>KZ807359.1:322867-333362 GCA_000696205.2 Oncopeltus fasciatus | reverse complement strand
TTTTTTTTTTTTTTTTTAAGCCAGTTTATTTGATATTTTCACGACTTGCTAGAGTTAAGAACATCGGCTAAATTGCCGTCTAGAAAACATTATGTGAAAAGTTTCCATAATTCCTATGTCTTGAAAATCCCTCATAGGCCATCTCATCATCATCATGAAATTAGTTTATGTATTCGAAACTTATTTTGGTTATCGCCCCGTTATTTTGTAGCTAAAATCAGAAATTTTAAGAATACTTCCAATTCTGAATCAGCTGAAACCAGCGTCGATTCGGCGTCTGATTAAAATCGAATTAGGTACTAATACAAGTGTACAAAAGTCAACGGTGAATAATATTTTTTTATCTTGGATTAGTTATTAGACTAGTTACAACAAAATTGTTAAGGATTTTTTCCCCCCAATTTCATTTTTTTTTTTTTTGGAAAAGTATTCATTTTCCCGATAAAATTAGGTTTTATAAGAAATTTCGCCTTAAAACATATTTTTATTAAACACACACACATATTTATATATAAAATACCAGAGAGGAAACCAGGTGAAAAATAAACGAAAAGAAAGCGTGCACACATTTCATTTATGTCCTTGGGCCTGAGAACTGGAGGCACGCAAGGGGCCTCGGATCACTCGGGATATCCATGAATTAGCACAAAATAATATCCAGGCTTATTCGTGGTTTATATTTAGTCGTGGGCTGGAAACTACAGGCAAAGTACCATACTGCAGTAACCCACAGAGGAGTATGGTTATATCAGTGTCTGCTAATGTGTTTGCAGTAGGGGTTCTTCATGTTCATACAGAGCCGCCAACGAAGCAGTCACTGTGTTACACGAGAAGTAACCACTAGGAATGCAACGGAATAAACAAAACAATCTTTAGCTTTAACGGTTACAGACAGGTACACACGGGGGTTCACAAGGAATGGTGGAATTACAATTTGAATATAGACATCTCTCAAAGAGTTTCTGGAATAAAGGCAGCAAAAGTAATAAGATAACAGTTATTTATAACTAAACTCAATTTTCACTTAGTTTCATTATTTTACTTTAAAATGAACAAAAATACAGGATTTGCGCTCCATTTTTAGATTGTTTATTTCAAGTACTTATAACAATATTAATCCTTCTACTTTNACCTCTCATCCATCAATAATAATCATTCATTTCTTCTTCAGGATTACAGCACGACCTTTCGTCCAAGAAAA
This sequence comes from Oncopeltus fasciatus, assembly GCA_000696205.2. Classification (NCBI taxonomy): domain Eukaryota; kingdom Metazoa; phylum Arthropoda; class Insecta; order Hemiptera; family Lygaeidae; genus Oncopeltus; species Oncopeltus fasciatus. The sequence continues at coordinate 332,161 of KZ807359.1, read as the reverse complement.
AACTGCATATTTTAATAATATATAAGGACACATTATACTACCCCTGAAAAAGTTCGAGTTTGAAGATATAAGTCTTATATTGTTTAACACAAATATTAAAAATAGTAGTCCCTTTTAAACCTAATTAATTAAACAAATTAAACAATTAATTTCAAAATGTTATTTTGTTGTGGTATTCAATCCCACAGTAATTTTAAACAATAAATACATGGGAATTGAATAAAAAATCTTAACTGTCTCTGCCAGGACTCGAGCCTGGTGTAATGGATAGCATGCCCTCCCGGAAAGCAGGAGATCCAGATTCGAGTCCTGGCTGGGACAGTTTAGATTTTTCATTCTATCCCCTTGCATTTATTGATTAATTTCACATTTTAGTGAAGTATGTATAATTTAACTTTCCAATGCTTTTAAATCCCGCCTTGTATTGGTCCTTTTTTTCTTAATAACGATAATATCCTTTCTTTTTGCCTTTAAAAGAGTCATTTAAAATTTTATTGCCATAAACAATTAATTGTGGCTTCTAGAAAATTATTTTGGTTGTAAATAAACTCCACTCCTAATCATCAATTAACCCTTTTAAACTCTACAATAGCTCTTTATTTAATAATCAAACTTATGTATTTACTTTTAGATGTTCACGTAGGCTAGAAGAAACGGTAAATATTTACTTTTAACTAAATATGTTGCACAGTGAATTGTTCTACATTTGCACTTGGCTTTTTAGGTAATTCCTACCTCTCACTGGCAGGATTTCGTGAACAGGGAACATATGTGCTCAAATTTGGAAGTAACATGCCAAATTTTTTAGGAAAAAAAAAATGTGTTATTAAGTTGTTAATTAAAATATAGAGCGCTCTTAGTCGCTTACTTTTCCTGTGAAATCTCGAATTTAATTATTTTAAAAATAAAGAAATATTTGTTGAATTTCACAACTGAAATATTACTTCCTCTATATTGATATGCGTTTCTTACTCACACTTTAAATTTAAAACAAATCTTACTTCTTACAAATACTTCTATTGTTCCTATCATGCTATTAAACATGTCATGAGATATTTCACTGATATATATATGTGTGTGTGCTCCTAGTGGCTAGGAACGGAGAATACATGGAAAAAGTTTTTAAAAATTTTGTATGAGAGCTCCCTCAATAGCTAGGTTTGTATTAAATTTGTAAGAAAAAATTAAAAAACTAATTGAAAATATTCCTTGAATGATGAGGAAAAAATGCCGGAATTATATTTCCGTTAGATCTTCTTATATTTAAGAAAATCATTAAAACCATACTGACCGCTTTGAAGTAAAAATATTTAACAAAAATAATGTAGGATTTCATCAGAAAAATATAATAGTTCAAAGCATCTTTTGAGTTTGAAGAGCCTTCCTTCCCGACTGAGGAAGTGCGAGGAGGCCTACTTGCCTCATTCGACCAGTGACAACCCGCAAACCGCTGATAAGCATGAAAAGAATGAGATTTGGTAAATAATCTAAAGGGTAATTGTCACTACCAATGAATATAGAACTATCATACCTTTTGTAATCCGTCTTCATTGGCGTCTGCAAACCATCTTCTGTTGGCGAGCGCTTTCGGACATTGTCCATCTTCATGGCCGAATACATGTGTTCTTTGTCACTGTCTGTATTAAACTGCTTGAAAACTGAGTTGAATACAGTGACAGTGAACACATGTATTCGACCTAGAAGATGGATAATGTCCGAAAGCGCTCGCCAACAGAAGATGGTTTGCAGAAACCAATGAAGACGGATTATAGAAGGCATGATAGGAATGCGATTACGCCTGCAACGACAGGAAGAGTCAGAAACAATCACTGACCATTCCTGATATACTCACACGAGATTTACCGCCGCTTGAGTACGCTCAGTCTTCACTGCCATCCGATAGCCTCTCGTGACCAATGTGTGTCACTTGGTAGGAGACACGAGTGACCAAAATAGAGCATTATGTTTGACCTCCCGATTCACTGAAGTCCATTCAATCGCCTAATAAGTAATTGAAGTACTATCGATTTACACAGAGAGAGGCCATTACTAATGTTATCTGACTGACCAGCATTGCAATGGATACCTGGGTCCTGCCAGTAAAACAATCAACCAGTAGACTTTCATTTGGTAACTGTCTGACATTCAGCATTACCGAAAGTTATACTCAATTTTTTAAAACTTAGAAGTAATATGTAATATTGATTAATTTATGAATTTTAAACCATAAGCTTTCTAAAGCTTACATTTTATTATCATATTTATATTTTTTATATAAATTATTTGAAAGTTGTATCATTGGTCACCTTCTCTCCTCATGTGATTGTCGTTCAAATACATTTTACTACTCATAGTAATCAAATTACAGAATGTTTTTATTTTTAACAGAATAAAATAAGTAAATAAAGGTTTAAAAAAAATTTTTTTAAAATGTATCATAATAAAAATTTGAAACATTCTATATAAATCAAGATAGCTAGCAACAAAAATGTGTTGAGTTTAAACCCGCCTGGGAAGTATTTCTTTATCTGCCTTGATTTTCTTGAATTTATATCGTAGCCATCTCTTGCACATCTCTGACTCCACTGATTTTGCCTCTTCTCTATTCTATAAAACTATGCNGCAAACATGATCAGGAACGAAAAATAGGTCCCAAACTTCGTTAACTAGGTTATTTGAGTTTCAGCTATTTGAAATTAACTGTCGGGTTTTATCCTATGGGAGATATTATACCACAATCTCAAATAATTCTGCGGTTTCGTAATCTAAGCAACATTAGCCCTCTTTTTAAAATATAGAAAATAAATTCGGTATTAAATGTTTTTAAATTGAATGAATTCATTTTTAGTTGAAAACTGACAAGGAAGAAGGAGTTTAGAGAGAAACAAAACATTTATAATCATAGCATCTTCGTTGTTACTCAATAGTTGAATATTCTAATTTTTATATTTATGAATAGTTTATAGACTATATGTATACCATGTTATTTTCTAACATTTATGTTCTATAAACTTTTCAAGCAAAACCATAGTTAAGGAAGAAATTACAATCCATAACAACGCTTAGAGGTCGTACCTCTTTATAGTCATAACTCTCTCCGAGTTATATACTATTCTTTGTCAGTTACTCTTATTTATATTAGATATCTTAACATGGGAAATATGCTTAGATAACGCAAATCCTGCCTGACGGAATGCAATAATAAAAGAGATGAAAGTGGTCATTGCATCTCTGAAATGCCAAACGCATTTTAAAAACTGGGTGAAGTAGACTGTGTTGAAAATTCTTATTTATATAGACTCAAAAAAATGAATAACAACAATAAAAATGTAATAATAGTACATAACACCAAAATNAATAGTTTATAGAATATATGTATACAATGTTATTTTCTAACATTTATGTTCTATAAATTTCTCAAGCAAAACCATATTTAAGAAAGAAATTCCAATCTATAACAACGCTTAGTGGTCGTACCTCTTTATAGTCATAACTCTCTCCGAGTTGTATACTATTCTTTGTCAGTTACTCTTATTATATCTTAACATGGGAAATATGCATAGATAACGCAACTCCTGCCTGACGGATTGTAATAATAAAGGAGATAAAAGTGGTCATTGCATCTCTGAAATGCCAAACGCATTTTAAAAACTGGGTGAAGTAGACTGTGTTGAAAATTCTTATTTATATAGACTCAAAAAAATGAATAACAACAATAAAAATGTAATAATAGTACATAACACCAAAATAGAATGTAATTTAGGCATTCAAACGGCCATTTCATATTACATTACTGACTATCACTGAAGGTATTAAAAGTCATGTAAAGGTCCATTATGTTGAGATGAGAAATTGACGAATTGATTATCAACTTAAAAAAGTCCCCTCCCTTAAAATTTTTTATCAAATTTGGGCAAAGAATCCAAGGACACAAGTGAGCCAAGCAAACTATCAATTTCTAAAAATCTATGTTTACTATTATTATTTATTTGTGATAATAGAGGGACTTGATCAGATAATTATTCATGGACAGAGGTGTTCGGTGGTGTACTGAATTACTACGTTATCTAGCTAGTTTATTATTTAATTAAATACAAATTTTATCGTTCTACACACTTCTCACAACTTATATATTCAACAGAAGTACTTAAAGAATGCAGCAAATTATGAGTGGGCCATATAAATTACAAAATATGGATTAGTTCTCTTGTTTTTTAATTCACAGTTTTTTTCTAATTCAGAGTAGACCAGGATAAGAGAAATTTTTAAAATTTTATTAAGATCTTTTTTCTCATTTTGAAACTTTATAATTTCTTACAGTTTACTTTCACAGTTCAAAGCTTTTAATATAGAAGTCTTATGTTCTTATGTCGTCTTATGTACTTGGCATTGTCAAGCTGTTTAAATGACTCTCGTTATTTACTTTTAAATTTAATTTTTGTAAATATTATTTTTTGTGGTATTTAATCCCACGTAAATTTTAACGATTTTTAGAGCAATGGACTAAAATGCAATCGAGTCCTCGCTGAGACAGTTAGATTTTTTATTCTGTTCCCTTGCACTAAAAATTGGTTTAAATATCATGTGTTTATAGAATACTATTGTATTGTAAAATAAATATCATAAACAGAATAGATAATTAAAGAGATGGGCTTATTGATGGTATCCTTGGTCTGATGAGCGATAGATCTGTCGCCGAAGAAGACGGGGCGTTGCGAGGGAGTTGCAGAGAGCGCCTAGCGAAAGTATGTGATGTGAATGACCTCGCTGGAGTCCGGTCGGCAACGAGACCCGCTCTAGTCCCTGGCTCAGAGCTCGCAAATCCCAAATACGCCGGCCTGTGGCAGCTCGCCCTGGAGACAGGCGCTGTCTCTTCACCTGGGGGGTGTTAGGGGTAGCAGGAACCCGAGAGCTTATTCCTTTCGACGTAAGAGAATATCTGGAGGGTCCAGCCAGTACATCAAAGGCGATTTGACATTTCTCCAGTACAAATTGAAAATTTGAAGATGTAAATAAATCTGAAAAGAACTTTTAAATATTCCATTGATTGCGAGAGAGGATTTTTTCCGGAAAAACTAACGGAATCAAGGGATTCATTGTAGACAAGAAAACATTAATATCATGTAAATATTATTTTTTTGTGGTATTTAATTCTACGTGAATTTTAACAATGTTTAGTGCAAGGGAACAGAATAAAAAATCTAACTGTCCCAGCCAGGACCCGAACCTGGATCTCCTGCTTTCCTGGGCCGGTATATTTTCCATTTATGCTACCGAGACAAGACTCACGAGTTATTAAATCCCCGCACTAGTGTCGAGAGTCTAACCTCTGAGGCAGACGAATATTTCGTCTTATGCTCGTAGGAGCTGACATTGTCAAGCTGTATTTAATCCCACGTAAATTTTAACGTCTTAAAAAAAGTATCCAGCCATTTAGAACTTTTAATTCTTTTTCAATAAATTATTCAACAATTCAACTGAAATCAAGATATCACAATTTATAACCATTGCTATCATATAAACATAGGAAATAATTGATAAATAATAGAAATGTGAAAAATCAAGAAGACGAAACAAAGTTAAGAACATATAATAGCATCATATATCAAAATATTATAATTCTATATTATCAAACGAATAATAATTTAGCTATTTTTGTCTGCAGTCACCATAACTGATGAAACTGACACACACACACACAAAAGCATGGGGGGGGGAAGAGTGGGGGGAGAAAGATAGAGAGAGCGTTTTCATTGAATTCGCAAACATGATCAGGAACGAAAAATAGGTCCCAAACTTCGTTAACTAGGTTATTTGAGTTTCAGCTATTTGAAATTAACTGTCGGGTTTTATCTATCCTATGGGAGATATTATACCACAATCTCAAATAATTCTGCGGTTTCGTAATCTAAGCAACATTAGCCCACTTTAAGGATAAGACAGAGACCCATAATCATCAAAAAGTTTAGTTATTTTATGTAGGTTTAGGTAGTTAACATCATCGAAAGTATGGCTCTTATCCATCAACTCAGGATGTCAGGAGGATTACCAAATAGAAGTGGAGGACAAAATGGAATGAAAGAAAATCTTTCGGATGGAGAAAACAGGTGGCAGACATTGGAGGACAGGATTCGAGAGGAAGCTGACAGTGTTGTAGGGCAGTTTGAATCATTGCAAAAGAGCTGGTTCAATGACGATTGCGCTAAAGCTATTGCACTCCGGAGAAAGGGTAAAGCGAGTGTCTGAGGGATTGAGTTGACGAGGATTCAAGCGCTGCTCAGTTCAAGAGGCTTGAAAGGTGGAAAAAGAGGTTTTAAGAAGGCTGAAATGGCAGAATTCGGAAGGCACGTTAGCATGATAAGAAGAATCGAAGGGTTATACACCAAAGAGGTTCCAGTTATTCAAGAGGGGCTTCCAACCCCCAACATTTCAATCAGGTCGGACTAAAGAATGTACAAGCCATTAAGGGGTGTTATGTTTTCGGAAGGTGTCAGGAGTATTTTGAGGGACTGCTAAATTTCCCTGAACAGGAAGACAAAGATATTGAGGTCACTTTTGACCTTTGCAAATTAGGAATAGTTTCCGACAAGGTGATAGCCTCAGAGAAAGTGATACACCTGGCTTTACAATAGGAGTGAGGAGTCAAGGTTGGTCGGAGTGTGAATTTGGCAGATGACGTGGCTCAGAAGGAGAGAGCACCGTATTATTTATTCGTTACAACTCCAACTATAGCTAGGCTTGGCATTACTGAAGGAATAAGCAAGTGCATTGGATACATGTCCGATGCAATCAAACAGGTAGGACTTATATAGGTCCATTTGACGATAAATAGCATCAATTGTTGGCCAATTCTTCATAATAGAATGGAGAATTTGTCAACTACTCTTATTTCAGTGAATATTAATGAAAAAAAAAATCGCTTTGATTCAATGCGCGAGATTCAGATTTCTAATTTAAAATTACCTTTACGACATTATCTGAAGTAAATTTCACAAAGGTGGGATGAAAACACACAGTTATTAATGAACAATGGAAAGTGAAGCAGGCTATTGTTCTCCCCAGGCAATGTCATTTGTTAATATCATCGTTTTAAACACTCGAGACGAGGTCAAGTAAGTCAATACTTCGCGAGGAAGTTAAAATCACTTTATTCAAGAAATTTAAAATATTTTATTTCTAAATAAAGGTTAAAATGTAAAAAAAAAAAAAAAAGCAATTGCTTGGAAGACACATTTTACTTTACACAATTAAAGACAATTATTTTACTATTTTCGCGTTTTTTTGAAGGGAGTTTTGACTTTACTTTGAAAAGGAGAAATTCATAACTACAAACAGGGTACTTTATCCTGCCATCTGGAGAGGCACCCAAATACTTAAAACTAGGGGAGCAATAAAGGAATTTTTAAAGTTATTGTTCTGATAATAGACCTGCCAAATTAGATAGTTTCATCATTTCTGGTTGTGTGTTTGGACGTTTAACTTGATTCAGAAATACCACATAATAATCAGATCTATAATTATCATTATTATTATTTTTAATACTTTAAATAGATTATTTCAAAATTTTACCATTTTATTGGTGAAAAATAAAACAACTGAAAACAGACAATGAAATATAACATATTTCTGAAACCATAATTAGCTCCAACCAGGAATTTTGAAAGTAGCAGTGATTGTGTATTAATAAAAACACAATTTTAAACGAATATACTTCTAAGATGATTTTAGTTGGGGTTTGGTCAAGGTAGATCCTAAAAACACAAATTTGAAAAATGTATTTTTTAATAAAGGATTATCTGCCAACGTTTCGGCTTACATTGTAAGCCATCTTCAGGGCTATCATGAAGATGAGAGAGGACGTCCTGTCCCTAAGTTTACATTTCTATGATTTTTGGATCTACCTTGACAGAACCCCAACTAAAATGTCAACAAACTCTCCTTTTTAAACGAATATAATTTTTATATTTTTCATTATAAAATTTTCAGTTTTAAGGAATAAACTTTAAAATACTACAGGACTTTTTATATATTTTTATTGAAACAACAACAAAGTAAGGCGGCTGTATCTTGCTCCAATCCTACTTTAGTTTCAGCTCTGTGGAGTTGGTAACACTTCTTGAATTCCATAGGGAGATAAAGTAATCACAATATACTTGTATATTTCCTAAGAACAGGGTACGTTACTAAATCAGCTGGAAGTAACGCATATACGAGAGATATAATGATTCTAAATCACTCTGTTTCTTAACGTCTGCATTCAAGTAATTCGTAAAGTTTTTATTGATTCGTCCTTACAAGGGAATCCTTTTTTATTTCCTTAAATAACATTTTAGCACATGGGAGTCACAAAACCAACAAAAAAAATGTATTTTTTTACAAGTTTATTAGTTAATTGATAACCAACAAAAAAAAATAGTAATTAGCCCTTTTCGCATGGTTAAAACAGTTTGAAGCCCATTCTAGATATCATACTACTCATGATTCTAGATGATTCTAGATTTCATACTACTCGATGTCATGGAAATGTGAACTTAGGGACAGGACGTCCTCTCTCATCTTCATGATAGCCCTGAAGATGGCTTACAATGTAAGCCGAAACGTTGGCAGATTATCCTTTATTAAAAAATACATTTTTGAAATTTGTGTTTTTTGGATCTACCTTGACCGAACCCCAACAAAAATCATCTTAGGACTACTCATGAATATGTCATGTTTACAGCATAATATGGGGGGCTGCTCAGAATCCGAATCGAGGAGCGAACGCTTGCCGAAGAGGAGAGCTAGGAGTAGGGGAAGGATAGTACTACAAGAAGGATCGTTGGAGGAGGCTCGTCCGGCGAAGGAGAGGAGCTAAGAAACCTGTTCTGAATACGTTAGATTTAAACTGGCGAGAGAGGACGCACAAGACCCCGCCACAGTCTACTTCCCTTTTCCTCGTGCACACTTCCTCCCAGGCACGTCCTTTTAACAAGCGGCACTTACTTACACTACTAAGTAACTTGGAAGAATTTACGCTTAAAATGTGAATTGTTAAATTGTGAATTATTAGATGATTTCAGTAGTAAAAAAATGTATTTTTTTTAAGGATTATCTGCCAACGTTTCGGCTTACATTGTAAGACATCTTCAAGGCCATCATGAACACGAGAGAGCACGTCCTATCCCTAAGTTCACATGCGAGGTCCATTCGATGCCATTTATGTCAAAACAAAACGATGAAGAAAAAAATTTTTTGAAATGACTGGCAGTTCACTGATAAAAGAAAATAAACTATTTTGGGATGATTGCAGCATTT
>KZ807359.1:308011-322374 GCA_000696205.2 Oncopeltus fasciatus | reverse complement strand
AATTAATTTTTTTAAACAAACATTAAGAAATATAATTAAGTAAGTTATTTTGAGTGGTAGGCGAACCTCTTATATTTAAAATATGTTTAAATATAAAATATCTCTTTTAAATAATGAAATTAATTGTGGTATGTAATCTGACGATAAATGTTCATGTTCTACATGAAAAGCAAAGGCAGCCAGAAATAAAATCTATAATTATCTCTCCAACTCATCGCACTATACTCCGAGTCTAAACCCCAAAGTAATACGAATATATCGTCTTACACTCGAAGGAGCTAACATTGTCGGCTATTTTTTAGACTCTCATTTTTCCCTATATTTATTTTTTAAATCACGTAATTGATTGTGGTAAATCATCTCACGTTGAATTTTACACAATAAATGCAAAGGCAGCCAGAAAAAAATCTTACTACCTCAGCCAGGAATCGAACCCGGGTGTCCTACTATCCGCGCTGGACTCTACACCACCGAGGCAGGCTAGATAATCACTCCAATTACCCCCGCACTTTACTCCGAGTCTAAACCCCCAAGTATGACGAATATATCGTCTTATACTGGAAGGAGCTAACATTGTAACCTATTTGTTACTCTCATTTTTTCCGATATATCTAATTTAAATAATGAAATTAATTATGGTATGTAATCCCACGTTGAATTTTTCTAAAAGAAATGCAAAGGAAGCCAGAAAAAAATTAAATTACCTCAACACACCTGCCCGGAAAGTACTTAGGAACTTCACAGCTGTTCTAACCAAATATTATGTGTATTTTAAATTTTAAGATAAGTCACAGGTCTGACCTGTATACACACACAGATACATACAGACAGCATGGAAAAAAATAAATAAATTTACTTCAAGATCGTTAAAATTCGATGAACAAATATATATTCTTAAACTAAAAAAAAAAAAAAAAAAGAAAAAAAAATATTAAAAGTTCGACTACCAATTAAACCGTAAGTTTACACTCAACGAAAGTTTACTTCAAGTATGATTAATAATCCAAATTTCACCATAAATGAGAAAAAACATTTTCTTCTGAAAACCCCTTTCTTTCCTTTAATTTAATGAAATCAAAATGGCTACATGTTAATAAAGTATGAATAAAAGAAATTGTCCCATGTACTAATATTATCCTCACCAGTAGCCCAGCAAAAAAAAAAAAAAAACACCATATATTCAGTTCAATCGGTGGAAGAATAGCGAGCTGAGACAAACAAGGTCCTGAAGATGGACGATTTGACATCATAATACCTCAAATAATAAAAATAATTAATAGATTAGATAGACTTTCATTTAAATTTATAAATTACACATAATACCAAAAAGTCAGGAAGGTGTTAGAGTGATTCGAGCCAGATGTATCCTCCACCTTTTCAATATACAAGGTAAATGCATAAAATTATCCTTAATAAATTAAACATTCGAGGATTCAGCAAAAAAATAGAGTAGAAATATTAGATGATTTTAGTTGGGGTTCGGTCAAGGTAGATCCAAAAAAATACAAAGTTTTTAAAAAAAGTGTATTTTTTAAAAAGATTATCTGCCAAAGATACTTCATGTTAATATCTGCTTACATTGTAAGCCAAATTCAGGGCTGTCCTATCCCTAAGTTCACATTTCCATGAGTAGAAAACACACTTTTTTTTTTTTAGTTTGTATTTTTTTGGATCTACCTTGACAGAACCCCAACTAAAATCATCTAATAATAATATCTAAGGTCAAAAAAACTCTCCTCTTAAATAGAGTAGAATATTTATTTTTATAAATCTAAATATACACGAGAGTTTGTATACGTGTATGGAGACGAGACTGAAATAGAGCTGGACAGTGAATGGAATGGCTGAAGTAAGCTTGGACTGAGGGGTGGGAATTGCGAACTGCATCAGATGCAGCGAGGCGGCGAGGAATGCATGCCAAGGAGACCTTGACACAAAACAAACGTGCCCTCTACTCCCAGATGCCTCACCGCACGGGCAAAATGAGGATATCCCTGAACGACGTAAGAGATCCTAGCATGTCTCTGACGTCGAAGCTTGGGAGATTGGCTTTCAGCTGAAATTCGCACGTGTACAGCGGGCAGGGTGTCCGAATTATATAAGTCAGTAATGTATCAGCCTTCAACTTCAGGGGCAACTATCATTGCCGACGTTTCGACTTAACTTGTAAGTCATCATCATGGCTGAAATGCGATACGCATTATTACACTTGTAGAATTATAGATTGTATTGAACAGACACAGATGAGGTATGTCATATGACAGAAAAAGATTTCTAGATTAAACTAAAGAATATAAATATGTAACAACATTATAGTTGTAAAAGTTAATGTAATATATTTTTAAAAAAAACTTTATATGTACCGATAGTAATGACTGGAGAGATCTCTGAAGGAGTTTTATGGTCACCTCTCAGAGTGCAGAGCTAAACTGAGAGACAACCAGTAAAAAGAGAGTGGTAGGAGGTATGTCGGTACACTTCAAAGGTAGTTAACAATGGTCAGGTTAATGCTTTCAAAGGAAAGATTAAAAGGCAGAAGCGGGGGATTATTTACCTAAATTTTTCCGTTGAATTATACGAAATATTATAATAAGATGACGAAATGTTATAGGAGGTAGGATTGAGATGAAACCCTGACTAATTTTTCCTGCATAAACATGTGAAGTAACATATTTGTATTGTTTAGTTTAATCTGTAAATCTTTTTCTGCTCTATGACAAACCTCATCTCTGTCTGTTCTATCCAATCTACTATAATTATATAAGTGTAAGAGTGTGTATTGTATTTCAGCTCTAATGATGACTTACAAGTTAAGTCGAAACGTCTGCAATAATAAGATAATTACCCAATCATTTTGGAGTATTTTATTTTTCTGATCCTGGCCGAAACACTAATTTCTCCAGTTCATAGACGCTTAATGTTCAAAGGTATTATAATATACATTATTTTATTTTTGTACGCTATAGAAAGAAATATATATTGGTTTTTTCTAACTCTAAAAAGTGTCATAAGGCTAGTTTAGGTATATAGACTAATAAATCCTACATTTTAAAAGATATTTGACTAAAGGAGAGTTTGTTGACCGTAGATATTATTCTAAGATGATTTTAGTTGGGGTTCGGTCAAGGTAGATCCAAAAAAAAACACAAAAAAATGTATTTTATTAATAAAGGATTATCTGCCAACGTTTCGGCTTACATTGTAAGCCATCTTCAGGGCTGTAGAAATACAATGTCATGAGAATACATATGTGTGGCAAATTACTGCTTAAATGATAATTCAAATTTTTTCTTGTCAATAAGTTGTTTGTTTGCATGTTTTTTTTCAAATTGGTTCTTTTTCAAATTGTTTTTCATAAACTTTAAATTGTCTTACATAGCTTTCTACATTCATATTCTTGATATCACATTATATTATAATTCTTTATTATACTAATTTCAATTATTATTGCATTCTCATGACATTGTATTTCTACAGCCCTGAAGATGGCTTACAATGTAAGCCGAAACGTTGGCAGATAATCCTTTATTAAAAAAATACATTTTTTTGTGTTTTTTTGGATCTACCTTGACCGAACCCCAACTAAAATCATCTTAGGATATTTGACTAAGTGCTAGTAGGTAACTTTAAAAAAAAAAAACCCTGTGCATATCACACATAATGATGAAATATAAGCTTATTTTTATTTCTAGCAAATAATTTTGAAGAAATGGAAAACCGACCGTTCAAACAAATGACATTCTAAAACAAAGAGTTTCTTGGGTATACAGCATCTTGCGGAAGAGAGGTCCAGCGGGGAGAGGGAAGGTAAATTTACTGGCTTTCCGATAGAAATCAGTTTATGGCAAATTGGCAATAAAGCGGTAATAGAGGGGAGGGTGGCTTGGTAATAAGGGTGGTGGAGGGCGGGCACCGCTTATGCCACAAGAAGTCTATCCTTGTAGACAATCGATACCTGGACCGGTCTCCAACCTCAGAATGGGTGCCGAGTCTTGGAAGGGAGTCTGAAGCCAGGCTGGAAAGGGATACTGCCTTACTCGACAACAAGATGAGCAGATTTCCTCCCATGTCTCATCAAATATGGACAAGGAAGGGAACAAAGTAAATATCAGTGACAGCGGCTCTAGATCGGACTAGGTAGGATTCGAGAGATTTGGGGTAATCGTTTAAATCTTCTTTATTCGGTGCTTTTGGAATAATATATTTTGAAAATTTGAATATTTAATCATAATTCTAAAGGAAATTACACAGTTTTTGTTTCCTCTGAACTTCTTTTACCATTACAGACAATAATGAACACCCCATCAGCTCATCTCTTCCCATAATGATACACTCATATTAATGACCATTTACATTGAAACGTGGGCAATCTGTTTAGTTCACACGTGGCGGCGGACATTTGTTTACTCCAGCTCCCATTCAAGTAAATGCCTCATTTGAGCACCATAGAGATCTCGCAGCTATGGGGACAGAGTCTGCGTGCGCAACCAGCTGGGTCATTCCATGCCTTATTGTCCCCTACCTCCAGGTTTTCCACACAGTAGTCGGCGAACCACAGACACTTTCTCTCGAGAAAAGTCAAGCTAAATTTAATATTATTGTGAAAGGAGTAAATATCATTTAATTCTGGGTTGAAACTAAGCAAATTCGTTCAACTAGAAATATTAATTAAAATAATTAAATATTCATTTCATTATTGAGAGGAAACACATACATTTTTTATTGGAAACCAAAATAGATTAAACAAATTAGTGAAAAAGTAGGTATGTTTGAGACAAAACGTACAAACTGTAGAGTAAAACGTAACATTCACATCAATAAAATAAAAAAAATCATTAGATTTCGTAAGTAGAGTGTACACCAGTTAGGATACTTTTTTAAATTATGATATAATGTGCTGTAATTAAGATCATTCATGGTTGTGGATTTATCTAATTCCATTTTATTAGCACATCAGAATTTTGTAATATTAATTCAAAACGAAATCTCTCTACATTTTTCAACGTAAATTTGAAACCCCAGCAGGTTTTGTAATGCCTGAGTATTCTGATTAAACAAAATTACTGGTTAACGGTATCTTTTTAGTACTATATATAGGTTAACTTTATTTATATAATCATAGACTTTTAAATCACAGTTATATCGTTAGATGTAAAAGATTTTAATACAATTTATTTATTTATTAATGAAGAAGTTGGCTTCAAGAAAAAAACGTTTAGCTGTTCTTGTAAGAACATTAGATCAAAAACCATTCATTTATTTGGCCTAACTTCAACACATACATTTATATACATAGATAGAAACTATTTATGTAAAGTTTTATGTTACTTACATTATCTTATTTTATGTAAGATAGCTTTCAAAGGACATGTTAGCAGAATAATCCTCAACATTACATGCGATAATTGTCCACAAGTGAAACAGGGATTACTAAATGTGAAAAATCGACATACGGATTTTTTTTCTTTTTTCCGTTTATTAAGAATATCTAAAAGAGAAACTAATGGAATTAACAGTCATCCCTTTACGAATAATATGAAACCAATATTTGAAAAGTGATTAACATTGAACTATCTAACAGAAATGCATATTAATAAAATTGCGCATTTACTTGATGAGAAAGTCTTGTCATTTAACCCTTTATTTAAAAATAGCAAATTTTAAAATTAAATGACAATATTTATTAAGGGTAAAAGAGGTATAAAGTCAGGAGAATCATATAGGATTATGAAGGCCACAGCTGGTTTAGCAGATAGAGATTTGTTGTCACTAATAGATGGGCATTTAAATAACAGAGGAGTTAAAATCCTCTAAATCCTTTGAAATGCTTCCAAGGAACCTTAATTAGGTTCATTCATAGTCGAATCCTGACCTGGACAATGAGACAGTTCCCTGTCCCCGAAGTCCGCAGCGTGCGTTAGTATGCAGACTCCATTCCCTCTCTAGTCGGCTTTCATCACCAGCCACCTTAGTACAGGTTATTTTGGCTCGCCTCCACCCAGGTGTCAGGGAGCTGACAGGCCGTTCAAGATCAGTGAGCCAATGTGGGACACCAGTGACTAATCTCACTCTAATAATAGTCGCTCCCACGCGAACGGGCTGTCTCAAACTTGATGCACTGCTTCCGTTTGGCATGTAAGATCTTGCAAATGCACCCCAAGTAAATCACCGACTAACATATGTTGTTGTTTCTATTTTTTAAGGGCAATATACTGCCTGGACCACCACTATTTTGGTCGTTTCAAACGATCTGTCTAAAAAGAAACAACTCTTAATTCATCATTAAATGTTGGGAGTGAAGGTTATCCAATGGGGGTTGTAAAAATTGAAGTCTCTTTCACACCTAACCACTTTATTTGGGGTTAGCCGCTTTCGGAAGGCACAGCTACCATCTTCAGGGTGTTTTTCCATACCTAAAGACACAGAGAATGTCGCTGCAGGCTTGGAAAAACTCTGAAGATAGTAGCTGTGTCTTCCGAAAGCGGTTAACCCCAAATAAAGTGGTTAGGTGTGAAGGGGAATTATTACAACCCCAAACAACTCATAATTCATCATTCAATGCTGGGGATGAAGGTTGTCAAATGGGGTTGCAAAAATTGAAGTCCCCTTCACACTTAACCAATTTATTTGGGGTTAGCCGCTTTCGGAAGTCACTGATAACATTTTCAGAGTTTTTCCATGCCTGCAAAGACATTCTCTGTCTCTCTAGGTAATGGAAAAACACCTGGAAGATGGTAGCTGTGCCTTCTGAAAGCAGTTAACCTTAAATTGATTGGTTAAGTGTGGAGGGTACTTCAATTATTACAACCCCAAACAACGTTAAATTCATGAAATTTTGATTTTTTTTTCTTTTAGAGATTTTAATTGATTTATTAATTAAACAGATTCCCGCATAAGAAAATCTAAAAATTCACGTTAATATCATCAAGCGACTCTGAACATTTTTTTCAGTTCTCCACCGATCCTAAAAGCTAAAAATATGTTCTATTCAAAAGTATGTACATATATTTAACTGTACGCTCTGTAGCGAACACAATGTTTATAAATAAAGAGAAAAAATATGTTATCAGTTTAATGAGAGAGGATTAAGAGAATTTCATGTACTTTATGTATGTTATTTATATAACACTTTTATTTTTTCGATTATTAAGGAAGATATTTAGGATTACAAATGATGGGTGAACGCTAGGCCAATTCTACCTGCCCGGCCAGTCTAGAGAAAACTTAATGGGTCATATATTTCACACCCATCGTTCCTCTGGCTTGTAAATTAAATTTACCAGATATATAGCATTATTTATATTATATGCTAAATAAAAAACAGTTTGTTTTACAGTCGATTTTAGTGAGAAAGGTACAAAAAAAAAAAAAAACAGAAATGGGACACAAACAAAAATATAGAACATAAAGAACATGATTTTTCAAAGTTAAAATTCTAAATTCTAAAGCTTTCGAAATCCCTGATCCCATTCTCAGTGATGAGGAGGATGATATCAAGTAAACCATAAGAGCTTTTGGTACGTAATAAAGAAATTTTGCTACGTCAAAATTTTTTACTTCGATGAAATCCTATTTTTTTAAAATGTTTTTCGTAATAGATTCGTTATCCTTTATCTATTATATAAAATGTAACTTTTTCTGTTATTAGTTTCAAAACTTCACAATTGAAATGAAGGATATCGTAGCCTTGTTACATGCAGTACCTGAAATTATTCACGAAAATCCAAGGGAGATAAATTGCTTAAACTGCTTTCATATTAACTTCAAAAATTTGGAATTCGGTGACCAGAATTTCGTTATAGTTTTCAAGGTATGTTAACTGACAGTTATTGTATTGCATGAAAATAAAATAACGAAAGTTTAACTGAAAATTTTAAACAAAGCTTTATCGTCTATGATTAAAACTTCCATCTTAATTCAACACTTTTAGGATGCAGTTTTATTTAAATTATTAATAATTCGGTTAAAAACCCTCTTTCAAATTCTCTAATTGAGATATCCTTTTTTTGGCCTATCATTATTACTATTAGCACTCTCATGAAATTAAATTTACATCAAATCATGATAATAATTGTGGAAAAATAATCACACATTTCATTATTAATTTAAACCGTACAGGGAGCCATAAAAAAACTACTACCTCAGCCAGGATTCGAACCCAGGTCTCCCACTTTCCGGGCGGGTGCGCTAACAACTACACCACAGAGGGAGATGAAAATAATAGAGAATATGTAATGAGAATATTATTCTCATCTCCCTCAGCGTTGTAGTTGTTACCGCACCGGCCCGGTAAGTGGGAGACCCGGGTTCGATTCCTGGCTGAGGTAGTTAGATTTTTTCTGATTCCCTACATTAATTAATAATAATAATAATAAATTAATGAATGTAAATAATTTCATAAAATTAACTAAATCTTTCTTTTAGTGAGAATGACTTATTGGTCCTCTTGGAAAAAGTTCTTACTTTTTATTAAAAACAGAATCACGCATGGCTAAACAACAACAATTATCCGACTTGAACGTTTCGCAAAACTGACGGAACAGACAGAACAATACCAGGACCGTTTAGACTCCGTGGAATCGATTTTATAAATCAGTGAATCCCAGCCTGGCAAGGGCGGGGGGAGAGAAAAAGTTGCAGCAGCTCCTGGGGAAAATGGGATGATGGCGGCTGTAGGGAGAGAATCGGTGGGAACTGCTAAAGAAGGCACCAACCCCGCCCTGGCCAACACCCACAGCTCGGGGTGCTTGCGACAGAGGATGCTGCAGACCGACTTTAGATCTGCTCGCACATGAATGTCTCTACAAGGAATCGAATCCTATAAGACTATATTTCAGATAGGGTTATAGTAAAATATTGTATTTAAATGAATTCTGCGCATAAGGATAAAAAAAATAGTAGTAGAGAAAGAACTTCATAATTTTAGTCTTTGACTATTCATCTCTCAACATATTCAACATCAAGAACACCAAAGTGCTGTTTTCTTCAACTATTGTAGCCTGACAATGGTTCAATTTCTTCAATTCAGTTTTCTATTAGAATATGACAAACAATAAAGTAAATAATCTAAAGGGCTGCTACCACTACCAATGAATATAGAACTATCATACCTTCTATTATTCGTCTTCATTGGTTTCTGCAAATCATCTTCTGTTGGCGAGCGCTTTCGGACATTGTCTATCCTCGTGGCCGAATACCTGTGTTCACTGTCACTGTCTGTATTCAACTCTTGATTTGTATTCGGCCACGAGACAATGTCCGATAGCGTACGCCGACAGAAGATGGTTTGCAGAAACCAATGAAGACGGATAATAGATGGTATGATAACAATAAAGTATGTTACTGTAAATTAATAAAAATACAACAGTTTTCTTTTACCTCCTTAAAAAAAAAAACCACCTAAAATTGTTGTTAAACATATTACGTCTGAAGACCGTTTATTCTATATCATATAACGTCAGTATGGCTAACATTTGAGGGCCAAAGATTTTAATATTCATTCGTCCGTCTTCTGTGTCAACAAGGCCGAATCATGTTTTGAAACACGAAAAAGAACGCTAGTGACAGACACCTGGTTCAAAACACACACACTAATCTCCGTTACTATTTTCCAGAAGTCAAATCCATAAGGGCAGAGGAGCTATTTTGAGATAGTACTAGTAGACAGAAGGTTTTTTTCTTAAGCTATCAGGTTAATACCACAAAATTAATTTTGAAAAACTTTTAAAGGTATTCTAGATCCGAGAAGAAATATAATATAAATATTATGTAATTGGCAAATGCTTCGCATGTCAATAAAGAATTTTACGTAAATCAAGCCATGGTAGGAAGAAGAATTGCCGGGGGAAATCAGAAATTAAAATTTGAATGACCAAATCCAAGGAATAAACCATATACCCGCTGTTGAATGCACTTTTTTTTTCTATAATGCACCTTTATATTCCATAGAAACACTTTTTACTAATTCTTCAAACTTTTTTTTGAATAGTTATGTTTAAAATCCGGCGCAAACGTAGAAGAACTCAGTTAGGCTATGAAACAGCCTACCCTATAGTAGCTAGGAGAACTCCGCCATTAGGGAGGAAATATATTTAAGGGCTAGGGCCTAGGGGTGGAATATACGGGGAGATGGGGAATGCAGGAAGTGAGGAGAGGATGCTGGGAACGTTGAGAAGGGATTATCCCAGGAGAGCTGGAAGGAGGGGGACCGTTGAGGCTAGCCGCTGTCGGGTCAGGGACACCTCTCGGCTCTACGCCCCCTCGCGATACAAGTATCTCTCCGACTTCCAGCTGCACCGGGGTACGCGGACGAGCAGGGTATGCGACCTCCAAGCAAGAGCCGATGGGACAGTAGGCCATTCCTAGGCATCTGTCCAGTCTTCGGATAACATGCTCTCCGTGTTCAAAGACATATTGGAACTCATATACATCATTAAAAAATATTAGCTAAGAGAATTTTTTATTCTATTCCCTCTCATTAATTGATTAGCTAAGAGACTTTATGACAATCATTATATAATCACTAATTAAAAGCTATAATCAAAAACTAACTTCAAGATAAACGCTGTATTGGCATGAAAAAAAAGAATTCCTACAAAGATGTTAAATTTTGTTCATGTAGGCTTCGACGGTCGTCAGATGTATTTACCGTTTCTTCTTCCGGGTTGGACCGTGTCAGGTTTTTGATATTTGCCGAGCTTCCGCACATCATGTGATGGCTTCTTCAGGGCTGAAAAGATAATATAATACCACCTGGATTTTTAAATCTCTCTTTTACAACTCTCATTCTCTTTTCAGCCCTGAAGAAGCCATCACATGATGTGCGAAAGCTCGGCAAATATCAACAACTTGACACGGTCCAACCCGGAAGAAGAAACGGTTAATACATGTTAAATTTTGCAAGTTGATATTGAATGTGCATTACACAAAATTTAACTACAGTTTATGAGAGATAAAACTAAAAAATGGGACGCCAGGGTAGCTCTAGGGATCCGTTCGGGTCTAGAAATCCTTACGCTGCGGGTTAAAATCCTGTCCAGGGCAATATTTTATTTAAAACAAAAGATTGTCCCGAGCCATGGTTGTTTAGAGTGGGATGGCAACCTGTAGATAGCCCCTCCCTTCATGACCATAAGTGGTTAAAAGGGAGGCTGACACTATTAAAAAAGAATATCAAAAGAAATAAATCTATCTGAAGAAAATTTTAATACCTTAATTAATAAATAAAAAAAGCAGTTGTAGTTCACGCACATCGGATCACTGCCAAACGCTAAGATTGTTTCAACATAACAGGTACTAGATTTCAAATTTAGAATCCATATACAGTATTTGACATAAAAACTCTAGATGAAGAAGTCCAAATAACAGGTACTATCGAAATTTTAGTTGAGGGAAAGAGAGTGGCGGAGGGGTGGTTGGGGGGGGGGGGGAGTAATGGTAGGTTTCTGGAATTTATGCTTGGAAACTGAAGAAAATAAAAAGAAAAATTCTCTGAACAGATATCAATGCACGTTTTTTTAAAAATACTTTGTCGGTTAAGAAATGCATTATTGGATGAAAATAGACACAGATGTACTGAATTTGAGCATGTAATTTATCGATTTAAATATACTCAAGGCAAGTCACGGTGCAAACCTGTAAAAGCAAGGGTAATAAGAGTAATGTCGCAAAAATGAGTATACCAATCAATAAATTAGTAATAAAAAATTGTTGTGGAGGACACAATTTGTGTTCAATTCTAAAATTCAATACGATTATATGTGATGAGTAAACAAAAGAACAGCTGAAAATTGCACTCTTAAACCTAGAATGTTTTAAACTCCATTCAGGAGATTAGAAGGATCTAGGTACACTAGGTTTTTAATTAATATTTTTTTTGTATTAATTATTTTAAATGATATTTTTAACAACTTAAATAAAATTTAAGTAATTAATTTAAAGTTAATATAATTATTATTATTGAGTATTGTAAGAGAAACTTAATTGATNATTTAAAGTCCAGTAAGAAAGTTGCTAGCTCTCACCTGTGATGAGTTGTCGGCGTTGCGTGCTGTCCAGCGTTGGGCTTGAACAGAACAGGCGGTCCGGCTCACTGAACACACTGAACACAGCAGATCGCAGGACACACGAGAGCTCTCGGCCCCTCTCGCCTGAGCCACTGTAAACAACTCTGCCGGGCGGCTAGCCTGCGCGCGCACCCCCCACCACTCTCCACCGCCCCGCCGCGAGAGAGCGCCACCGCCCGGGCAAAAAAAGGAAATTCAAATCCTAACCCCTCCCAGGTACCTGCCCAACGTCCACCTGCTCTTCGGCCCTTTCACACTAGCCTTCATTCTCGGCCTCTCGCACACATCACACGCCCCGGTCTTTGTCCTCCATGACTGCCGATCCTCGCCGACACCTTTGGAAACCCCCACTTGGTGTCCAGTTGGAATCCCTGACTATTGTCAAGATATCAATCTAAACCATTAGTCAATCATATTTATATCATTTTCCATAAAACATATTCTATCTTCAGGGCTGTAGAAATACAATGCCATGAGAATACAATAATAATTGAAATTAGTATAATAGAGAATTGCAATAATATTATGTGATATCAAGAGTATGAATGTAGAAAGCTATGNGAACACACTGAACACAGCAGATCGCAGGACACACGAGAGCTCTCGGCCCCTCTCGCCTGAGCCACTGTAAACAACTCTGCCGGGCGGCTAGCCTGCGCGCGCACCCCCCACCACTCTCCACCGCCCCGCCGCGAGAGAGCGCCACCGCCCGGGCAAAAAAAGGAAATTCAAATCCTAACCCCTCCCAGGTACCTGCCCAACGTCCACCTGCTCTTCGGCCCTTTCACACTAGCCTTCATTCTCGGCCTCTCGCACACATCACTCGCCCCGGTCTTTGTCCTCCATGACTGCAGGTCCTCGCCGACAACTTTGGAAACCCCCACTTCGTGTTCAGTTGGAATCCCTGACTACTGTCAAGGCATCAATCTAAACCAATAGTCAATCATACTTACAGCAGTTTGGAGTTTCCATAAAACATATTATTATACAGGTAAATAATCTTAAAGGTTATTTCCACTACCAAAGAATATAGAACTATCATACCTTGCGTAATCTGCTGGGGAGCGCTTTCGGACATTATCCATTGAAGATGGAAAGCGCTCGCCAGCGGAGGATGGTTTGCAGAAATCAATAAAGACGGAAGTTAAATATCTCGTTCACGGATAGTTGAAAAAAAAAACCTTTATTTCTCAAAACAAAAGTATATTATCATTTAAAACTGACTTACTAACTTAAACTATCCAAGGCTAAGACAGCCGCCTTCTAACCCTACAACTAGACCGACTCTCGGCTAACACCGGGATGCCCTCCGTCAAGGGTTAAAGGCTTATATCTAGTTCCTTATCAGATATCTTTATTATTTAACTTATGAGTCATACTTTTAGGAATGGCCATGCTTCCTAGGGGTTGAGTGTCTTTAACTGGATAAAAGAAGGTATGATAGTATTATTATGCATATTAAATTTTGCAGTTAGATTTTTTATTCTATTCCCTTGCATTTATTGTTTAAAATCAATGTGAGATTAAATACAACAACAAAAATAATATGTATAAAAGAAATAAAAGTAAATAACGAAAGAGTCGATAAATAGCTAGACAATGTCAGCACCCTCGAGTATAAGACGATGTAATAGTCCTTTTCGGGGGTTTAGACACCCGGTACGAGTGCGGGGAATTAAAAAAGTTATCTGGCTTGTCCCGGTGGTGTAACGGGCTTGCTTTTCGCTGGTACAGCGTCTGTTGACAAAACTGTAACCTACAGTGGCATACAGGGG
Organism: Oncopeltus fasciatus; assembly: GCA_000696205.2. Taxonomy (NCBI): domain Eukaryota; kingdom Metazoa; phylum Arthropoda; class Insecta; order Hemiptera; family Lygaeidae; genus Oncopeltus; species Oncopeltus fasciatus. The sequence goes on along the minus strand of KZ807359.1, from coordinate 308,534 downwards.
TGCACTACCTACGGGTAAAAGGGTCGCTATAGGCAGTGTACCCATTACGCACACACCACTATAGCACACGGACTGCTGATTTATAGTAAATTTTGTAATTGTTCTTTTTACTAATAAACGAGGCAGTAGTAAAAAAAAATATAAATAAATTACGCGGTAACTGGCTCGCACGCTGGTCCTGATAGCAGGAGATCCAGGTTCGAGTCCTTGCTGTGACTGTTAGATTTTTTTACTATATTCCCTTGTATTTATTGTTTAAAATTAAGAAGAAGAAGAAGAAGAAGAAAAATATACTTTATTCAGGGACAGTGGTCCCCTAGAATAACAGCCATGTACATTAAAACATTTCATTCTGGCCTCATTAATTTACAGAACATATAAAAACAAAATTAATAATAACAAAATGAAACTTGTCACTATTTTTGACAAAAAATTCATAAAAAGAAAAAAAATTATTTTAACTTATAAAATAATAAAACTGCATTAAAATAAATAAATTTAAAAATAAATAAGTTAAGTTTTT
>KZ807359.1:291650-305698 GCA_000696205.2 Oncopeltus fasciatus | reverse complement strand
ATATATATATATTTATATATATATTCTTATCTCACAAAATAATTATATATCACTAACCACTTTTTATCATGAAAGGGGCGCCAGGGTAGCTCATGGGATTCGTTCGGTTCTCGAAATCCTGGCGTTGCGGGTTCAAATCCCGCCCTGAGTAAGCTTTTATCGATAAATAAGAACTTGTCATGAGCCATAGAAACTCACAAACTATAATACCCTATAAATCATAGCTTATAATTTAATGTATTTAGTTAATGTCATGGGGTTGCAGCCTGTAGATAGCCCCTCCCTCCATGACCTTAAATCATTGGACAATCGAATATTTCACTGGTAGTATTTATGTCTACTTCAATACTAATTTATATTTCTGCTTCGTTGCGATTATTAGAGAGATATAATGCCATTACATAGAAAGAGATATCTTGTCTGCTTTCGAGAAGAGAGGATATCTTTTGAAGGTAGTCCATCGCTAACAAAAAATAATTATATATCACTATCGACTTTTTACCAAATCAAGATTTATTATCTTGAGGCGCCAGGGTAGCTCATGGGATCCGTTCGGTTCTTGCAATCCTCTGATGATGACATATGCAATAAGAAGTAAAATTATGTTTTGTTCTACATACAAATTTATACAATTGTATATTATATAGTTCTATAGGATATACAATTAATCCACGTTCCTTTCCCTGAACCATCACTTTAAGTATACTCAGTAGTGTTCACCATAGTGTAGCGTTGTTGTCCCAACTGTAAGCTTATATGTTAATTCTTCTTTAAAGAAGGTTACTACTGCTTAATTAGCATTGTTATTGCATAAACGTCCGCTCTAGGATACATGAAGTACATAGATACCTAAAAGTGAACTAAAAAACTTCTTCTTTTTTTTGGATTCTTAATAAACTACTGGATGAAAATATGTATGAGAACGTAGGTAGGGTCTTATGTCTTAAGTTTACTTAAGTTTTTACGTAAGTAAAGATTCCAAAGGTGTAGCAAATATTACCATTTATTGTATTGTATTTATTATTTGAAAAGTTATTCTTTACAAATCTGATGACCAAAATCTAAAAGATAACTCTATATTATATTACATATAAGGTAATATAACAATTAATTAACAATAATTTCTCACTTACCTCCTAAAAAAAAAAAAAAAATACCACCACCGAGGTAGGCTAGATAAGCTCTTCTAGTCCCCACACTTTACTCCGAGTCTAAACCCCCATGTAAGACGAATATAATGTCTTATACTGGAAGGAGCTGACATTGTCGGCTATTTGTTAGACTCTCTTATTTTTTCCCCGTTATTTTTCTTTNTATCTATAGCCACTTTTCTCACACAATTCCCTATCAAATCATTGCTTAGAGTGGGCCCTGGTAAAATTTAATGAAACTTAGTAAATGTATAATTCAAGAAATGATTAAAAAACTGGTGATGCAATATTTTTCATTCATTTAACTGAATAGTTATTGATTATGAATCTTTTAAATTTACTTTCATATGTATTCCATTTATAAACAATAGAATTCCATGTTCTCCAGAACCACAATAGTTGAAAATTTATCTTTATTTTGTTTTAAAGTTAATAAATTGAAACTAAAGTATTAATTAAATTTTTAAAATTATTAAATAACTAACTAAATCTTTCATTATTACCTTACAATTTTCCAGTTTCACTTTAGTATTATTATTATTAGATCCAATGAAGGTTGAAGGAGAAAATAAAATAAATAAGGAGAAATGCCTTGAATTTTACTTGTTATATATGTAACAACCCCCTCATTATTCAGAACAATCTATCCACCAGCTCCAACTACCAGAAGAACCAGGTATTAAGTACGGGAAAGCCCCCACCCTCCTAAATATACTAAACAGAGAAAAACTGTCATTCAAAACCCTCATAAATTTATCAAAATAAGGTACTTGGCCTTGTAACAAAAGGAGATGATTATCCTGTCCAATTATAAAAACTGGTAACACGTTCTCCAGTGTCAACACCCACTTAACATATGAGATCCAATCCTCATCAACATACACATCCAAATATTGTGTATACCTGCTTCAATGCAATTTTTGTCTAGCTTTTTACGTAGGAAAATGTACTAAGCCCCTAAATCTCGGAATTAAAACTCCAAAGCATCCTGTTCAGAACCACAGTCCCCTCTCCCCATAGCAAGGCATGCTGAGTCATTTAATGAGTTTTAATGACGTTTTCCAAGTTCAAGTGATTGAACAACTTCCCGACACAGTTTCAGATTTGCAACTGAAGACGAGAGAGTGCGCCTATATTCACATTCTCAAACACCTGGCAACAATTGCCAACAATAGGAGGATTAAGGAAAACCAAATTGTCTTTCCCTTCCTTTTAGTCCCTTCCGCCATAAAATACCACAGTCTCTCTTCACTCCTCATCGACGAAGGGCAAGCAAGAGATCCCCGAAAATATTACTCCTTATGATTTTTTTCTTTTTGTGTGTTCACTGCACTCTATATCCCACCTGTTCTTGATTACTATATATATAAACTAACTGTGCATCACATTAAAATATGAAATTGTAAATACAAGAGAAACAAATGGGAATATGAAAATAATGTTAAACTTTGACTGAGATTATCAGTAGGAATTTGTTGGGGTTCTATCAAGGTTGATCCAAATAAAAAATTTCAAATTATTCAAAAAGTGTATCTTTTATTATCTGCCAACGTTTCGGCTTACATTGTAAGCCATCTTCAGGGCTATCATGAAGGCGAGAGGGGACATGTTGTCCTGGAGATGGGACCTGGATCAAATGTTCATGAACTTTTTTTTTAATTGTATTTTTTTTTGTCCTTGAACGAACCCCAAAGAATTTTCTACTATGTTATATCACATTAGTGCAAATTCAGAGAGTAAAATAACAATCGATATGCTGATAATTTTTTCCATTGCAATAATTGATCATACGGAGTATTTAGCAGGTTATTCTATGTAGGATATAATCATGACAAATCACATTTTACAATAAATTGCTTTCATATTAAATTCTTATACAAAATTACATGGCCTTTTTATTACTTAATGATAATAAATCAATAATAAATAATAAATCAGGGTAATGAATAATAAACAAAATTTATCAGGTGAGATTTTATTGCTGAATAGATATAAAGCTTTAAATTTCTAAAGGGAGGATTTTTCCCCATAATACGTTAAAGAAAATATTCTTAATTAAATGGGAGTAACTCTTTCAACTCCAGTTCGTAATTAGTAAATTAAACAGTTGCCTCTCAAATTGTTAATAAATTATTATCCCAGCTAATCATAAATTTATGCTTTAAATTTACTTTATTGCCAGTTTCTGGTGGCTGAAAACTTCCCCTTTACCAGCCCGTTAATGGAGTGGAAATATTACAAAAGTTTCAGTTATTTATACTGGAAATTCAACTCTAAAAAGCATGGTGACGAAAACAATGGGGAAGAATTCCCTTCCTGCCATTTTTTTTTCCTTCCTGCAATTTTGTGAGGAATATAAATTTAACCACTTTTACGTATACTAAGCATCAACTTGTATCTTGATGTTGCCGCTGCAATTGCAACGATTTCTTAATGCAGCTTTTGAGTTTGCCCTGACACTATGTTTAAAATATATGCCCATATCATGATGTTTCATATGCCCTGCATATTTCAGTAAGTTCTACAGCCGTCTTACCTGGTACATGTCAAAAATAGACGTAATTCAAATCATATACACACTAACATATGCGTTTATGTGGGGTGTGTATGAAAGTGCGCATACTCAATTATTAGTCAATTGCCACTCATCATTCAGTAAGTTTTTTCTCTCTGTCTCTTTTTTTTTTTTTTTAAGATCAATTGCGCAAGTGGTGGAAATAATGAGGAGAATAAAGGGATGTTTTAGAGGAGAAAAGAAACTGTTTAATTTCTCCATTACAATTGTTAAGTTAATAATTTTAATGTAAAAAAAAAAATGTTTTTCCAGCATTTTTTAGCGAATTATCCTTGAATAACCGATATTTTTACAGAAAAAACTACTAGAGATCTGTGCACGTGTGTGTGTGTGTACCCTCTTTCAATTTTTCTTAGTGAAATGTGGCAAAATAAAGGCTAAGTTTGTTATTGTGCGAAATCAAGTCAATAGGAATTGTATGAGTTACAGAGCGAAATTGAATAATTAGGAGTGGGGGCTAAATCAGGAGTGTTAAATTCGAATTTAACATTCCACGTAGTGTGCACAATTAGTTATTTTCTTCATGAAATTTCGCATGTCGCTTTAACTTGATAAAGTAATTGCTGAGTTCGTTCTTGAGTGGATTCCCAATTATTGAACTAATTACTAGAATTATTAAATTGGAAATTACTAATTATTAATATTGTAATTTAAATAATTTTTAGTGCAAGGGAACAGAATAAAAAATCTAACTGTCCCAGCCAGGTTCGTGTCCTGGCTGGGTCAGTTAGATTTTGTATTCTGTTCCCTTGCACNGATACTATATCTTGAAAACAAGAGCTAATATATAATTTTTATGGTCATTTTCGGTTTTAACACGTGGAAATACATTAAAATCCGCTAATTTCAACCCCGAAACAAAAACTTTGTTGTTCAGTGTTATTAGTCAATTGCCTCTCATCATTCAGTAAGTTTTTTCTCTCTGTCTCTCTTTTTTTTTTCTTTTTTTTAAAGATCAATTGCGCAAGTGGTGGAAATGATAAGGAGAATAAAGGGATGATTTAGAGGAGAAAAGAAACTGTTTAATTTCTCCATTACAATTGTTAAGTTAATCATTTTAATGTAAAAAAAAAAAAAATGTTTTTCCAGCATTTATTAGCGAATTATCCTTGAATAACCGATATTTTTACAGAAAAAACTACTAGAGATCTGTGCACCGGTGTGTGTGTGTACCCTCTTTCAATTTTTCTTAGTGAAATGTGGCAAAATAAAGGCTAAGTTTGTTATTGTGCGAAATCAAGTCAATAGGAATTGTATGAGTTACAGAGCGAAATTGAATAATTAGGAGTGGGGGCTAAATCAGGAGTGTTAAATTCGAATTTAACATTCCACGTAGTGTGCACAATTAGTTATTTTCTTCATGAAATTTCGCATGTCGCTTTAACTTGATAAAGTAATTGCTGAGTTCGTTCTTGAGTGGATTCCCAATTATTGAACTAATTACTAGAATTATTAAATTGGAAATTACTAATTATTAATATTGTAATTTAAACTTCAAGGAAAACACATTAGTTCGCTAAATTTGAGGGTAATATTCAGTTTAAAGCAATGAAACTAAATACGATTGATTAATTAATGAAATAATTATTTTATTAGTGTGGAGAATGACTGGTCACAGAATGTTCATGTAATAATATACATTTCTATGTTGCTGATGAATTGGCTTGGTTTCGCGTCACTTACTTCTTTCAATATCTATTGGAAAGCAAGTTATTCCAATAATTCGTTATTAATTAGTTATTAAATAAGTTATGCATAGCAATTCTTTACATTGACTCCTAAATAATAAATCTAAGTTCAAACATTGAAATTATTGTTGCATGTCTTGAGGAACAAATATTATACTTACATAATTTTTTTTTTGCTAATTTTCTGCAATATTCAAAAGAAATTCGCTCAATTTAAGCTGCTCCTGAACTGCTTTATGTATATATTTGTCTTTTACGCCATATGTCTCTTATTTCTTATTTGTTTATTTAATTATTGTATCTTTACTAAATAAAAGGAATTAGTAAATATAAATATTGTATTTATTGTGGCATTTAATCCCACATTAATTTTAGACAATAAATGCAAAGGAATAGAATAAAAGCACGCCAGCCTGGCAAGCAGGAGATCCGGGTTCGAGGCCCGGCTGAGACAGTAAGATTTTTTTATTCTATTCCCTTGCATTTATTGTATGGCATTAGTTAATGTTTAAAATTGGACCAATTATAAAAACTATTTAGGTAAGAAATAATATAGAAACTCATTTAAACCCTTTTTTTTTTTAGCTCTAACAATGAATATAGTAAGTTTACAACATTTAAAAATGTTTATTTTAAGTTGTTATAACGAAAATCTGGTTCTGTCTCTCTGAAATCTATAGGTAATGTAGCTTTAATGCAAGGCATTTCTTAAAAATGCGGTAAAAAATTAAAAGTACAATTTTCCAAATACATGTATAAAATAATATTGCGAAAGGATTTAGATGAAATTTGACGAGTGATAAACAGCTGTAATTGCAAACAATACAAATGTATACTTATCTTCAGGTAGATTAGGTAGTAAAATCCAACTATTTTTGATTATTAATTTTTCAATGTTCCCAAACTCTGCCTATTGTATTTATTGGAGAAGGGAGAAAATTATGTTTTATTGCACAGCTTTGCCTAATATTGGAGTATTTCTTAAATATTAAAACTACCGAACCGAGAATAATTTATTTTTCATGACTCCACTCTAAACTTTGACTTTTCAAGGCAAGAAGAATACAAATTACAATAAAATATTTAAGTTTCCCACCGTCCAGAGTCCCTGGGGCAGAATGTGTAAGAAATGTATTATATTGTCCGACCGAAACATTGATCCTTTCTTGTTCTATATCTGTCAAAGTTTCTGGTATCGTAAGCGCCATTTTTCTTTTTACGTGTGACAGAACAGTGAGTAGTGAACTGTAAATAATACTTGGCGGTGTCACTTAAATCTGTGTTTTTTTAATCATCTGTACTTAAACAATATAATGTTGTTCATTCCAAAAATGTTCCAGGCTTGACCGTGTCAAAAATTTGTCATTTTTTAGCCTAGCTTTTGCACATCCTGTGATGGCTTCTGAAAATTACTCATTCTCTATTCTGCTCTAATGAAGTCATCACAGGATGTGGCAAAAGGCTCGGTAAAAAACATATTTTCCACTTCATGTTGTGTTTTGATGTAGAGCAACCAACTAAACGTTATTTGAATACCTTACTAACTTGAATTTCACATAACGTTGTCATGAAAACAATAATGAATATTTGTTTGAAAAACTTTAGGGGCACTTATTTATGTCAAATATGACATTACTTAACCCTTTACGCACTTTTTTTCTGAAAATAGGCTTTTCAGTTTAAAAAATTGAGCAAAGAATCATAAATATGTAAACAATTAATGAGAGGGAATAGAATAAAAAATCTATCTGTCCCAGCCAGGAACCGAGCCTGGATCTCCTGCTATCCGGGCCGGCGTGTAAAGCCATTACACCACCAGGAGTAAATTCCACTACACTAGCGAGAGCCTAACCCACGAGAAAGACGAGAACTTCGTCTTGTGCTCGAAGGAGCTGACATTGTCAAACTATTTGTCGACTCTCGTCATTTACTTTATTTAATTTTAATTTATAAATATTTTATTTGGTTGTGGNGTTTGCCAAATCAGCTTCTTCGAGTTAAAAACGATGATCTCGTCTTTTCCGTGGGTAAGGCTCTCTCTATTATAGAGGGAATTTCATGAGATAATTAACGCTTTCTGGTAGCATAAATGGTAAGTGCACCGGACCAGATAGCAGAAGATCCAAGTTGATTTCTGGCTGGGGCAGATAGATTTTTCTACACTATTCCTTCTTATTCATTGTCTAAAACGTACGTAGCATAAAAAACCACAACCAAATAAAATATTTATAAATCATAAATATGTTTTAGTTATAATATATTAGTTTTAAAACACATTTCATTAGGGTTAATTAAACTAAACAGTACTAATACATTATCAGTATTTATATTACATCAATAGTATACAAGTTTCAAATTTATTCACATTATTTTCTACAATTGTTTAAGAAACATTAAAATTACTACAGTTAATAAACAATTTAAGCTAGAGACAAGCGACTTGTCCCGGTAGCATAAGTGGAAAATGCACAGGCCCGGATAGCAGGAGATCCAGGTTTGAGTCCTGGCTGAGACAGTTAGATTTTTTATACTGTTTCCTTGCACTAAAAATTGTTAAAATTTACGTGGGATTATATACCACAAAAAAATAGTATTTATAAAATTAACTAGTCATCTAAAATTAACGGGATTCGACTAATTGTAATAAAATTAATGGGAGCTGGACTAATCATTCTGTTTTCAAAATACTCTCTAATCAAGAAATATAAAATTGCTGTCTAAATTGCAGAAAACTCCGGCTTTCCATAAAGAATTTCAACTTGCCTAATAAAAATGTCCTGGGGCTACCTAAACTTTGGTAACATAATTTAAAAGATACACCAAAGACATAGCAGCCAGTTCAGAAAATTAGTTGACTTGCAAATGGCGAAGGAGCTATATTAAAATTGAGATAGCAATATAGATAGACAAAGATAGACAAATTAAAGAATCTCTAGAAAAATATAAGGTGGTAAGCTTATATCTGAACAAAATCAAAAGGGTCTTTCTTGGGAATGTATTTTGAAGACATTGAATTCAATTGACAAGTTGACCAAATAGTGGATTCCTACGTTGGCAAGGAAATAACTTACCTTAAAGCAAGAAGTTTCTAGATAAAATTGAAAAATTCTGTAAAATATGGAGTAATAGGAATCTGAAAAGATTATTTAAAAACCTGCTGAACCAATGAAAGATGAGTGCTTACAAAGATATGGAACTCGTTAAAGATCTGGAGCAAGGTTTGGTGTGATAACAGTTTCTTCTCGATGTTTAAAATGGCAATATCAAGGCCGAAAAGCTCTCGGTATTGATAACTTGTCATGTGAGCTATTCTAAAGTAAAGGCGAGCAGTTCCAAGATACATTAGCTAGAGTTCCATCTGATTGCTTACAATGTAATCTTAAAGCACCGGAATAGCAAAATTAAAAGAGTTTAGCGTCGAAACCTCCAAGCCAAAAAGGCTACTTCAGATGGTGTGGAGAATTCGAGCAATGGGGACAGAAGACAAAACTGCTACAAAAACCTAAACAGTAAATTGCACACGTATCTTTAGTATCTAAAGCCAAGATTTACGATGGGCTGGACTCAGGGCTAAAAGCAAATCATCCGAACCCCCAATGTAAAACTTGCATTAAAATAGGCGCTACGTTGTTCAACGTAATAAATTACAAAGTAAATAAATAATCTAAAAGGTTATGTTCACTACCAATGAATATAGAACCATCATACTTTCTATTATCCGTCTTCATTGGTTTCTGCAAACCATCTTTTGTTGGCGAGCGCTTTCGGGCATTGTCCATCTTCTTGGCCGAATACATGTATTCACTGTCACCGTCTGTATTCAACTTCAAATTCAGCAGTTGAATACACAGTGACTGTGAACACATGTATTCGGCCAAAAAGATGGACAATGTCCGAAAGCGCTCGCCAACGGAGGATGGTTTGCAGAAACCAATGAAGACGGATAATAGAAGGTATGATAGTTACAAAGCAAATGTCTGACTACCATACAGAGGTAAAGGACGCTGGTAAAGTGAACCAAGAAAAAACATGTCATTATTATTATATTATTATAGTAGTAACAAATAAGTATGTGTATACGTAAGTCAGATTTTTCAAAATTATAAGCCCTCCTCCGAAGCACGTGACCCAATTTCCTGCAGTACACATACTATTTCTTTCATAAAGTTTTGTATTAATTTTGAATGTATTTGTGAATTATTAAACCATGGGATCTGCAGGAAAATCTCAAAAACAGAAGCATACCCACAGACCCATTAACTCACTCAACCATACAAAAGGGTGAACAAAGCAAATATAGTTTAAGGCATCTTTAAAATGTTTTAAACATACAAGTGATTCAACAATGAAAACTGGAATTATAATTTTTTCACTATTTGTTTACTTATGGAAAGTTAAGTACGAGTTTATTTAAATACATCTAAGCTGAAAAAGTTTATAAAAATAATTGTATGATCAAAAACTAAATAAAATTTTGGATAATACAAATGAAGAATATAATTTAAAGAAAAAATTAGGTAGTTGAAGATCGCCCCCATTACCTTAGGTAATATTTTTTTTTTTAGGTTATTTTATTTATTTAGAAATTACATCCTGCACAGCGTGCATCTTGCAATGTGCTCTCATAGTATATAATAAATATGTACTAATATAATAATAATGTACAACATACACAATTTATAGTAANAGATCACAGATCTTTGAGTATAGAAATATAGCATTGCCATTATTTAAGTTTTGAACTGGGGCTTATATAATTTGAATTTTATGGGGTTTTATTGAATATGTTTGTCAGGTTTTTGGTCAAATTAGTTACAATTTGGACTTTTTGTTTTCTTTTTGTATTTTTGTTTTGTATAATATAAGAATTTTGATTTTTAGATTCGTCTTTATTTTCATATGTTGTTATGTCATGAAATTTTAAATTAATTGAATTTGTGTTTTGTATGTATTGTTAATTTATTATTTGTTTAATCTCTGCAACCTTCGATTAATTTTAAATTGTCTACTCCTAGAAGGATATCAAAGTAATTATGGAAATTAAATAAGTTAAATTTGAGTTCAGGTTATTCATTTTAAATAATTTTGAAAAATTTATAAATTTGCTATACTTTTCCTTTGATCTACGATGGGAGCAGTTATAATAATTTTATTTTCAAAATATTTATCAGCTATTTATAGTTTAACAAAAGATCGAGAGCTATCAGAGTCGATTAAAATTTAAATTAGGATAAATTATTTATGGAAGGTGATATTTTTCAATAACTAAATTCATTAAGTATATTAATTCGGGTCAAGACTTGTATCCTCTAAAAAATCATTCGTTTCTATTTCTGTAATTTCAGTTTCTGTCTGTTTAATATAATATTATTAAAATTAACATTACTAGTACTTTCGGGTTTTCTGTTGAAATGGAATCTCGGTCCAGTGGAGGTTGTTGACATAGGGATAGGTGGTAATGCTTTAGGTCTGTATGGTGTCATTTGATTACTTTGGGGATTCGGTATTAATTGTTTCCCTGGGCTTCTAGGCGTGAAATAGTTTTGCTGAGGGGTATAAAAGTTCTGTCTAGGAGTGAATTGGTTAAAATGATTTGGTCACTTAGGAGCTCCTAGTTGTTGAGTTTGTTAGGAATGATCTTTTTGGTGTTATATGATTTAAATTTTTCTGATTATATATTAGTGTTTATGAGGGTTTGTTATTGTTGAACTGGTATTCATTAGTTAGCATTGACAGGGCTAGGTCAAGTGTGTCAGGATTTCTAGATCTGAGTAGTGAGCCTACTGGTTTCTCTTAAACCTTTAAGTAAGATTTGGTGGGCGATATTTATTTCTACAGTACTTCATGAGAGGTTCTGCAAAATTACCTTCGTGCTTAGAGATGTATGCTAATTGAAGGTTGAGCAGTTATATTACTCGTTTATAAAAATGGAAATGAGTCTCATTTGGACCTTGTTTTAAATCACTAATTTTAGTTGGAGAGTGTAACAATCTCTTTTGTCACTGGTCGATGCTGTGCCAACTTTCTAAAGATCTCAGGGCAGGCGAAGAGTTTTTCTTTTATCAGGTTCTTCAAAATTTAAGAATCCAGTATCGACTGCACCAGTTATATATCTTTTCGGTTCGGTTGAGTTTTTCAATAATATATATTTTAGGTAAATAATCTAAAAGGTTATTTCCACCACCAATGAATATGGAACTATTATACCTTTTATTATCCGTCTTCGTTGGTTTCTGCAAACCATCTTCTGTTGGCCAGAAACCAATGAAGACGGATAATAGAAGGTATGATAGTTATATATATATTTTATTTTACATCCTAAGTTAATAATAAATAAAATGTGATATACTTCTTAACTATAGTTATTACAGAGGTACAATCGTAGTAGTACATACAACGGATGGGCAAACTAGGAGAAGTTATTGGAAGAGCTGTAAGAAGTTACCAGGACGACTTACACCGGAGAAATGCAATAAGGAGAGGGTTGTTTGGTTGGATTTTGGCTCAGAGAGGAGTGGGGATTCTAGGATTGCTTGGAACAGTATTTGACATTCAGCACAATTCACTAATAAGGAATTTATAATACATATATATTCTTGGAATGCTAAAATTATCATCTGTACGGATAATCTTGCTGCTATAGCTAAGTTATATACTGTTATGGGGTACGGATCATTAGTAATGTAAGAACTGAGATAAATATAATTTATATGTGAACCTACTAATTATAGCTAACAATCGAACCTACTACTCTTCCTAACAATTAAATAAAAAAATTACTTACAGCTAATTAACAGATATGTAAACTCTATGTGCTTATTTACAATGAGACCTCAAAATAACTAATTAATTACTGTCACTTATCATTTTACTGTTATCAGCACAGTAAAGGCTATGAACAGCCTGACGCTCTGAGACAGGGAGTCTGACACGGAAACTTACACTAAGTTACACTTACTCGAGGGTGTGCCGCTTTTATAACTTCAAGGAAGGGTCGAGGAAGGCCTAGAAGAATCTAATAGCTATTTCTGCGTAAGCCTAATTTCCTCTTCTAAAGCAAGGAAGCAGGTGGCATCTTTTAATTGGCCCCTCCTCGTACAGGTCTGTACGAGTCATCTCGTCCACATACTTTCCTAGTCTTCAACAATACGTATGAAACGTATTTCCACAAGTGTTGTAGCATGATAAAACAACTAACGTAAGACAATCAGGTTAAGCTTGAATGGGTTCCTATAGGTAATGTAGCTATAATGCAAGGCATTTCTTAAAAATGCGGTAAAAAATTAAAAGTACAATTTTCCAAATACATGTATAAAATAATATTGCGAAAGGATTTAGATGAAATTTGACGAGTGATAAACAGCTGTAATTGCAAACAATACAAATGTATACTTATCTTCAGGTAGATTAGGTAGTAAAATCCAACTATTTTTGATTATTAATTTTTCAATGTTCCCAAACTCTGCCTATTGTATTTATTGGAGAAGGGAGAAAATTATGTTTTATTGCACAGCTTTGCCTAATATTGGAGTATTTCTTAAATATTAAAACTACCGAACCGAGAATAATTTATTTTTCATGACTCCACTCTAAACTTTGACTTTTCAAGGCAAGAAGAATACAAATTACAATAAAATATTTAAGTTTCCCACCGTCCAGAGTCCCTGGGGCAGAATGTGTAAGAAATGTATTATATTGTCCGACCGAAACATTGATCCTTTCTTGTTCTATATCTGTCAAAGTTTCTGGTATCGTAAGCGCCATTTTTCTTTTTACGTGTGACAGAACAGTGAGTAGTGAACTGTAAATAATACTTGGCGGTGTCACTTAAATCTGTGTTTTTTTAATCATCTGTACTTAAACAATATAATGTTGTTCATTCCAAAAATGTTCCAGGCTTGACCGTGTCAAAAATTTGTCATTTTTTAGCCTAGCTTTTGCACATCCTGTGATGGCTTCTGAAAATTACTCATTCTCTATTCTGCTCTAATGAAGTCATCACAGGATGTGGCAAAAGGCTCGGTAAAAAACATATTTTCCACTTCATGTTGTGTTTTGATGTAGAGCAACCAACTAAACGTTATTTGAATACCTTACTAACTTGAATTTCACATAACGTTGTCATGAAAACAATAATGAATATTTGTTTGAAAAACTTTAGGGGCACTTATTTATGTCAAATATGACATTACTTAACCCTTAACGCACTTTTTTTCTGAAAATAGGCTTTTTCAGTTTAAAAAATTGAGCAAAGAATCATAAATATGTAAACAATTAATGAGAGGGAATAGAATAAAAAATCTATGTGTCCCATCCAGGAACCGAGCCTGGATCTCCTGCTATCCGGGCCGGCGTGTTAAGCCATTACACCACCAGGAGTAAATTCCCTCTACACTAGCGAGAGCCTAACCCACGAGAAAGACGAGAACTTCGTCTTGTGCTCGAAGGAGCTGACATTGTCAAACTATTTGTCGACTCTCGTCATTTACTTTATTTAATTTTAATTTATAAATATTTTATTTGGTTGTGGTTTTTTATCCCACGTAAATTTTAAATAATTAATGAGAGGGAATAGAATAAAAAAATCTATCTGTCCTAGCCAGGAATCTGGATCTCCTGCTATCCGGGCCGGTG
>KZ807359.1:210467-227985 GCA_000696205.2 Oncopeltus fasciatus | reverse complement strand
TTAATTTATTACAATAAATTATATTTACTTTAAAGACCTCAATAGTTAACAATTAAACCTAAACGTAAATAATTATACCTATTAATAATAAATATATACAGATAACAATTAAATATACTGTAACAGTTAAACCTCTTCCCCAGCTAACTACAAAATTAGTAAATAAATATGAATTACTTAATTACAAAATATTCTACTGAAGAGAAAGTGCTTACAAACTGTCTAAAAAATATCTGAACTATTTTTTACTGTTTTACTCCAGTTACTGTCTCTAAATAGTGCACTGTAGTGACAGGTACTATTTAGAGACACTAGACTGGTGGCTAGTAGCTTTCGAGTCAGTAGGCTGAGGATAGGCTGTTCATGGCCCTTGCAGTAACTAGTGAGTTACTGCAAGGGCCATGAACAGCCTATCCTCAGCCTACTGACTCGAAAGCTACTAGCCACCAGCTTTTATAACTGTATACATCCTTCTAGGCTTTCCTCGATATTCTTAGAAAATAAGATTTCGTCTTATAAGTGGAGAGGTGTCATCTGGGAGCAGGTGGCCGCTTCCTAAGGGTTCAAGTGGCCCCTTCCTTAGGCTCTGGTCCTCTCTTCCCAAGTCCTCACAAATCCACAAAAATGTTGAAGGTTTTTCTGTTCCAGGACCTTCTAAGTCTCCGGTCTTCGTCGACAGATTTCAGCAATAAACTAAGTCATTCAATAGTCTGAAAGAAACATTTTAGCTTAAATAGCAGATTGGATTTCGTTATTATAAAAATGGCGGACACTTAGGCTGGAGGACTGCGTAAAACTAAGCGAATTCTTTACCATCACGTAGAACGTTAATTAATACTTGCATTTGAGTTTTCAACTGCAGAGGAACCCCTCTTCTATACTTTCGATTTTTCGAATAACGAAGAAACATTGAATTATATTTTATGGATAATTATTTAATTGATACCATGTAGTGGTTGTAAATAGTACCATTTTAAAGTTGAGTACCCGATTATGTAGTTTCTGAATGAAAGTTATAGTCACTGTTGTTTATTATGTTTTTAATTAAGGATTGAGTTTCAGTAAACCCCCACTCCTAATACTACTATTTTTCAGAATATATTTTTGAAAAATCGTTTTAATTATTTTATTTCTATAAATAGAATGGCTAAATTACCACTAATCATGCTTAGTTTCGTCTTATTAAAATAAAAATTAGTAGGTTCTGTTACTATTAAGGGTTTCAGGACACTATTTTTTTTTACCTAGATAAATAAAATAATTTATTTTAAAAATTTATATATCATTGATTAAAATTTATTGAGTTTCATTCTCGTAATTGGAATATTTCGGCACCTCAAATACGAGTTTTATCAAATTTTAAATAAACCCCATTTGATTTACTTACTTAACGATTTATCTTACTCCCATTAATTGCAAAAATCTATCTATTTCCAAATTTAATGAAATTTATAGAGTTTATCTATTTGAAGTTCATATTATATCTCTATCGCTCAGCAGTGTGGGGGTCAGTTGTATCGAGCCACCTCCAAGATCACTCCTGTGTAAGTGTCCCCCTCCCTCTCGAATCGTGGTCATCATACCTGCCTTCTGGACACCATCTTCCTATGTTGCCGTGGGTTCTTGCACCCTCCACCTAGACTTCGTATACCGTACGGGCAATCCCCTTCCTAGATTCCCAAGACTATTAGATCCAGCTTTCCTCCATGATTGTCTGGAGTAATTTGAGGTTGGACATAACCATTATATATAATAGAATTGATTTAAATTTGTAATTATTTATTACGTTTTTTTAAAAAATAAGAACATTTTTAATTTGATTATAATGGAGAACAAAAATTTAAAAATCACAAGGGGAGAGAAGGTGAACAATGACACCACTCTCAAATTATATTTATAATGCGATCCCTTCTAGTCTTCAACTATACCTTTCTTAAGAATCATATTTCTGGCACTTAACTGACTTCTACGCCTGGTTGTATAACTGAGAAGTATGTAATCCTGTACCTAGTCTACTACTTGAGTTTTATTGGTCATCTCCTAAAGGTTTAAAAGTACTCAATTAATTGAACTGCGCCCTGCTGCATCATTGCGGTCTGCTGATTGGACATCGATAAATAACCATATTCATTGGTTATTGTCTCAAGATATTAAAATTCGTAGACTTTGCCTAGTGAGTCGTCAATTATAACAACCCTTCAGACAATATTCTATGATTTGACTTTGGCTCATTCTCATATTAATAGCTTTTAACTTTTTCTTTAGTACTTTCATGTTGTATTGGAGTTCTGTGTCATCGTTTTCTAACAACTGTTAGCAAGGCTAATACTAAGAAGCATGTTCTCCTCTAATCCAGGTCGCCAATGGGGTACGATCACACTCTTAGTATGGCCATATCCAAAACATAGATGAAGAGAAGCGGACTATGGTTGCACCCCTGAAGTATCCCAAAGACCATTTTGAATTCACTGGAAAGCTATTTAGATGTCCTATCGCGGTTGGTTTCATTATCGTTTACACAAGCTCTTTATGGTCTGTATCATCTCTGCTAATGACCCTTTAATGAAATTAAGAATGAATATAACTATTTTTGTATATTTTAATAATACTCTTTGTGAAATGTAAGCAAATAATTAGTGATTAAATTCTACATATTTTTGTGTAACAATATATAATTAATAACTGTTATTTATTATTAGATGATACAAATGTAAGCAGATGGCCAATATTTTCATGTGTCTTATGAAAATTTTGCAAAGATAGAAGGTCCAAGATAAAAACTTGTTGATAGGTCACTTTGAAACGGGAGAAATGTGATGATAAGGTGAGGCATTCATGTCAGAAGTAAAGGCTGTTCAAGTAACGGCATTTGTGCCGTATCGAGTCACTTGCTCTATATTGTATAAGATTTGAAAGTGTACTGAACAAAACTTATTTTTGAACAGCAGATCGAAGTCTCGCAGACGCGACATTGATACTCCAACAGCACAGCATAAGCGTCAGCCAAAGAACTCTTACTATCATACCGCCTATTATCCGTCTAGATAATAGAAGGTATGATAGTTCTATATTCATTGGTAGTGAAAATAACCCGTTAGATTATTTAACTCTGACTATATTTAAAAGATTAAGGCTCTTTTGCTTAAGCTCCATAATATAGGATACCCAATTAAGCCACTGGTCAAATAAAATACCTATTTTACGTGTTCAGAATAAATAAATTTCCTTCTTGTGGTAAAGAATATGCGCTGATATACCCTATGAGTAGAAATAAAATCCTGTTTCCTTGGACCATGTTTCCAGTTTATGAAGAATAGTCTGAATATTCTGATAATATTGGAAAATCATCAGCATAGAGGATATCTTTAAAATTTTGGTTAAGGCATTTCAGAACGCTGACAATAGCTATAGACAAAAACCCTTAAGTGTTTAGTGCACTTACAGAATTTCAAATGCGGCTCTTTGGACTGGATTTAGTTAGATTTCTCTAACAAATACTTTTCTATCGTGAAGAAAGACAACTATGAAATAAACATAAGGAAATGTAGTATTTCCATTCGTGGAATATGTGCCTTCATATAGTGTCAAAGGCTTTATGTATGCCATAATGCTATTGCTATAGCGTTCTGTTGGTTAATAAATGTATATTGGAATTCATATTTGAGCACCACCAAACTGCCAAGGGCTGATCATCCACGATAAATGGTGGATTGTTTTCTTTTAATTAACTATCCATCTCTCTAGGATCCATTGTAAACATCTGTTGGTCATTCTTTCCATAGCTCTACTGAGGCAGCAAGTTAAGCAGACGGGACGATAGTTTGTAACCTCCCTCTAGTCTAACCAGATTTTGGAATGGGAGTAATTGAAGCTATTTTCAACTAGGAGGAATTCAGCCCAATGGCCATATTTAATTGTAGGGAACCAGGTGGTACTGTTGCATGGCTGGAGGGAGATTTTGTTTGATGGGGTAAAGTATTTGATCAGGACAAGGTGATATTCCCTTTAACTGTTGCAGAGCGCTTGTGAGTTCCTAAAATGAAAAAGAGAGGTTGTACTAGGAATCAGCATGTGAATTTAATAATTGGAGGGGTTTTTTCCCTCACTATCAATTTTTATTAAAAATACTTTTATATTTTATTTCTGCGTGCCTAATATTCAAGAACTACAGAATTATGTTTTTTGGGAAATCAGTAACATCCAACAATAAATCTAAATAATTAAAATTATTTCTATTTAATTTAGTTATGTGAAAAACATATAAATGTATACATTTTTTTTAACATAGGAGTACAATAGCTAAATATATTTTATTTACCAAATAGCTTTGGTAACTATTTGAAATAATTTTATAAATTATTCAGTATGTAAGCATGAAAACATTTTTTATTAAATACCAGACTTCAGGTTAATACCTCCAAATAATGTGGATTTACTTAGTCACAGAAAACCCACTGCATATTATCTATTCAGAACTCGAATTTTTTAAAAAATATCAATTACAAGCTCGTACTGTCACAAATAAAGCTAACAGTTAAACTTCCACTTCTAATGATTGTTTACTCTCAATAAGTAACTATCCAAACCATTTATATGTAATTTCATATTTTATTTTTAGTTTTATTTTCATAATATTTCAGCCACTTTAACCAACATGAGATTTTTTTTATTAAACTCAAGGTTGCATCTAAACCTCCACAACCAATTTCACTCAGAATACTTTTTCAGCTTTACAATGTCAATTGTTGCTGTGGGCACAAAAAGCAGACTAATATATTAAAATTTAGGGTTAAGGTAAACCCCATACTCCTAGTTATTAAATTTCATGTCATTTCATAAGTCTTTCTTTAGTTAGAAAACAGTGGTATGTTAGCTTTGAAAGAGATACAGATACATATATTTATACTAAAATTGAATATATATATGTGTTACTTNTATATATAATACAATATAAATTGTATTACCCATGTGTCACATGGGCTTCTACAGTCTCCATCCAGCCCTCCTACTTTTAGTCTTGAAGAAGCCATCACATGTTGTGCGAAAGCTCGGTAAATAGTAATACCTGTGGAGGCTGCCGCAACTTTTGTGTCATATCTGGTTTAGCATGTCTCTGAAAGATTGCATGATATCCTGTAAAGGTACGGTGAAATGTTGGCTGCTATTGATCCTCCTGAAGAGTACTTGGTTCTGGGATGGTCTATGAATGTTCCTTGTACCTGTTTCATGACAAAGCAGTCATCTGCTTTCAGTTCCTTTCCATTGCAAGAGACTTTTTTTTTTCATTTATTTTCAGTTTATATAATTTTAAAACAATTTTATTTTGTAATTACTTCCTTTAATTTTTTTCAGTTTAGAGATTATTTCTTAAATAGATTTTTAAAATCATTTGTTATTCAATATTTATACATTCAGAATTTACTAACCAAAATACCATGTACCAATTATTAAGGCTGCATTAAATTTTTCTTATTTATTCAATCTATTTGTTTATTAATAAGTAGTCTTATTTTATTTTACATAGTACAGTTTTGAATGGTCCTCCACATTATGTTGTATATTATAATTTACCTTTTTTAATTAAGCAAAAACATACATCTTCACAATTTACTGTCAACAGATTTATTTATTCTTTGTGGGGAGGTATGGCTGGACATTAAACACAAACCATCCAGTTTATAATTAGATATTTTTTGTTGGGGTTCGGTCAAGGTAGATCCAAAAAATGTGTCAATTTAAAAAATGTGTATTTTAAAATTATCTGGCATTTCGGTTTACATTGTAAGCCATCTTCAGGGCTATCATGAAGGCGAGAGGGGACGTCTTGTCACTAGGATCCCATATTCATGATGGTCAGTCATGAATAGCTTTCATGATAGCTTACAATCAGAGCCAAAATATTGGCAAATAATTTTTAAAAAGGCACATTTTTTTAAATTGTATTTTTTTCGATCTAGCTTGCCCGAATCCCCCCCGAAAAAATCTACTAATAATCTCTACAGTCAAAAACTTTCCATTTGAACTTCCAGTTTGTTTATTCAAACTTTATTTTAGTTTATAAATGATTGCAAAAATACCAAATTCATAAAAAATTGAGGAACGTTTATAAATATAAATTGATCAGAAAAAAAAATTAAATGAAAATTTAAAAACCTCTTTGAAATATATTATTCATATTAAAAATGAAATAATAAAAAAAGTTTCCTTTTACTATGGGTATCACTAACTTACATTTGTCAATATAAAAAATTATATAACTGGACCGACAATATCACCAATATGGAAACTCTGACCACATAAGTCACATAACTCTTATCTTGAGATTATATATTCAATTCACTAGCCTCATTATCTCGTAATTAAAACTAAAAAATTGATAATTTTTTTAAGAATTTTAGTTCCATCGAGTATTATCAGCTAGGCTTACCAATATTTAAAAAAAATTTTTGTTGAGGTGAGGTGTCGTCTGAGACTCCAGCACTTAAACACTCTTAACTGACTCTGGTAGCTGTAAAAAGAGTCTCCTTTTTCTTTGCTCATACAGTCGATAAAACAATATTTGTTTTCATCTCTTTTTAGCTGAGAGGTAAACATTTTATCATCATTAAATTATTCTCCCATTCCCCATTAAGACATTTTAATTCCTTCATTGATTTCATACAAGATAATAGCTTTATGTATTTTTTATTTTTATTCAGCATCATTTCTTCTCACATAATCACTGGATTATAACATAAACCTTATAACAATCCATTCCTCTTTTATTTTGCCTTTGATATAATTGAATAAATATTTTAAAATAGCCTTATTTCTAGCATTAGCAGTGTTATAAAATTGTTCAGTAATTCTTTTAACAGGATAGAAAATTTCTAAAAATACTGTCCAGTAACATGAAAAGGGAGGAAAATAAAATTTTTAAAAAAATTCAAAATAACATATATTTACAAATGTGCTTAAAAAAATTGAATCAAATATAAAAATTTATTGAAAGTTATAAGAAATTGATTTTATCATTATAATATAAAAATTATTGCATTTAAAATAACTTGCCTATAAGAGAAAATAACTCTGTACAATAATTATGTTAGAGAAAGTTAAGTCTAATATTTTCCCAGATTAAAATATACTTATCAAGACATTAATTCCCTTGTTTATTTCAAGTTAAATGAAGAATATTGAACAAAAAAAAAGTTAATAAAAAGAAAAAATAAATTAAAAGAAAGCTGGCCTTATCCCAACTTATTAATTTAACTTTTCTAATACTTTATGAAATAATGGCAATCCAAGGTAATTTAAGTGATTTTTTGGTGAATATTTTTTTATTGAGCCTTATCTGTCAATTAGTGACAATAGTTACCGTTAGCTTTGGTTACTATTTGAAATAAGAGAGGATTTGCTAATCAAAAGAAATATTAAGCATAGCCATGTGAAGCTCTTGCTTTATTTTTACATTTACCTCCTATACAATCACTTAGGGCCTTGGGTAGATGTTATTTTTAGGTAACCACCATAAACTCTTCCTGTATTTTTTTAATATTATTTTTTTTCCTCAATCCTTATTAGCATGTCTCTGAAAATACTCAAGATAAATTTCACCAATTTAATACTTATAGTAGTAAATTCATCTTTGTTCTATCTCACATTTATTGTTATTTCAATATTATGTATCTTATATTTGGTTGTGTTAATTAAATAACTTACTCTTAAAAAATAAATAGACCGTAAAAAGAACTAATTACAAACAATTTTAATCAGATCGAACAAATCATTGTTTGGAATATTAGCTTGGGGATATCAGTATAGAAGCATATAAATATTGGCTAATTATTTTATACAATTTTAGAAACCATGTAATCATAATTAATCTATTACCAATTGCTGAGAATATACTATGAATTTTTTTAGAAATATATTATTTACTAGAAAACGTTCTTCGGAAAACCAAATACACTATTTATGCAGATTTGAATGAGTAAATTTTTTGGTAAAAAAATCATAAGCTGCAGTTAAAATATTTTACTGCATGTTACATAAATAACTTATTTGGCTATTTAAAGCTTCATCATCACATTATTATATTAAACTTTTAAAGCAGTATACTTAAATAATTGCTGAAATAGTACCAAAAGCTCAAATAAAAACCAACTCCAAAAACTTAATCAGAAAGGTCCAAATTATCACATAACATGTCCATATCTTTTCAGACATTTGAAATTGTTAATTTATTTCCACATAAGCACAAACATGAAGTAATATAAATTCTTATTTATTTTCATTAAAACTGAAATTAAATGCAAGAAACAATCATCAGTCCC
The DNA here is from genome assembly GCA_000696205.2 of Oncopeltus fasciatus. Taxonomy (NCBI): domain Eukaryota; kingdom Metazoa; phylum Arthropoda; class Insecta; order Hemiptera; family Lygaeidae; genus Oncopeltus; species Oncopeltus fasciatus. Next base: position 219,670 of record KZ807359.1, on the reverse strand, counting down.
AGAGACCAAGGAGGAAAATACAAGCTACCAATTGTTTAATTTTGACCCATGGCATACTGGAGAAGACAAATTGCCAGCATACACTTCCAGCCACCTGATTTTTTTTCTATTATAATGAGAATTAGAGATGGAAGTTTCCAAGATCACAACAGATATTCCTATTGTTTTAATAAGTAAAAGCATAAAAGTAAAACCTAAACTCTATTCTGTGAGTATTGAGATGCTTGACTAAGGAGTCTAGCAAACCATAATAAGTTAAGGTTTTATAAGCACCAAGTACAAGAAGGATGTCACAAAATTATTAGATTGCTCTTCTTAAAAAAAATAAATTAAAATAATGCTGACCAAACTGATTTTAAAATTAAGATTTCAAACATGCCTTTGTATGTTCAACATGTAATCCATTCTAATCTATTCATTTTATCTTTGGTCATTAAATTGCTAGTGGGCTAAAACCTAGTTGAAGCGATTTATAAATATTTTAATGTTGAAAATAATAAGCAACATTTAATTAAATGTCAATTTATATTATTAAACAACAGTTCTAGAGTACAATAATTTCATAAAGAAGTTATTATTATTTTACTTTTAATTAAGTGGATTGATAAATGTATATTCTAAAATTATATTTCTTTAGGTATAATTAAAAGTATTGTGCAAGACCATATAATGTCTCCTGCTTTTATTGTTCTAAACTCTGAGTCTCATCGATGGGTACCTCCCCTTGCCTTCTAGACGCTTTATAGCTGCTGAGATACACCAAATAAGGATTGACCTTAATTTTAAAGTTAATTTTATATAATTAATAATAATTTTAAAACTTGGGGAAACTTGTGTTATGGCTGTATGTAGTATATAGTGTGGTATTGATAATATCAGTCACATTTTACAATTGCCATATTTATTCCTCCCTTGGTTTGTAGAAAATTATTTTGGGCATCTAAAAGAATAAAATAATTCTAGCCTGGAAGTATACCCACCAAGTATTCAAAGGTAAAAACTAAATATATTTTGGATAATTACGTAAAATCCCTCCAGGGAAGAATTATTTACTTTATAAATGAACTAATACTTGAGTGAATCAATTTTCATAAAAGTAAAAGTACATTTAAGTAGTTTTCATGCCCATTACCCAAAAAAAGATCAGTGAATGCATCTAGATAAATAACTATCTGTATTGGACTAAATTTCATGCACAAAGGCAGTTTTATTCATTACTTTAATTGTTGAAAATTAAAAATCTTTGCCAGCTTCAATACATTTGGAATTAAAATACTTTTTTATTTATTATTTAAAAAATATACTATAATATATTTTGGTTTCTTTAAATGAGTACTTTTAACTTTTTGGAATAACATTCTACTAAATAGTTTGCAACTATAACCTATGAAAGTTATTGAGTCAACTTTAAATCTACAAGTTTACTTAATGAAAATCCTCTGAGAAATCTTGATCAAATTTAACTTACAATTAAAAATAGAATTTCTATTATTAAGTTACACTCTGATAATTAAAAAAAAACTATAGACAATTCTAGGAGATTTAAAGCATTTACAGAATTTACAAATATGAAATGTTTCCTAAAAATTAGCAGAATTGTGAATCAGATTTACTTTAAAAATGTGTATTTCCTAGCTAACTATCTATGTCAAATATACATAATTTTTATGAAATGTCTATTTGTACTTTCAAGAAACCTTCCAGATTCCTTCATATATACATGTATGACATCAATCAATATCACCAATTGTTCTTAAAATTACTTTGAAAAAAAATTACTATGAAATATTCTGAAGAAGCCAAAACACTTCCAATGAAAATAATATTAAAATGTTTAAAAAAATAGTCCAATGATGTTGATAGCAGTGTTTGATAGAGAAAATTGTATTTTCATTTTTACAATTGATACCTGCTATAACTCAATTTAAAAAAAAAAATATTTTAAAATAAATTTAATTTTTTAATAGACCATTTTGCATCATTCAAACGAATACTATTAGTTCCATTGAATATATGGTTGAGTTAAGTTGCTCCAGCTGAAGGTTTGCTATATGTAAATTGAAAATAAACAAATCAGTAACAAGCACAAATAAGAGTATTTCATCTGGATTTTTCAATGGGTAGAATGACCAATTTCATTATTATTGGATCATCAGTAATCTTGAAGTAATTCTTTACTTTATTTAATTAAAAAATCTATAGTTAAAATAAACAGTGCAGCTATTTTCAAGAACTGAGCAGCTAAGTTCAACTTATTGTTAGGCTGAAGTCATTCTTTTTCTGGCCTCTTTATATCATTCACTAAAGAATAATATTATATATAACTTTTTTCTAAAATGAGTAATAACCTCCAGTTTATTCTGCATAGAGAAAGCTTTCCCAACAATATTTATTAATTCTAACATTACAAGTGTTTAAAATTTACAATTAATAATAATTCCTAAAAATATAATAAAACATAAACGAAAGTAACAACTACATATAACTAAATACAAACAACTTGAAATTGAAAACTAATATCACAGAGAAAAATGATAAATACAATTTATTTTATTGAAATTTCAAGGAAAATAATTAACTTAAACAACAGTGCCTTCTCTATAAGAGATAACATCAAATTGACTATTTATCAGTCTTAAAAGGCAGATACATTAAAACTAAGAGTAACACCGGCACTATGTACATTTCTATTCATAATTCATTGTGTCATAAGGTATGAATATAATTTTTTTTTTAACTTCACTGGAATCAAGAAACTAATTTGAAATATAATTATTACCAGTCACAATTAACTCTCTTGGGTTTGTTAAATTACTTGGCCCTCATTAATCTATATAGAATAGTTTATAAGGCCTTAGGCTTTAAGGCTTTTAATTTTATCAGATTTCAAATGATCTATTCACACACTTATGGCTTTACACTAATTTCTTACAAATTATACAGGTATAATTGAACATTATATTAAGTAATCAATTTTAAATAAGAATAAAATTATTTCTATTTAATTTAGTTATGTGAAAAACATATAAATGTATACATTTTTTTTAACATAGGAGTACAATAGCTAAATATATTTTATTTACCAAATAGCTTTGGTAACTATTTGAAATAATTTTATAAATTATTCAGTATGTAAGCATGAAAACATTTTTTATTAAATACCAGACTTCAGGTTAATACCTCCAAATAATGTGGATTTACTTAGTCACAGAAAACCCACTGCATATTATCTATTCAGAACTCGAATTTTTTAAAAAATATCAATTACAAGCTCGTACTGTCACAAATAAAGCTAACAGTTAAACTTCCACTTCTAATGATTGTTTACTCTCAATAAGTAACTATCCAAACCATTTATATGTAATTTTATTTTTAGTTTTATTTTCATAATATTTCAGCCACTTTAACCAACATGAGATTTTTTTTATTAAACTCAAGGTTGCATCTAAACCTCCACAACCAATTTCACTCAGAATACTTTTTCAGCTTTACAATGTCAATTGTTGCTGTGGGCACAAAAAGCAGACTAATATATTAAAATTTAGGGTTAAGGTAAACCCCATACTCCTAGTTATTAAATTTCATGTCATTTCATAAGTCTTTCTTTAGTTAGAAAACAGTGGTATGTTAGCTTTGAAAGAGATACATATATTTATACTAAAATTGAATATATATATATATATATATATATATAATGAAACATTGGCGGCTGCGATACATATATAATAACAAGAANATTACAGCATGAAGCTTATTCTTGGAGATTATAGCGAACAGGTTGGGCAGGAAGAGGCATATCAGCTAGAAATTGTAAGGCTTCTTAGTCTTCATGAGAACAAGAATGATAATGACTTGAGACTCATCAATTTTATGAACTTATATGGATTCGTTATTGGAATCTCACTATCCCCAGAAGGATTATATATAAAATAACTTGGAGATGAGCAAAACAACTAGTACTTAAATCAAATTTAATCTAATCTAATAATAATTAATATATAATAAGTTTATCTGATAAATTTATGGGCTTTTGGATACACAAACATGGACTCCTACCTCTACATTGGCATGGTATGAATCAAATGTCAAATATTACTGAGAAGGAGCAATACATCTAAGGGAATGAGAATATTCAATGAAGATATGATCAAGAATCCTGACCACTTCTCAGCCTACCAGGAAAAACTTAGTTAAAGCTGTCTAATGTATTAAAGAGAGTAGGCAATGACATTTCCAGTCAGTGGAAAGAATGGATTCAAGCTTTGACAGCTGGCACTGAGATTCACTGCAAGGGCATCCGGAGCCCTATCGTTTGATGATTCATGCTTTCAAGCAACGGATAGCAAGAATGAAGTTATAAAAGAATGGTCCACCTACACAAGCTGGTGGAGACCAGCAAGATATGCAGGGAAAAAATAAGGGCTGAGAAGAGGACTCATTGCAGGAAGAAAAGGGCATGGGAGAACTAATGTTAGTAGCTACAGAGCACTTTAAAAGCATAAACAATAGCAGATGGTTCTCCAGGGCAGCGAATAAGAGCAGAGTATGTGTTCAATAAAGACCAGACCAATAGAGGCAGAGGCACCACAGAAACCAGGAGGTATCAACCCTTTATAATAATATGGATGACATGAGGCATACTAAAATTAGCTGACTGGTGGGCTAGCCTTATTGCAAAGTCGAGCTAGACATGATCCCAGTTAAAGTCATGAATAACTCCATTAAAAGTTGTAAGCAAGGCGGTTGGACAGTGAGACTGCAGACTCGAGGATAATGGAAAGCCACAGCTCTGGACTGGGAGAGGCTATTGAAGAGGCCAAGAATAAAAAAAAACAAGGCGTTAAAACAAATTTTTTAACCATTCAATTGAATGGCAAACAAAATGTTTTAGTAGTTCAATAAAACACCTCATGAAATTCAAACTCCTATCTTTGAATTCAAACTGTTATTAACAAGATCGTTTAGTTTAAGAAAATAATAGTGTTCTAATAAACTTTTACAACAAAATGTATTAACAATCTCTACTGTCATAAAATTAAGTCAATAAGTTTGTATTCAGTGAATGAAATACTATTAGAGAGTAAATTATAATAATAATATATCTTTAATCTTATAAACGATAAATATCATGAATAATTCCAAAATTCAGAGTATAATGTGTGCAGTAGAAGAATAAACTTAGTTTCTTAGATTAAGGAATAATAAAAGCGCAAGGTAAAATGAATAAAAAGTAAGGTAAAATGTGCTTACCATTGAAATATATTCCAGGTAATATAAATATCCAAAGTCATATCATGCCAAACCCTTCTGTTCCTTCATTTATAGCTAATAAAAGAGCTTTTTCAAATTGTTCATAGCTATCATAATCAGGTAGACACAATTGATTAAAGCTAGAAAAAAAATGCAACAATTAAAAGTATACAGGCATATGCCTTTTGTATTTTTTAAAAAAAATATGCCAAGAGTGACAAGCAAAAATGGAAGCATGACCTTAAATCTTTGAATATAATTCTATTTCTAGGATTTGGAGAATAAAAAGCACTTATAAAAAGCAGCACAGAGCTGCTAGCTTTCAAGGGACCTGGATTGTTCCACAAGCCTTAGAAAAACTTAAAACAGTTTATGGATCTATGTATAATGTAGCAACTACTGTTCTAGAAAATCATCGTAAACTAAATAATTCTTTTTTTTTTTTTTTTGTGTGCGTCAAATCCCCTCAATCAATTTTCAGCACTAAACAACATGTTCAAAGATGAATAGAAGTTTAAATATGAAATATAGTTTTTTATTTCAATAATTGTTTATATTTCAGCCCGAACAGGCAATAAAGGTATATAATTTTCAAATGAGTATACATATTGAATTTAATTTTATACTTTTCCATTATTATTTTCATCATTATCGTTCCCACAAAAAGCCCTAGAGATTTAAGTGGTCAGCACTTGTTATCCATGTGTTTATTCATCAACTACTGCAAATAGAAGAGATATTAGTCAGCACACTGTTCTGGCTGCCTGACTTTCTATTATTCAACAAAGAATACCAAATTAGGGCTGGGTGTTCCCCAGGAGCATACCAGAAGTCCCCTGCGTCATTACAAGTAGTATCACAGAAAGAATAAACTAATTGTCTACTGTGAGTAATGAACCAGGGAACAACGCCGCTGGGCTCCTCACATAACTAAGGACTACTTTATAAATATTAATTTTGTTGTGGTTATTATATATATTATCCCACATAAATTTTAAACAATTAATGCGAGGGGTAATATACCATAACAAAATTAATATTTATAAATGAAAATAAAAAGTAAATGAGAGGCGATAAATAGCTAGACAATGTCAGCTCCTTCGAGCATAAGACGATGTATTAGTCTTTCTTGGAGGTTTAGACTCTCGCTAGTTTGCTGGGAATTTAATAAGTTATCTGGCTAGTCCCTGTGGTGCAATGGTTAGCATACTGGCCAAGAAAGCAGGAGATACAGGTTCGTGCCCTGGCTTGGTCAGATAGATTTTTTATTTTATTCCCTCGCATTAATTGTATAAAAACTAAGGACTACTGTGTGACAAATTTGTCCTTTGATTGGCATAACTTGAAATTTTGTTTCAAAGTAATCCTGGTATCAATATGGATAGCCCAGAGAAAAAAAAAAAATACAATTTTAAAAAATCCTGTTTTTAACTATTTCTGCAGTACAAAATTTTGAATAAAAAAGAGAAATACTGAAAAGAAGAAATATTTCACAAATAATTTCTATAGTCACAATTATATCCTGCATTAATGACTGGACTCTTTAGTATAGGAGTAAACTACCTGTTTAACTGTCCTCTTATTAGTTAATAGCCTAAGAGTTAATAAAAATATTTGTAAAACATTTACCTCAATAGAGTAGTTTAAATTTTCAGGAATAGTTTAATGCTTCTTCCAAGTTTATTGTAACAGGTATAAATAAAAGTAAAACATGTGAAGAGTATGAAGAGACTAACCATGTATGTGCAGTAGGAAGATTCCCAAATGTAGGGGCAGGCGTTAGCTGAAACCTTGGGCTAAGTTCCTTAAAACCACCAGGAGGAAGCTGTGAACTTCCAGTTGTGAATTGAAGAAGGCGAGCCATTTCTTCATGAGTGAAATTACAAACAGCTGCCCAAAACCATTCTAATACACGTGTAAATTCTGGAGAGGAGCCATTTATAATGTGGTGAGCTCTAAAATCCGACACACTGTATTCCCCCATTCCACACATCAATAGCTGAAATAAAATTAGTTTTCTTAAATTTGAAGATAATGAGAAATACAAAGATTATCCCTAAATATTATAAATGAAAAATCCCTTTTGGTGCAGCCTAATAAACAAGTTTAAGTTGAATTTATTACATTGTTAATAAGGAGTATACATATTGACTAAGCCATAAAATGTAATTAAATAAATTATTCCTTTTATATAAAACTATATTCTTAGTGGCCTTGTTAAAAACCTGCCGGATAAACTAATAGATATTGGTTTTCTACAATTAAAAGCAGATCCCTGCATCCTTACATTACTAGGAATAATAATATTTTTCTTGTAATAACAATTTAAGTGGATGATTTTATATTATTCTATAATGATCAAGTTTGCATCACCCAAATTAAAGATAAATTAAAGGAGATTAAAGACTTAGATGCAATAATTAAATGAATAAAATAGAAAATTATTCGAGACCTCATCTATAGGAAAACCAGTATTTTCTAAAAATCATAAGCAGAGCAAATAAAAATATTCATCAAAATTTCAAGATGGATAACGCTAAGCCAATACCTCTTAGAACCTGGATAAGAATTCATTGATCATGAGATAGGAGAGGAAGATAAATTTAAGAACATTTCTTATGAATAATCAATAGGTAGCCTGCGTAGAGCAGGCTAGATAGACTATCTCAAGTTTCCCGACCGGACATCACCTTTGTTTTTCATCTTCTAAGCAGGTACAACATATTTATTACTTATTAATTAGTAAAAATATGACTATATAAGAGTAAATTGGAAAGTCATGAATCGATTACTATGATCCCATCAAAGTGAAGTAGGCTATAAATTGACTTTTTCTAGAGACGGAGGAGATAATTTGAATGTGCACACTGTGATGTAAACTGGAATAATGCAATCAATGTATATAATACTCAGTCACAGGCTATTATTTTTTTAAATAAGTTGGTGTAATTATTTTGAACCTTTTCGAGTTGTGAGGTGGTGTATATGAGTATTTCATCAACTTTTCAAGAACTCCTTCGGATGAGGAATTTGATATCTGAAATTAATTCCAGTGCAGTTGTGACAACATTGGTGTATTAGATTGTCTAAAAACATATAAATGTTAGGTAGCATATGTATAAAAATAATAGTGTTTGTGTAGAGAATATTGCTTCTGATAAATATATTGCTGATCAAATCTCAAATCCCTTGAGTGGCCTTCAGCACAAAATTAATGTAGAAAATATTGGTTTGATGTAGAACAGCTGAATTGTTCTACCTCTACCTATTTTTACTCTAAACCTCAGAGACTACAAACTGATCTTCCGAGCTGAAAAATAGAGTGAGGTCTAGATGATATACTAATATTAACAGGCAGCATGACACTATCTGTAATGACAATAATCTAAGTAGCTAAATACCATAAAAGTAACTGAGAGCATTGAACCTGGGCCCTTTGGCTCAGGAATCTGTCATTAAAAACCATGTTGTATTAATAGGTAGGATAAGTGGATGACCATACTTATGACAAATCACACTTTTGCTGAATAATTTTATGATAATACCTATCCTTTGAACACAAGCTGAATGTAATATGTCATATGTAATATGTCAGTTTTGAATTTGTTTTTATTTAAAATGAATTTTTAATAATATAATAATAATAAATTAATTACTTATTAATTAATAAAAATTACCAATCACAATGTTATGAGATCATTTACTACAAATCTGTTTTCCCTGAGATAATTAAATAGTTAGTGAATGCTTATTATTATTTTAATTAAATCCCCAGGACATGCTTCTACAAAAAAAAGAGAACTTTTTGATTTAGGACCACATAAATTTACTAATGTTCAATGATTCAACCCTACAGTTGTAAATAAAACTGTGTAAATTGCATATTTTCTCTCATTACAAAATTAAATTTCTTTTAAAATTTTAAATAATTAAGTAAAATACATAAATTATAT
>KZ807359.1:183466-201450 GCA_000696205.2 Oncopeltus fasciatus | reverse complement strand
ATAAATTAGTTATCCCCATAGAATATATATATATGTATATATTTCAAATTTCTAGCATTAATATCAGATAGTTATATTTTCCTAATGTCCCCTTCCACTAGTGCTTAAGTAGGAAAATCTTTTTCACTGACCAGACAATTAAACAAGACTAGGTATTGCCTAGAAAGGTAGTCAAAATGGCTAGATAGGTAGCCTAGTATAGGTAGTAGATAAGTATTTTCCATATATCATTTAGATTATTTTAATTTCACATTTAATTTAGCATTTTAGATTACTAAAATACTTATTTATTCCTATATGCTGTAGAAGTTAAATTTGATAAAGTTTAAAGTTATTTTTGTAGTCCTTATTGTTGTTATTGTAAAGTAAGATCTTAGCATATTTATAGATCATTTATCTCTTTTCTGCTAGTCAATGTTTAATTGAGTCTTGTTCTTATGGGAAAATAAAAATTGTATTCTGTTCAAAGACATTCATTAGGCCCATGACATCACATTAGATTATATAGTAAGGAGATAACACATTCATTTAGCATGTGAGATGAGCTCTCATGATCTCATTTCAGAATTCCAATTTCAATCTGCCATCTATTGTAAATATATCTTTATTATACAGTAAGATACTTTTAAATAATAATATGAAATTGTCTTCTATCAATCAAAATTTAAAAAAAAATTGTTAGTATTTTTGCAATACATTATTTATGTTATATAATTGTATGTTATTTAGCATATATTTAGTGTTTAATTACATGGTTAAAATATTATTGAAATTATTTATTATTAGAAGTAGCTATTTCAATAAATATAGTAAATGATTTATTCAAGAATAAACATTAACAATTTTTTGATTGACCGAGTAACACATAAAGTTCTCCCACAGCAACATAAATTAGTTATCCCCATAGAAATTTTATCTAAAATGAACAGTCATCAAATCATATAAATTCCTGTCTTTTATTAACTAATTTATAGTAAATATATTAAAGGGTATTTATAGGGCGTAATAACCTAGAAGTTGATTGCCCTCCACTATGATCTACTACTACTACTATAAATAGTGGCAACTACTCTTTATTATTAATGACACAACAGAGGGGAACAGATACTAATTGTTTCTTGGAAGTAAAAGAAAAAGATAATTCAACTATTGATAAGGTTTATGACGTAATCTTCCATGCCCTGAGTTATTTTAATCATTAAAATTAAGTTATATTTTTTAATCAACTTCCTAAAATTCCTTTCATCAAAATGTCATGACTTCCAGGTTGGACTGTGTCATGACATTTTTTGTCACCAAGCTTTCACTCATCAAGTAGTGAGCTTATTCTGAGAGCCCTGGCTATCTTTTTTGAGGTCCCCTTAACGTTAACGGAAAACAGGATAACGTTATGGGGACCTGAGAAAAGATAGCCAGGATTCCCAGAAGAAACAGCATTAAGAGTCTTCTCCACAGAGAAGAAAATTGGAAAGCTTTTTCCCTAACCCTAAAGATGACCTTGGAATTAGGACTTTACAGCATTCCTTGCTCCTATGGCAAAAAATACACTGGACAAACGTGAAATGGAACAAGGTTCTGATTATTCCTGCCTCCTGTGCTTGGTGATGAAGGAGTGGAGGTACCTATCTGTATGAGTAGATCTAAAAGAAATGGACTTCACAGACCAATGACGATCTTCCAAACTCTTTCGGTACGGATTCTAGACCCTGGAGAGGCAGGCTTTGGTCACACCACCGGAACCAACCGGTATAAATACCCTTTGTCATTCTCCTCTTTCCTCATTTCTAATGTAACCCTGAAGAAGCTCAGAGCATGATGAGTGAAAACTTAGTTGTTAAAAATAAAATGATACAGTCCAAACCTGAAGAAGAAAATATGAATATTGACACAGAAGATGGAAGTCTCCAATAACATTTAAAATATTTTTTAATCAACTTCCTAAAATTCCTTTCATCAAATGAGTATCTCACTGTATTGTTAAAAATTTTTATTCATAATAACAATAATAATAATACGTACTTACTTTCCTTAATGTACATTATTTATAAAAATTTTATAGAAAATAGTATTTTCTAACTAAGGGATTTCAGGCAATTATAAATCATTTCATTTATACCTTGGTTGAATAGAAAGAAAAGTTTTATCTGTTACAATCAATGCAGCTGCACTTCAGTTATTAACTAATATAATTAACATTAAGACTAACATCACTGACTGAGGGGCCGCTGGAAGCTGCTTATATAACTTCCTTCATGTGGCAAGGCTAGTCTAGAAGGATCTATATGTATTTTCAAGTAAGCCTGTCTCCCTTCCAAGGAGACAAAGGCAGCAGGGGTTTCCCCTGCAATTGGCCCTTGCCATACAGACATTTTCCACACACTGACTACTTCCCTAGTCTTTAACATAACTAACATCATTTTTTTAGTCAACTCTCCAGGAGTAAATCAAATTCACTAAAGCTAGTCAATTTTCTTTCTTATATGATGGAATGAAAAATTGATAAAGTTAAAAAAATTAAAATCTTATAAAAGGATTTGTATGTATTTGGTATTTACTTGTTTTATGGAAGCAGTATAGCCAACTGTAGGATCTTCATTTTCTGGAAATTTGCATAAATTATTGAATTCATCTCTTGGTTCCAAAGCTAAGCTATGAGCAAGACCAACTGTACAAATTACTGTCGATGAAGGACGGACAAAACATGTTTTTATTGGATCTGGTGGTCCTGAAATGAAGAATAACAAATACTACTATAATAAATTTTAATAATGAGCATAAATGAAAATAAAAAATTTATTTTCTAAAAATAATTAACTATTGTAATCTATTTGAAAAATCCAAATCATAAATCACCCATGTTTTGGGTATTAATAAATTAAAAAAATATTTAAAATTCAAAATTTGAATATAAATCAACTTCCTTCCATTATAAATGGTACATAAACTTCCTTAAATAGCTTAATTGAATTTGATAAAATTCAAAAATCAAGTTATGCCTATATGTATTTATCAGACCATGAATATAAGTATTAATGGTCGTGTGTTATATATAGACTTGAAAAATTGAAGAATTAATCTCCCTAAAAAATTAATCATATATCCTCCTGGGGATTTATATCTCAAGGCAAGCAGAATCTCAAAATGAAATTAAAAAAGCTTGTACTCCATACCTGAAATTCCTAAGAAATAACTAAACTAAATTCGGGATTCTACCAGTTCGAAGGGACTGTCAAGAAGAAAATTTCACTGAGAAATTAAAATACTTGAATATATAGTATTTAGATTTTAGTCATTAACATACTTGAAGAAGTATAAATTACCCATATTGGGTTCATTATTTGAAAAATGTGACTACAAGATTCATAATAATAATAATATTATTATTAAATTAATTGTAAAAATATTATTAAAATATAATTATTATTGAAGTAAATATATAAAACATTAATATGTCCTGTAATCAATCACTTATAAATGTGTAAAAAATGTTTAAGCAAGTACAACATTGACGAATGCAAAAGGATTTCACAATATGCAGCATCATCATCTAGCAACAGCAGAAAAACTGATCAAAGACATGAGTCTTGAAGTCAACTAAGTACAATTTCAAAATAAACATTATCTCCAACAAACAGTTCATTTTAACTCCTGTAAATCTTATTTCTGTCCAATAAGAAATATTAACCTCCAGAAGAACAGATTCCACAACCAAAAAAGATGCCATATAATGGACAAATCCTAATTCACTTGGCAAATAATATGTTGATGTCTATACCTTGACTTCCAAGACTCAGACTGGAAGACATAGAGAAAACAATGGGAAATATATAGGATGGGTATCTTACTTAACTATATGCCAGAAGAACCAGTTGAACTACCTCTAGGGGAAAGATGTTTTAATTTAATCAGAGATAGAGCAGATAATTATAATTTTGTGATAAAAAAGTTTGAAGAGTATTTTAAAGGCAAGATCAGCTTAGTCTATGAATGCTGAACACTTTTTAAAAGTGGCAAGATTCAGAAGTTATTGAGAGGTTTATAGCCATAAAGCTCAAGTGCTCAGGTGCAGCAAGTTTAAAGATCATGTTGACATACACATAATCAGTTAAGGTAACAATGTGTCTCTAGAAGATGAGTAGGCATGTGTCTCTCAGAAAGTTCGGGTTTGACACAAGTGGGAGATTTTTAGAACAAAGGAGAAAATTGAATCTGTAGTTATCCAAGAGCAGGAGACTCTCTCCCTCCATCATCCCCATTGGTATGTGCACTAGCAAATTATTGCAAAACCTATAAGTTACTTTTTTCTAATATACATTGTTGATTGCATATGATAAAATGTTATATTACAATGTTAAATAAATTAAAAAATTAAAGAGGGCGATTGGGGGATCAGTTTACTACAACAATTGTATAAGCTATTTTTTATGTCTATAGGTCACATACCAGGTATGCAAGTTTAAAATGTCGTTTATTTCTTAAAATATATACACAGTAATTTAAAAAAAAGTATAATATATTTTATTCAAAGTACTGGCCCTCGCTTTCTACACATTTTGTCCATCTCTCGGGCAATATATGGATACCATTCCAAAAGAATGCTTCATCTTTATTTGAAATCCATTCATCGAGCCATTTTCGTACGTTTTCGAAATTGTTGAAGTGTTGCTCCGCCAATGAGTGTCCCATCGATGAGAAGAGGTGATAATCAGAAGGCGCCAGGTCAGGTGAATACGGCGGGTGGGGTAGGAGTTCCCAACCAAGCGAAGAAATCGTTTCCTTAGTCAATCTGGCTGAATGTGCAGGAGCGTTATCATGCTGAAGAATGACTTTGGCGTGCCTGTGAGCCCATTCTGGGCGTTTTTCGATCAATACGTGACTCAAATTGATCAATTGTTGTCGGTAGCGCTCGGTATTGACTGTTTCGCCGGGCTTGAGAAGCTCGTAGTCGATTTGGTCGATTTTCTCGTTTTTGATCAGTAACATCAAAATCTCCACGTTTGAAACGTTGAAACCAACGTTCACATGTCTTGACGGTTGGAGCAAGATCGCCATAAGTCTCAACAAAAATTCGATGACATTCAGATGCCTTTTTCTTTTGATTAAATAAGAAAATCATGACATGCCGCAAATGCTCTTTATTTGGCTTAACATTAGACATTTTTAACACCAAAGAAAGGTATGATACGTCCACGTAAACGACTTAAAAACAACTGACTTTTGTAAACAAATGACTAACAAACAAAATAGCGTTTAGAGATAAGCAAATCCTTCAATAGGCTAAGAGCGCATTCTATTGGAATTAAAACGACATTTTAAACTTGCATACCTGGTAACACCTCTTGTTGGGAATTTCAGGATTAATAGATTTACGGATGCTGTAGTTAAACAAAAGAACTATTTATGAGAGCAATAAATACCAAAGACCTATATTAGATCAGCCAGCGATTTTAGCTCATGGCTTGCTAAAAGTAATTGATAGAGAGACCATTATAAAAGGTACATGAAAACGAAGTCCAATTGCTAAAATTAATTAGTTATGGATATTAGAGATGCTTTGTTTATAATAATCAAACTACATAAAATCAACTGGGAAAATTAAAATATAGTTTTATGGATTATCTTCATTTGAATCAATGTATTAAGCAAAAAAGAAGAATGAGCAATACATTACAATACAATTTGAGCATAGTTATATGATTAGTGACTCATTTCTCCAAATTATACTGTAAAAGTGGTGTCTCCCTTTTTCTGTAGACCTCAAAAGATTCACGTACTTCATTATGCTATTCAGCTAATTTTTATTTTAATAGACACTCTGTGAGAATTCCAAGTACCCCTGAGGTTATAATGAAAAACTACTATAATTTTAAAGAAAATTCTGGAATTAATTACTTCATTAGAATATTTCTGTTTTGGAAAAATTAGGGTACATGACAGTTAATAGGGAAGGTCCTTCTTCGAATAAATTCTTTAACCATAAGTAAATGGTATTAAAAAAAAAATAGCTTAGGCACAAACTGAAAATAGAATGTTAGCCAAACTAAGACAATTAGTAAATGATAGTTGAAATAACCCTCTCTAATAGCAAGCATGTCTCTATAAAAATTTCAAAAAGTTCTTAATGTGAAAGATGATCCTATTATGTAGGGGTTAGGATTGGAGGACCAGTTTACAAGAAAAATTTCATGAAGGTCATGCTAGGAAACAAACAAATCAAGCAGGTTAGCTGAAATATAAGTATTGTGGCCAAGTTGTTACCAACTAGCAAATAAAATACATGTGAATTTTGAGTCAAGCTGCAACCTGAACCTATTACCCCTTCCTATTAACCTTCAAGCATTCTCAAAAAGATAGATGCCTTTGGCTGCAGATTGTATTAAATTGATGGGTTCCTGGTATACATTCATAGGAATCACTTTTCAAAATTTTGGATGCCAAGGAAATGAATGAAATGCTGAAAACTAGAACAATTATCACAAAAAAAAACAAAAAACAAAAAAAAAACTGACTTTATTTGGTATCCTAATGATATATGATTTGTGGAATTTAGCTCTCATTCTTTGTACAACTTTCAAATTCTTAACTTAATTATTAGGAAATCCCAAAGAATAAATTCTCTTCATCCTGGCCATATTTCTTATTTTACAAACATTTATGATTGGTTTCCCTTATAAAGAATTATTTTTTAAAACAAATAATAAACACAATTTAATCGATATGAAAACCTACCAGGTAAAAAATTTTTGAAAAAGGGGCTGCCATTGATGTGTGTGTTACTGATCAGAATAGATATCTTATACTGGCCAGCTTGTCTGACAGTGAACTTAACCACAGCTGTATTAGCACTATTGGGCTCAGTTCCACCAAGCTCAACAAGTGTAGCGACCCTTCTGTGGCCCTCACATTCACTAACATCAACCACTAGTCTGTCAGTGTCACATATGGGGTATGGTTGGCCATTCCTTTGATAAAACTGAAAAATAAAATTAAGTCTACATTTGATTTATGAAAAGCTTTTCCTAAANTTTTTTTTGCACCAAAGCTTATATTTAATCAAGAAAGAAGTAGTGAGGAGCAGCTTTATTGCTATGAATGAAAATGATATAAATTCATCAAAGGATACCACTCTGCTGCTTTAGCCAGCTATCATTTTCACAAAACTCACTGTATTGATAAAATAGACTATATTCATAAGTTTTTGCTTAAAATTAATTAATTTTATTGAGGGAGAATCAGACAAATTTCTTCTACTACTTGTCCTTAACAATTCATTTTTGCGAGAAGTCAATACAATACAATGATTGTGCTTCTATCCTTTTTAGATGTGAGTTGTATTATGTTCATCAGTTAATCTAGGTTTCAATGTTGTAATAATTATTTTTTTTATAAAGAAAAATAAAGAATGTACTGATTAATTAGGATGGATTCGAAGAATTTAACAAAGAGAGAGTAACATGGTAATCATGGATGAAATTAAGAGTGGAAGATAAAAGGGATTTAATGGTATATTTCTGGATGGGCACAACCATAGATTATTTGCAGGCTTAAGCTGTAGCTCAATCTGTTATCTTAGAAGGAAATGTTGAAATTAAGACTATAATTTGGTTTATTTTTTACCAAATATTAATAAGTATAAATTAAACCTATCAAGGGAATAAATCGTGAATAATTTTGAGGAACTTAGATAATTTAAATTGCATTATAAAAAGAGAATAAAAATATGCATAAATCAAAGATTTGGAATTCAAGAAAAAAATTAAAGGTGTAATATGAAAAATTTCTAACTAGAATTGACATAAATAAAAAAAAGTTTCTGCTCTGAAAAAAAAGAAGGTAATAGTGCATATAGTATAATGGTATGGTAATTATGGCTTAGAAAGTTTATGTGGCAGGCTAACCAAAACAGTATATTGAATTGAGATAGAAATAACTAAAAATTCTACACATCAATTACTCTGGTGTTCAGAAGGGTTTTGGTTCTAACACCTGGCGATAGACAACTATGTCCTAACTAATTTCTTAAATGAACTGTACTGGGTTAGAAATTAAGGTTATACCTAGAAAATAAAAATATTTGAATGAAACTAGAATGTTTATAGATAGCATTTGATTAACAAAAAAAAGTTTTAACAAAATATAGGTGAATGTTTACATCCCATGGTAAAGAAATGAATGCCATAAAATAATAAATATTTTGTTTATTATATAATAATAAATTGTTAGTTTACTCTTCTAGTAAAGTTCAGCTTTCCCAGAATTTAAATTATTTTAAATCCATCTAAAAGTAAATTAATAGGAAGCTAGACGAATATGACAATAAATTTACTTATCACAAAAATGAAGCCTCCTGTACAAACCATTGAGTTAGTTAATAAACTTGAGTTGGCCTAGCTGATTTCTTTAAACAAATTGCATCACAACATTTGTGAAATAGTTTCATTTCCCTCCTCATTGTATTCATTTGTTATAATCTTATCAAGTTAAATAAACTGAAATAAGCCTATTTTTTAATTAAATAATTCCTAAAGTTCATTTGTTATTTCTTAATTTTTACTGCTCTTAATTATTATAGGATTTAGTTTGACAGTGAAAGTGGTTGTTAAACTACCAGTATGAGGAATATTCGAGTACCTCCAGAAAAAAAAATTGAATAAGACTTTTTTTTTTTATAAATGAAAGAATCAGAAATTGAAGGGCCAGTAATAGCAACTTGTCACAAGTGTGAACTTTTTCATTTTACTGTTATGATATCTTATTCAATGACTTTTATTTTACATTTAAAAATGTCATTAGACTCAGTTTTTAATGAATACTCAAAATAACTAAGAAAATAAATATGCTAATATTAAATTTTGCATAGTACAATTCTTAATTTGTGTTTCATAGACATAACTTCAATGTGACATTCTATATTAGAATCAAGAATGTTGCAGAAAATACAGCAGATTTTGAATGATGTTTTCTTGATGTTATTGACCTTCAAGTGAAAGATAAAACAATTATAAATTTTGTAGAGCTTATATCCTTAAAGAATGAGAAGTTTAATGCTGCTGGAGATAGTCAAAACAATTGGTATTATCTTTATATTCTATGCCTGTCTTGGAAATAATTTTTTTGTCTCAGTTAAATCAATTAACACAGGAATTATATTGGATTGCCAGAACTTTCAATTTACTACATATACATGGGCAATTCCAATGTAAATAAAATCAAAGAAGACAAGTACATCATTTCCAAAAAATTATAAAAAATACATATCTGCTTATTTATTTAAAAATGTAATTTTCAAATGCCTGTGCTTTTTAAGATCTAATAGATTTTGAACATTCTAGAGCTAAAATCAATTTCAATATTAGATTTTACTCATGATGAACATCCTCACTCAACATGTGCAACATAAAATTTTTTTACTAGAATTAGAATGTTTAAAAAATAAAAAGAGATTCTGATCTAAAAAAGAAAAAGTTAAAAACTCTGTGACCTAAGTTATTTATAGGGCTATTGTTGATTGTGTCAGGCAAACCAAAACAGTTTATTGAACCGAGATAGAGATAGCTCTGCAATGATAGCCCTGGACCAAAAATTCCGCTCATCAATTAGTCTGATGGACAGGAATGGGTTTTGGTTCTTTTGGGTTTGGGCTACAATTGAGTACCCTATAGTACAAATATATGGTCTCCCAACAATAGTAACAAAAAAAAGTTTAGCGATATCAATAAATGACTCCAACCACTAAAGAATAAAAGTCCTATCTCATTCAATATTAAATTTATTTATTTCTTTAGAATTCAAATTATCCTTATAAATAAGTCACTTTTGGTACCTGCTTTAGAAATCTTATAAATATGAACAGTAAAATTAATAATTTTGTTAATCATTAATACCAACAGGTAACTACTTAAACTCTAAATCAAACATAAGAAAATTATAATTTCTGGAAAAACTTGAAAATATTTCTTACCCTATTAAAAGCCACAGAGCCTATCAAACACCTTCAAAAATATTGAATTTTATTTTTAAGAATTTTATCTGCACTGTAGAAAGACACACACACACACAAATGGAGAAATCAATTCATCATAAGGAAAAGATTAGTATGTATTTTTTTTTTTTTTTNTTTAAAATTATACATTAAATAGTCTTTGCACCAAAGCTTATATTTAATCAAGAAAGAAGTAGTGAGGAGCAGCTTTATTGCTATGAATGAAAATGATATAAATTCATCAAAGGATACCACTCTGCTGCTTTAGCCAGCTATCATTTTCACAAAACTCACTGTATTGATAAAATAGACTATATTCATAAGTTTTTGCTTAAAATTAATTAATTTTATTGAGGGAGAATCAGACAAATTTCTTCTACTACTTGTCCTTAACAATTCATTTTTGCGAGAAGTCAATACAATACAATGATTGTGCTTCTATCCTTTTTAGATGTGAGTTGTATTATGTTCATCAGTTAATCTAGGTTTCAATGTTGTAATAATTATTTTTTTTATAAAGAAAAATAAAGAATGTACTGATTAATTAGGATGGATTCGAAGAATTTAACAAAGAGAGAGTAACATGGTAATCATGGATGAAATTAAGAGTGGAAGATAAAAGGGATTTAATGGTATATTTCTGGATGGGCACAACCATAGATTATTTGCAGGCTTAAGCTGTAGCTCAATCTGTTATCTTAGAAGGAAATGTTGAAATTAAGACTATAATTTGGTTTATTTTTTACCAAATATTAATAAGTATAAATTAAACCTATCAAGGGAATAAATCGTGAATAATTTTGAGGAACTTAGATAATTTAAATTGCATTATAAAAAGAGAATAAAAATATGCATAAATCAAAGATTTGGAATTCAAGAAAAAAATTAAAGGTGTAATATGAAAAATTTCTAACTAGAATTGACATAAATAAAAAAAAGTTTCTGCTCTGAAAAAAAAGAAGGTAATAGTGCATATAGTATAATGGTATGGTAATTATGGCTTAGAAAGTTTATGTGGCAGGCTAACCAAAACAGTATATTGAATTGAGATAGAAATAACTAAAAATTCTACACATCAATTACTCTGGTGTTCAGAAGGGTTTTGGTTCTAACACCTGGCGATAGACAACTATGTCCTAACTAATTTCTTAAATGAACTGTACTGGGTTAGAAATTAAGGTTATACCTAGAAAATAAAAATATTTGAATGAAACTAGAATGTTTATAGATAGCATTTGATTAACAAAAAAAAGTTTTAACAAAATATAGACTAAATTTGCTTTTATTTAAAAAAAAAAAAAAAAAAAAAGTATAAGAAGAACACATACAAGCAAATCAATTACCATAATGGTGAAAGACGTAGCTTGGCCCACTTGCTGAGGATCCTGCCAGTGAAATCGTATGGTGGTGTTCCCAGTATGGAGATACTTGCCAGTAACATATTGAAGAAGAGAGTGTTTGGCCTCAGGTGCAAGTGAAGGCTGTGTCATGGCAGCAAGGGTCACAAGGCCGGCTACACTCACAGATACTACGAGCATACCTCCTACAAAACAAAAAAAAAAAAAAACTAATGTATAAAATAAAGCACAATAGGAGAGGCAAGCATTTATTTACCACGCCTCTAAATTGTAGATCATAAATTTTGAATAAACTGTTGAATTTCAAATTCTAATGCAGAAGCTTATTATTTTTTAACCAAGTTAAAACAAAAACTTAAAATCCATTATAATAATCTTATTTTAAAATCTATTACTCTAACATGCTACTTAATATATTTATAATATTAATCGATAAATTACAAATAATGCCATTTTATTTATTATTAATTAATTATTATGGCTTGAAGTTCTGTTCTCAGTCTTAGGTTTGCTGTTATAATTTCTGAAAGAGCCTAACAACTAACTAGGCATTAATTTCTAATTTAACTGATGCAAGGAAAGTGTATAAGGCTAACTTTAAGTTTCATATCCATTCCAATATATAACTATTAACTCTCTGGGAAAGTCTGATTGTTTAGCTGTAAAACTACCAATCAATAAGGGATATTCATGCAATTCATGAATTAAAGTTCCATATTTTCAGAGATAAGTGGGGGATACAAAAGACCATATACAATTGACAGACATACACTTTATTTATTTAATGGTAACTGTTATACCAATTGAAACTTATATTATGAAAGAAGTGGGGAAGGGGTTATAAACATTTTCTTAAACTCTTAAAGATCAATAAGATAGCCAAGAGAAGTTTTAAGGAATGATTGTAGCACTGGTAGCAGAGAACAGTAAGAAATTTTGGTAGCCCTCTAGATACATAACGTGTGAGTATGGTTTGTGTGAGAGAGAAATGAGGTAAGATTTTCTGGGTCTCACTGAAAGCAAGAGGCTATTAAATGAAGTCTAACAGTCACTTTCACTTCTTTTAATGAGATATAATTTTTAGAAAGTAACTCAGTATCTTCAAACATGGCATCTTCTAGCAGAAAACTAGTACCAACCAAATGTCCAAGCATCTTGATGATGGCTGCTTTTCACAACTGCACTCCAAAGATCTGCTTTGAGGCTGGATAGGTCTTCCTTGGAAACAGGAAGAGCTTGTCGGGCAGTACTCCATGTTGGAAAGTCTTTTCCCAAAAGAAACCTGGCCCTGGAGTCTTCTAGCCAGTATACATCTTCTAATGAGGTTACGTCCTCTTGAAGTAGCCTATAATGAAAATAAAATGGCTTTGAAATTTATAACTAGACAATACTCTCAAAGACTGTAACATAGCATATCTTCTAGGACCTAATAATCCATTGATTACACCTTTTTTTTTTTTTTTTACAAATAAATGTCTGTCATGAAGGAGCTGGATAAACTAAGCAATTTCCCATTTTTCATTAGTGACAAACATAGATGAGAGTAAATGACGATTTAGATCCTAGAAACTAAGAGGACAATGAAGGGAAAAGGTAATATTGCTGTCAGCCTCTAGAATGTCCAATAGTGGAAAATGGGTTGGGGTATCCACCCAGGAGTGGCTAACCTCCTGCAATGTAAAGGTTCTTTTATAAGTGAAGGCTGCCTCTATATTTACCTGACTGTCTAAGAATTTCCTTTAAGATATTTGATAATATATAGCAAGTAAAAATTTATTAAGTGAATTTACATTTTATTTTGGCATTGTAAATAATAAAATAATACTTTTAGAATAAGAAAAAGTATGGCACACAGGAGGTGCATAGTCTAAGCAGATTTCCCATGTTTCATCTATGGTGAATTTATATAAGAGACAATAACAAAATTTAATTTACAAGTCATAGAGAAGAATTAGTAAAACATGTATGTGCAATAAATTTTGCAACTAGACTGTCCCGGTGAGGGATGTACTTACCCATTCCTAAACTTCTTTATTGATATTTTTCTTTTTCGTGTAATAAAACAAATGTTGGAAAATTACATTCCACACCTTTTGTATTCTATAAACTATTTTTGTAATTCAAATAACAATGAAAATATTACAGTAACAAATTTCAGTTTCCCATTAGACCCTCCTCCTGGTCATCCCATTTCAAACAAAAATGAATATATTTTAGGCCTTGCTATAAAAAACTTAAATATTCAAATTTATACTACTGGCCAAAGAAAAAAGGTCAAAATTTGAAAAACTATAGGTTTAAAGAGTACATTTATTAATTGGAAAAACAAATGAATACAAAATTCTCATCTGGCAAATAAGAAGAATAATAATAAGTTCAAACAAAAGACCTGACCAATCATAAATATTGAAACTTTGGGAAATATAAGAAATAATAAATGCTGCCAATAAAATTAGACTAATATGTAGGAAATTATAATAGAATTATTGGAAAAGTATAAATAAAAATAGACTTTAAATAGCTTTTGTTAAGTATATTTGAAAATTAGGTAGACTGATGGGGGAATGAAATGGAATAGGGAATAGGGGAAATTTCCTTCCTAAACCAAAAAGTTGGTAGTTGAAAAAGCAAGAAAATATGAAGTATTCAGAATGAGAATGAATACTAGATAGCAAGGACTTAAACTTTCCACAATAAGAAAGAAGGGGGTAAAAAAGTTATTACAGGGAGGTACAGAAATATGTAAATTATCTTTGTTACAATCATGGTTGCAACAAAGAGAAATGAATAAGAGATACAAGACATATAAATATTTAACAGTTACCTTTATCATTGTTTATTCTTCCCAGCTATCTCCGGGTTATAAGTGGAAAAGCAATTAGAAATGTAGAAAAATTCCTTAAAAATAATATACTTTATGACTTTTTAAAATTCAGGCTCTAGAGAACTGTCTAGGCAACTTAAAAAGATATGATTAAAATTTAGTAGAAGATAATCATTAAAGAAAAACACTGAAAATAATTTTTTTTTATTTATAGGAATGTAAGAAAAGAAAATGTGCTATTAGTCAATTAAAGATGGGATTTAATGGAATACACTGAGAACGTATACCTTGATGATTTTTATGTCAGAGTTATTATCAAGGTATTCGTACTGCTTCTTCTTAAGCAGATTTAAAATACCAATTGATACCTGTGGTGGTGGTGTTGGAGGCCAAGGTCAACCAGCCACTGCCTAAGAATGAGTCTTTGCTGCAAAAGTCTAGCAGCCCGTTGGAGCCTTTCCTCATCGTGGGGGTGTAGTTGAGGTAGATCTTCCACCGTTGCACAGCTCACCAGGCTTGAGATACCTACCAAAAAAATTGCTTTTACAAATGGAACCTTCAAATAATAAGAAGTTAATAAATTGTTTATACAAATGAATTATGTTCTTTGCATGATCATTTATTTCTAATTAACACTTTTGTAGTAAAAAATCTCATTATAAGAGTTTTAACACTTGTAAAGACTGATATATTTTATTTGAGTTTTTGTATTTCATATTCATTATGAAGTATTGTAATTTTTTTTTTTTTTTTTAAACTTGACTTAATAAAATGAAAAATAAATAATATATTCAAAAATGTAATTATAAATGCCTGTCATGCTGTAGCTGCATAAACTTGGATTTCATTTGTTTAAATGTTAGATTAAATTACATGGTTGAAGGGAAGTGGATCAAGGATTCGGTAGGGTGCTACACCGGAAGATGTGAAGTAGAAATAAAGTTGATCAGGAGTAAATGGGTAGGTAGTAGAAGAACTGGAATTACCACATAGATTAAGATTCCGGAGCAACGACTATTTATTTACCGTTTACCGCACATCATGTGATGGCTTCTTCAGGGCTGTATAGAGAATGAGAGCTGTAAAAGAGAGATTTAAAAAAATCCAGGTAGCTGTAGAGATGGCCCGGGTGAAATATGATTCACAAGATCGGGAAATCATTGGTTCTGGTTCCGCAGACGCTTCTCCCAGTCCACGGGATTTCTGATACGACGGTAGAGCCTCCTTGCTGCGTCCTAATCATCTCAGGTGTCAGATATGTCCCTGAAAAGGGAACATGAAGTGTTTTTCTAGGGTACAGGTAGAAAGCGGAAGGTGCGGGCTTTGAAAGGAGCTTTCTAATGAAGGAGTAGATTGGATGTAAAAATTTTTACTATGGAATCGGCAGAATTCCCCCTCGCACTTACGATCGTAGACCATGCACTGGGTCGTGATGCATTTTAACTTGATGCCATTGGGAAGTAAAGGACACTCGTTTATCAACCATAAAAGTCGAGCTAGACATCTAACAAATCGACTAAAAGTATGTTTTGAGGCAGAAGCGATCCACTATTTCTCGTACTTTGAAAGCCTGTGGACCAACATTAGAAAGCAGCTGGTATAGTTTTAAGTTCTCCAGATCCTACTGAACGGACCTCTACCAGGGGTCTAACTGTTTGTAGTAGATCAATTCCTCTTCTTCCGGATCAAATCTATCAAACCTGAAAGTAGTACACTTGTTGTTGTCTCTCATCTCTTGAAGTGGATATGAATGCTTCTGCTAAGGCATTTAAATGTGTGACAGTGTTAGACTATCTTATCAACAGTTGAGAGTAAATCTTCTCAACCATACCTTTGAAGCTCATTGTTCTCTTGTTATTTGAAGCCAGAAGATTGATAGTCAGTCATTTTGCTAGTCAAAATCGCGTCAGTCCACAAATTATTAGTTTTAAGAACCATGTATTGACCTAACCCTTTTGAGTTCACAAAAAAAAAAAAAAATAGATCTTTATTGCAAAAAAAAAATTGTACAAATATTTAGTTTCCTTCTTGAAATACTATTCAATAAAATTGGATCTTCTAATAAATAAATAATAACTTTCTAATTAATACATAGTATCTCTATAACTACTTATTATTCTGACGTCAAAATAGATTATTGAACTGAGTGAAAATATGACTTCTCAGAGCAATCACTTGCACCTCTTTGGAGTAAGTGGTCCTGACAATCAACTATAACCATAGAAAGAGAAATGTTAATGTATAATGTACACTCGTGGCTTTTCCCTCAAGTAAACCTCCACTCTTAATTCTTCAATTTCGCAGTGTAATATAAATATATATACAATAAATTATCAATAACCAGAATTTCATTACGCTTAACTGAATAACAAGCCCGTTAAATCGAGAAAAAAAAGAGAGTGTTTTACGCGTACTTGAATTTTATGCAATTTCCAATCCAGACTGTCATCTTTGGCTCAATAACGATCTATTATTATAATTATCATTTATTTATTTATTTTTTTTTTTTTTTAATATGTGTAAGCTTACATTTCATTCACGTAGGGTCATGGAGGGAGGGGATGTCTACAGATTGTCATTCCATTGTAAACATCCATGGCTCTGGACAAGCTTTTTTTCATCGATACAATCCTGGGGTTTTTAACTCGCAGAGCGCCAGTATTGTGAAACAGATCCCATGACCTTACCTTGGCGCTTCTATAATGACTTTAGTCTTTCGTTTTTCATTTAAAAGCAACCTGATAATTTCTAAAAGAAAATCTGAAGTGTTGATACACACACACACATGCCTGAGCGCGAGCTCACGGGCACTCTCTCACACACATCTTCGTAAGGATTAGGATCAGTTTATAGGGCGATCCACATCGTGGTTATTACGCCCGAAGTGTCTTCGTAATACACTAAAAGGTACTCTACCAGCAGTGAATTTTGCACTCTTAAAACATTTTAAATTCAATAGTTGTTATCTGTACTATATTGAAGTATAATTCCTTGGGGTGTCAGCCCGTTCCCTCTGACATTTTTATAGTACGAGAGTAAAGTATTTATCAGTCAAATACAAGGCCGTAAAACCTTCCTTTACGAGTGTTTTTACAACCTACTAGCCTCGTGCTACAGGCAGAATAAAATTCCATTTACTATTTGGTTTTCCTATGTCTTGCTAATGTTGACAGTAATTCACAATATACCTAAGCCCCCCCCCCCAACATAAACATGATCTGCGTAGACTAAGGGACACCTCCGCATCTTAGTATCCAAAGCATTTAAACTCCACTCCTTATATTTTAATTTTCAGAATAACAAAAAAAAAAAATATTAAAGAATAATTTTAAAATAAAATAAAGAGATTCCTTGAGTTTCAGTAATTTTAACTGCTGCCTTTAAAATATTTTAAATTAATTTTGGATTGCAGATAAACACTCACTGCTGAAAAAAATCATATATTTTATTGCAAATATCTTTAAATTGTCATTCTCAAGTTAAGTATCAAGTTGTGTCTTAATGACGGTAAATGTCGCTGTATTTAAAAATAACTTTAATGAAGAGACGGGATCATGTATAAACAACACTCTTAAATCAGCAATTCTGCTAATCATCAGAATATATTTTTGAATAATGCGTCAATGTCGATAAATTGCCAATTTTTATTTTGCCAAAAATTTTACCTAATTCGGAATGGATGAGGCTATTAAGTTTTTACTCATGGTGGATTTTTAAAATATATTTACTCTGGTTCTACTTACTAGACACAAAAAACTATTGCCACTGATATTTATGTCTGCCAAGTGCGCGTAAAGAACTTCCTTTTTTTTTCTTCTTT
>KZ807359.1:127300-158082 GCA_000696205.2 Oncopeltus fasciatus | reverse complement strand
TGTAAATTGAGTTTTTTTTAAAAACTTCTATAGAATATATAACAATAAACTAACTTAATGTTCTATTGTTCTGATGGAAAAGGTTTTCAGATGGATTTATTCTTAATGATTACAGGAAATATATTTAAACTTTTTTCATGTTGTCCAACACACACATACCATACGTATACCAATTCATATGCACTGCAATTAAAAAAAAAAGTATATTATTTTTTAAATTAAAATAGTAAGACGAAGGAAAAATAATATGTGTCAATTGTTTGAAATTTATTACTGTGACAAAGATTTGCAATTTTTTGAAAGTCTTAGCCTTTCTTCATTTAAGAGAGAAAATTTGTGCTTCTAAGTATAGGACTAATTGGTTTGAGTTTCATAAAATACTTATATACATTTTTTTATAGTAAATTGAGAGTTTTTGACTGTGATGATTATTGGTAGAGAATTTGACGGGATTTGTCAAGGTTATCCAAACAATTTTTTATTATCTGCCGACTTTTTGGCTTACTTTGTAAGCCATCTTCAGGGCTATCATGAAGGCGAGAGGGGCCATTTTATCACCTGGATCAAATCAGCATGTTCCTGAAGATGGCTTACAATTTAAGCTGAAATATTGGTAGATAATAAAAAATATATTTATAAAATTGATTTTTTTCTTATCAGCCTTGAAAGAACCCCAAAATATTCTCTACCAACAAAATTATTAGATTCTCTAAATAACTTAAGCACAGCGTCATTGATTTGTTCCATAGAAGCCCCTGTGAAAATTAGGGCTTCAGAATTTAAATCTCACTAAATTTTTTTCCTAAAACCTGCTCCACAGCATCTCTGCAAATACCAGAATTGTATTATAATAAAACTGATAATTACTAGTTTTCTTGGAATTATTGCTCAATATGAATAACTGATTTCATATAATTTGTAATGACACTAGTAATATTTTAACTTAAAATTAGCTTTACCATTAATTTATTTTTTTTTATACATTTATTCGTTATGTATAGCATTTGTCTTCTGGTTAGCACTTTTATGGAATTAAATTTTGTAGTATGGAAAGAAAATGGATCTAATACTTTTCTATTGGAATTTCTCTCTTTTTTTTACTTACATCAGGCTGAGTATTACACTCTACTAGTGTGTACTACAAGCTGAAACACAGGATGGTGTCTAAAAAGGTTATTTTTATAAGTATTTCAGGCAATATAATCAAGGTGAAATATGCTCACTTTATAATATGATTGATATTGAATTGATAATTAAGAGTAAATAAAAATTGAATTTTTCTTTATACTTTTTCTCTTTAAAAAGTAAGGTTAAAGTAAAAGGATAATTTACCAAATTCTATTCCTCGCAATCACTTTGATGAACCCCTACATCTTTGCAATGGTTCTGTTTTTTCCATTAGAATTCATTTCCATTGATCATGCTCACTTTAGAAACTTTTTTCCTTTCATAATAAAATGGTAGATTTAGTGAAGAACCAAATCTTTGGATGAAATAAACCACTAAGATAAATCTAATTCATTGGGTAACAAGTCTTCTATAAATAAATCACAAAGTTGAGCACTTTCAAAAAAAGGTATATTTTTGTGTCTCAAGGAGATGGGAAAGCTGAGAATATTGTCAAAAGTAAAATAAAAAAAACAATTAAACACTGATTTATTCAGAATAAACATTAAAACAGTTCCTTATTTTTAATAAGTTTTTAATTATTGTCTACACATTAAACAGCTTATTATTAAATACATGTAACTATTTAGCACAATATTTTTGAACTGCTCTGACATAGGAAACCAAACGAACCGCTAACCAGAATTGTACTTTGAAGATTGTACTATTCTTTATATATCATGAAATATAGGCCATTAACTATTTATAGTAACACAGATTTTGTTGAAAAGGGGACTCTCCAAAAAACATTTGGTAGAAGAGGGGATAAATCACTGAAGATAAGTAGATCAGCTTCTACCACCACGGTGGGCATCTTAAATCTATGGAAAAGTAACTCTAGCGTGTTCTGAAGTTCACAGAATAACAGTTACAGGATTGGTTTGTTTAGCTACCTATATCAGAACAGGTCCATTATTTCTTCTTAGTTAATACTTACATTTTTTTAAAGCATTTTAGCAAAGATTTATATTCCTGAATAAGGAAATTGATACTAGAGATATGTGATGTTAAGCTCATGAAGAGTACTCATATTTTTTTTATCTACAACCTTTTCTAAGTTACAAATACTCCTATAGTTCATACAATTATATCTTAAATTTAAACAATGTTTTATTATGCTCACGATAAATTAGAAATGTAATTAATCTTTTAATTGTGACATGGGCCAGGTGCAACCTACAGAGAAAGATTTTTTACCCGATTTACAGAGAGATACCTCTTTATAGGTCAAGTAAATGTTATCTCATCTTTTAGGTTGATCTTACTTTTTACCCCAACTTTCTTTTGATGAATCAGAGCAGCATTTATTTGATCTATTGCTATTGAAGTTACTTGCTATGATCTACTGTAAAAATTGTATGCAAGTAACTGAAGTGTTTGTTGATCTTGTATTCTGCCTTAAGTTAAAGGCAGCATCTCTTTGAAATTCTTCAGAAATAATTTCCGGAACAAGAAATACTGATTAGCTGATAGGTCATTGACTTCCAAGAGGGACAATACAGAGACAGACAACTATTCAAAAGAGTAGTTGGTGATTGCTTACTGGAACTGTTTCTGGGCTTTTGAAGAGATCAGTCCTTTCAGAATAGTGCTCCTGATCTATTTAGGAATGAGGATAGGGTAACTGTCCTACAATTTTTGTTTTAAATTTAGTGAGCTCTAAATATTTCAATAAATACCACTGCTGAAACTTTCAGTACCAAAATACCTAGGATTAGGATAATGTCTACATTAAAAATCATAGGGAATTCTAGCCTGGCCCTACACAAAGAAGAAATTTAAGATTTTTTTTTTAACCACCTAAAATTAAGAATGTTTTCTTTGCACATGTAAAGATTCATTTTTTCCTTTTTCAAGCAAGATGCTCCAAACAGGGCATTATTTGACCTTTCATTTTTTTTTTTGGGCATAATGCTTGCCACAAATTATGACAAGTGGGGTTAGGCTGCACCTTGCCTATGGCCACCACGACCCTTCAAGTATGTTATGGCATAAGTTAAGCATATAAGTCTGAGGGTCACTAAAAAGTTATATCTTAATGTCTAACAAATTTGCCATCTGCCAACAAAAATAGTCAATGAAAGGAAATATTTTTAAGGGCCCATTTCCATTTAAATCTATTCCTATTTTGTCAAATTTAGAATGATTAACCACTACAGTTTAAGATCATAATTTAAAAACTTAAAACTTGAGAAGTTTTAAAAATTAGAAATTTTCCTGAACCAAACTGATAAAAATTAATTTAAAAAAAACAAAAAAAACTGAATTATTTTATAAACATAACTTTGGAATAAACAAAGAGTTGTTGAAATTTCAACCTTAAGAAATGATTTCCTTAACTCTAACCTAGAGTTCTATTGATTTTTTCATTAACAATCATCAGTATAACCGATAAAATGTCTAATCAAGCATTTTTTTTTTTTAAATATCAGTTTACAGTGTTTATATCTTTTATAAACTTGAAATTTACAATAATTTGGTAAACCTTGTGCATCACTTCGTTACTTTTACATTTTTGTATCCTGAAAATGTTAATTTTTGTTTTTCTTTTTACAAATAATAATTTAAAGTATGAACTTACAAATTGTAGGCAGTATTTAACAACCTTAATGTTAGTTTTTTGCAACGAACTGCTTTTGTTTTTGTCAATATATGGGCAACCTTTCAAAATCTTATATTATATATCTATAAAATAAAATGAAAGTACTATCTTCATTAAACACAATTGAAAAGATTTAACTTCTGTGAGCAATAAAAAAATTAATACAACCCATAGGTATAGAAAATTTTATATTGAATAGAAAAAACATATACTAATTTTTAAACTTAACATTAGGAATAAAAACAGTAATTGCTAATGATTCTCAAGACTTATACAAAACCATTAAACCTCTCTTGTATAACTTGAACATGGAACAGTTAAGTTCCTGCTCACCCTATTTTTCACAAATTTTGTAAGAGTTAACGAGTTACAAAGAAAATTTACAGATTTAACTTTGAAATAACACATGTGTATATACAGATTAAGCCAATCAAAGCTCAAGCTTTCAAGCCAAAGCTTTGGCTAGATACTAATTTTATGTCAATTTCTTTGAGTTCTTCATTATAAGTGATTATTAGGAATCAAGATAGGGAGAAGTGAAGCTCAGAAAAACACAAAAAAAATTATCTGTTAATAATCAAAATACAATTATTAAAAGGAAAAATATATAAATTAAAAAATAATTTTATCATGTAACAAAAAATATAATATTTATTTATTCATCAATATTTTACCTTTGTATATGTGCCGACATTCACATTAGTATNCACACACACACACACACACACACACACACACACAAATTCAACATAATTATAGTATGAACATAAATCGCTCTGAATTCCATTTAGGCTATGCGACTAACGGATTTCATCAATTAAAATTCCTTAAGTTTTGAACTAAACGAAACGTAATTTATTTGATTATTATTTAAGAATCATTAATTATTGTTAATGATTCCTAATGAATAAAACTCTTATATTAAGTGATTAATCAGTTGGCCTAACATGCTTTTACTTTAATTACTCGACCACTTTGAACGGTTATGAGACTGTAGTTCAGTGGTTAGCTACACTGAAACAGTGAGAAAGAAACACAGGTTCGAATCTATTATTATCTATTTCTATAACAGTAAACATTATATTTGCTTCAAAAGATATTTTCAATTATTTATTGATTTATTAGTCGACGTTTGCACTTATTTTCATGTCTAAACAGTTTCTACTTAGAAAATAATTTTCTGTGTTTTTATTTCTTTAATAGAGCATGACAATAAATATAAGATAAATACAAAAGGAAAAATTTCTGGGGTGAATTTGTTATGAGATATTGCGCATGCAGTTGGATCATATTAAAAAACGCAAGGAAATAATTAAAGGAGTCAACAGAAGCCTATCAACAGTCTGTTATTAAACAAATGTAGGCTTCAAAAAGAAAAGAATGTACTCTAAGATGATTTTAGTTGGGGTTCGGTCAAGGTAGATCCAAAATACACAAATTTAAAAAAATAAAAATTAAAAAAAAAAGTTTTAAAAAAATACTGTGTCTAAACTGTAAAAACTCCCATTGATTTTCAGGTTAACAAGATGCTACAGATAAGATGTACAGATGCTTTGAAACTGATAAGTTTGGTATCATTAATTTTCTTTTTCATACAGCAAAAGGTAAACTTAAATTAATTTAGGCCTATTCAGAGAGAATTAATTGAAATCTAAACTTTGAGATAATTTTAATAACCAGAGTAAGAAAGTTAAAAAACTGAGTAAGAAAGAATAAAAGAAGAGGAATAACAAAATGGAAGTAAAGAACCCTCTCGATAATGAGAAATTGGGGCAGCTGACTGGAGAGGATTGCAAGTTCTAAGTTTTGTTCATTGCTGTTCATATTATAGATAATGTCATTAATCATTAAATACTATTAAACAATTAATGCGAGGGAAAATAATAAAAAATCTATCTGTCCCAGCCAGGACTCGAACCTGGATCTCCTGCTTTCCAGGCCAGTATGCTACCACTTGCACCACCGGGACGAGCTAGATAACTTATTAAACTACCAACACACTAATAAGTTATAGCTCGTCCCGGTGGTGCAAGTGGTAGCATACTGGCCTGGAAAGCAGGAGATCCAGGATCGAGTCCTGTCTGAGACAGATATATTTTTTATTCTATTCCCTTGCATTAATTGTTTAAAATTTACGTGGGATAATAAACCACAACTAAATTAATATTTATAAAAGTAAGATTTAAGGATTAGGTAGATGGTACTTAGACAAATGGACTTGAGCTTATATAGTAGACCAGTATACTATGCTCGGTCAAATGCTTGAATGACGTCTAAGAATGCACCAGGACAAATTTCTTTTCGCTCGAGGGAAGAGGAAATGATATCTACAACGCGAAACACCTGCTGGACAGTAGAATGATGTAATGGGTAGCCGAACTGATGATTAGGAAGAATATTTCAGTTTTTATAGGTATTATTCGTTTTAAAAGAACTTTCTCAAATACCTTGGAAAGTAAAGAAAAAAGGCTAATTGGTTCTAAGGATAATGTGTTAGAAGAAGGTTTACCGTGTTTGGGAAACAGGATTATTTCAAAGAAGTGGAAAATGGGTTTTTGGATGGACACAAATAGAGGTAAGTCAGGAAGACAATAGTTTTTTAGGGTACTTAGTATTCCTAAATATTAGCCCGGTGATAAGGTCATTGCAGGGTGCTTTGCGCTTAGACAGATGATTAATAATATACTTCACCTCAGAAGGTGTCACTGCCCTAATCGGTAAGGACATTGGTAATGGTATATCCAGTGACTCCTCAACCTCCACGTTATTGGACAAGTTATCGGGATCTGGATGAGGAGTGAATATTTGCTTTAGATGCTGGGCAAACATTTGGGCTTTGTCTTGGTCGGAAGAGGCCTAGGAACCATCTTAAATAAATAAATAAATAAAAATTAAAAAATATTATTCTTANAAAAAAAAAAAAAAAAAAAAAAAAAAAAAAAAAAAAAAAAAAAAAAAAAAAAAAAAAAATGAAATAAAAAGGTATATATTTAGGATGTTTGAATGTAAAGACTTTAAAATATGACTGAATTAATTGAAATTTGAGGAAGCTAATACTAAGTCATTATTTTATCAAAAATGAGATATAACAAAGAATCTATGGCACTTACAAAGAAAGGAAATGTCATTATGTACAGCTCAGCAGCTAATAGCTACTTTGTACAGGGTTTCTAGTATACAGAATTGTATACAAATATTAATTAGTTGTAATACAATTCCCCCAGGATTAGTGGACTAAAAAACAATTCAAACAACCTTCATATATGTCCAAGTTCTTAACACAGGCTCGAGTAATGAAGAAATAAATATTTTTCTGCCTTTTTTTTGTATTACTTCTCTTTCTTCTCTATTTGTCATGGTTGTAGAGGCTATCTAGAGGTAACTAATCTAAAAACTCCAATTAACTTCTTCTTATTTTTTTTTATTTATAATAACCTATCAAGGGTGGGACTTACAGCTTCCTTATAGCTAATCCAATGACTAACACCATATTTTTATGCTGGAAAAGAAAGATAAGTTCCTAGAGTTAATAGGTGAATTTAATACAGAAATTGGGAAAGGGAAAAAATATATTATGTAAATATATTATTATTATGTAAGGAAAGCATTAATTGTGAATTTGCAATGAAGCATTAAATACAAATTATCAATATATACCATGGACTTATTACTGGCTAGAAAATAGACCTGGATCACCCCTAGTAGAGAAAAAGCAAGAAATTTAATATATTTAGCCAGATCTTAATTTGTCATTAAGCATGTAGGACAGTCAAAAAGATTAAATTTAATAGTGCTGAAAAGTTAGTCATGGGTCAATTCCTTACTCTAATGAAAAAGGGCAGAAAAGATTGATCAAAAAATCTCTGATACTAACATTTAATTAAGTACTTTGTCATTATAAAGAAGAAAATACTAGCTATAACTTATTAAAATAGGCAGGCTACAGCCCATCCTATAACACAACAGGCTATTCAGATCTTGAACCAGAACATTGGGAAATCTCTGAAATAAAGAATACAGATACATAAATGCTTAATCGGCTTCTATTTTTGACTCTATCAGTAATTATTTCATCTGAAAAAGCCTGGAGAAATATGTTATGGAAAGTGTTTATATAACATATTCTGTCAAGCTTTTTAAATTGGAAAGTGTTTTTGTAACTATATGTGTACCAATAGAATGAAGGGACTAATAGCTCAAGATAACTATGGAAATCCACTCAAAATTGGGATAGGAGTGAAATAAGGATACTCAATTTTCCCATAAATATTTATTTGTGTTCTTGATATAATATTTAATTATCAGAAAAAGGCTGAGTAACTTGCGCATAAAAATGAGAAACCTGGCTTAGTATTATTCAAGAATTCTTTCTAGTTAGCATATGAAATAGCCCCAAAATAAATTTTTCCATAAAAAAATATTGACCAATAGTGATTTTTTTCATAGTGATTGGCAGTCAACCTATATCTTATATACAAATATATGTCTACTTTGATGTTTTGTATAAGAGATGCCTCCTTTGAATCCTAACTGGAATAATAATTACAAAAAGAATAAAGTTGGGTTGGAAATAATTTTAAAAGGTGAGGAACGCATTCAAAAGTGATGTTTTCTAGCATAATCCCAACACTTTTATATGGTTCTCAAATCTGGGATCTCACAAAGAAAATAGATGGTGTCCACCCAGGCTGCATTTGTAAGTAGGGTAATGAGAATAGCCAGAAGATTCAAAATAACAAAATCAATAGAATGATGAAAACCGGAAGAGTCAAAGAGGCTAGAATAGAGATAAGCAGGCCATCTTGCTAGGTGAAGATAGGAATGCTCAAGTAGAGTATGTACAAACTAAATCTCTAGAGAACATAATTAAATCAGAGGGAGACAGATTAGAAGGTGGAGAGATGGGGACAAGATTATTAGATTATAACAGGTGGAGAGCCGCACAAAACCTAGACTTATGCAAGTCAAACAAGCAGAACGGTATTAAATACCTAAATTAAAATTACTTTTTTCTTGAAGGAATGTATTTTATTTTATTTTAATACATTTATTTATTGTTATCTTTGGCTGTTCCTTAATCTTACTCAAACTATTAAGAGGCTTATGTTGTATAAAATATATCAAAATAGCTTGTTATTATTTCTTTGCTTGTATATTGAGAGGCTTATGTTATTAGCAGTTATTTTTTATTTTTATTTTTGTGAAATAACCATAGCATGCTAATAGTATAAATGATCTTGAATATTTGGATTATCTCATTTTAAGATATGACATTTTATGATGAGGGAAAAACAGAAAATATTTAATTTTTTCAAAAGTTTTTGTAGACATTTCAATAGGTTGCCTTCACAAAAACAGTTTTAACTTAAAATTTGTGAGA
The DNA here is from genome assembly GCA_000696205.2 of Oncopeltus fasciatus. Classification (NCBI taxonomy): domain Eukaryota; kingdom Metazoa; phylum Arthropoda; class Insecta; order Hemiptera; family Lygaeidae; genus Oncopeltus; species Oncopeltus fasciatus. The sequence continues at coordinate 148,933 of KZ807359.1, read as the reverse complement.
AAAAAGAAAAAGTTGAAGAAACCATGAAAAAGTGTTAGAAGGTTCAAAGTGAAAGACAAATAAGAACCTAATTGGCTGAAAGTAACCATCCTCACCACTGGACAGAATTCATTGACCATAAGCCTTTATCAAGCAAAATAATCACAATATGGTTCCTTATCCAACTTATGACATAACATAGACAGTAAGCTCCATATATCTGAGTTAAATTAATTATAAATTGAAAAAATGAATTTTATATATTATTAGATTAGAAAAAAGTTGATAAATTTCAGCTTGGACAAGCCAAGGTGGGAATGAAACTAGTATTGTAAATAACAGTATAAATGTATGCATATATAAATAGTGTCTAAACTTTTAACCTGACCACAGTTTTCCCTAGAGATAAGTCATAAATATTTATGGGAAATATAATACACCTAATTTCACTCAATCCTTCATTTTGTTAAACAGTTTGAGATTGTTGAACCTACCATCATTACTTAATAAATAAATATAATGAGTTGTTGCTTTCAAGAGGGTTGTAGATGGCTCTGATTTTCAACAAAACAGCCTTTCAAAAGCAGCACAACAGTCTTAAGTTTTGATGGTGGAATCATTTAACTCGAAAGCAATTTGGGGGGAAAAAGAAAAAAAGTGAAAAGTATAATCCAATATTCATCTTTATAAATAAAGCCAACTTGTCTTTCAGCATAACTAAGATACATCCCTAATTACATTTCAAGGGACAAAAAGTAGTATAGTAAAAACTTAATTAAAAAACTTAAGTTTTAGAAATTAGTGGATTATAATCAACCTATAAGAGAAAATTATTTCTACTCATTAAAAAATATACAAACAAACAGTTCAACTAATCAAAAATCTATACAAAACTATAAAAATTCATATAATAAAAACAAAAGAGCTGAAAATTAAGTTTATAAAAAAACAGTAAAAACTAGATCTAATTTTTTAAAATTCTCACTTTTATATTATCATTATGATGTAAATGATTATACATAGAAACATTTTCCCTTTTAAGGAGAGAATATAAATTCAGTCTTACACTTCCCTCAGGAGTCAATTGAAGGAATTTTGCTGTTAGGATCAGAAGAAGAAATATTTTGCTGCTCACTGGGAGGAGACTTAGAAGAGACTTTAAAGAATCGCAACAGACCACCCCTCGCTGGAGATGGAGTATTACTTTCAGACTTTCTCTTTACACTTAGCTGTTTAGGTTTGATGGAAACATTACTAGTCTTTTCTTTTAATTTACTTAACCAATTTGAATCCTTTGGTTTAGGAGGGCGACTACAACGATGACTATGTGGAGACGTTCCATCAATGACAAAATTAGGCAAATCAGCAGTCAGACTAGACATATCTAGAAGAAATGAAAAATAATTATAAACAAAATATCAAACTGAAATAAATCTAGTCCAATAATAATCACATTTATTAACAATATGTTTGACCATTCATCCAAGACATTTCAATTTGTATTTTTATTAAAGATTATAACTTGAAAAATAATTAGTATGCCACAGTGGTTTTGTAATAAATAAATAAATAAAAAATCAAAATAAAGTTATGAATTTATGCTAAGGGAAAAGTGGGTGGAAAACATTTCTTCAGGTAGAAATCTGAGTGAATTTCTACTTGGGACACATACAGATAATATTGATATTAAAATTTGGAAGACAATAAAACTTGTTATTTTTTGTTTGAAATATAAATTGGACTTTTCAAATACTATCATACCCTAAAGTTTATAAATGAAATTAAAAAAAATACTTTATTTCTTACAATAAAGCAAAAATAAAATTGTATGTGTTTGAGTTAAAAAAATTGGGATTCAAAAATGGCTGATTTTTTATAACTGACCTCAGACTAATAAAAAAATAGTAACTAAAAACTGACACAGTGTACACTCTTAAAATATTAGCAATTTAGGAGAGGGAAGTAAAATACTACATACCAAGAGAATTTTCTCTACATTGCTTCTTTTCAGCCTGTCTAATATCAGGACTTATATTTTCATTTTGAACTTTACTTGACTTAGGAGGTGCTGAAATATAACAATAGCATATAAATAACTATTTCTTAGAACAATGAGAGGTTTTAATATGCATCTAAATATAACTAATTCTTAAATATAGTTTTTATATGCAGAGATTAAAGAGATTTTCAATTTAAAATTTTTGCATTTTAAATTGGAAGTCCTTTTAATATACATTTTACATTTTAGCTAACTTACCAGAAACACAAATAAACTGTCTTAAACTAGTAATAATACAAAATTTCTGCCATCCAATAAACCAAGCAGATCTTCCATGTTTCATTAAATATTGACTTAATTTAAAACCTTAATAAGAGTATCGTGTGAGAATGGTCGGGGTTTCGGCCAAGAAGAAAAAAATATACACCACAATTTGGAGTAATATTTTTATTTATGCCAACGTTTCGGCTTAGCTAGTAAGCCATCATCAGGGCAATGGTGTTGGGTGGAGAAATCTCCCCAGGGCGGTGTCTGTTCACATTGTAAACTGCAGAAACAACTGAAAAACACTTTTCAGACTGATGCAGGCAAGTGTCTGTCATGTGTGCAAAGTTTGGCAGAAATTGGCTGTCAGGATCACCCTTTATTAAGTGAGAGAACATAAACTACGTACTTTTATAAAAAGAGAGTGCTATCAGATAAGCAGGGACAAGTCTGTCCCCGATAGCTGAGGGCTGTAGGAGAGCTAGTAAGTTCCTGCCATCTTGTCTTATCATTCGTCTAGGTAGCCCAGGGGAATAGCGTGTGGATGTTAACTAATAGGCTCCCGTTTTGAGGTCCTCTCGGTAATTCTTTTTTTTTCATTCTCTCTATATATATGTCATGCCTTACTACCACCAAGTAATAGCCAGTGGAGGTAGGAAAAATAAATGCAGAGCAGCACCCATGACACCTCCCAAAGATAAGAGGCATTACTCCACCAGTGGCACTCTAACCTAGAGGCCACAAAAACAACTGCCAGCACGCCCCAGCATCTCACAGGTAGTAAATGTACAGCCACCGGTCATTGTTACCGAACAGGTTAATAATGAGCAAAATGAGACCAAATCACGGTTCACAACCCAAAACCCATTCCAGTCTCTTCAAAATATTACAGGAGAGGAGATGGATGCTGAAACCATCTCCCAACGTCTAGCCCGACCAACCCCTATCTTTGTTAAAAATTTACAAAATATCACTTGATGTGTAACTAACTTGACGAGCACTTTGACCACGGACAATACACCTACGTTAATAGGCAGAATGACACAAAAATCATGCCTGACAGCCCTGACACCTATCGAGGTATTATCAGTTATCTCAAGGGACAAATGCGCAGGATGCACCAGTCAAGACCCCACTGCCATTGTTCTTCGTTGATTTGGAGCCTACAAGAAAAGTGGAAGAGATATGCAACGTCACATCACTCTGCCATTGCAAAATAAGAGTAGAGAAGCCCCATCCTCGCAGGGACATTGTCCAGTGCTACAAATGTCAACAGTATGGCCACACAAAGAGTTACTGTGAGTATGTTGCCCGATGTGTCAAATGTAGAGGGTCACATCTCACAGTAGACTGTCAGAAGTCTTGCAGTACACCTGCTGTCTATGCTCTCTGCCATAAAAATCATCCCGCCAATTATAAAGGTTGCCAAATCTACAAAGATTTAAAGCAACGGGCTCAGCCCACCCCTTCCTGATTCCATTAAAAACCTCACACTGGCTAAGCGTCAAGCTTGAGCCATGTTCCAGAGGTACAGGCATCCCTCAGATCATAGGGAGTTCAACCAGCTATCCCGTTTCGTAAAACAAAAACAAGGTGCTTTACGAAATAAGATATTTAATGCACACCTATCTAGCCTCTCAGCCGCACACAAATCCCTCTGGACTGCTACTCGCAGGATCCTAAAATATCATGAACCTTCTGCCCCCTTGCGTCGAGAAGATGGTTCCTGGGCCTCTACCGACAAAGACAAGGCCCAAATCTTTGCCATTTGGGCAAACATTCACCTCTCATCCAGATCCTGATAACTTGTCCAATAACGCAGAGGTTGAAGAGTCACTGGACAAACCATTACCAATTTTTTTACCGATTTAGGCAGTGATACTTTCTGAGGTGAAGTACATTATTAACCACATGCCTAAGCACAAAGCACCTGGCTATGACCTTATCACCGGGCCAATACTTCAAAATCTACCCCAAATGGTCTTCCTGACTTACCTCTATAATTGTGTCCTTCAAACCATGCACTTTCCACTTCTCTGGAAATTTTCTGAAATAATCCTGTTTCCCAAACCCGGTAAACCTGCTTCTAACACATTATCCTATCGACCAAAAGACCTTCTTACTTTAATTTCTAAGGTATTTGGGAAAATTCTTCTTAAACGAATAATACCTAAAATAACTTCCTTAAATATTATTCCTAATCATCAATTTGGCTCCCGATCCCATCATTCAACTGTTCAGCAGGTGTTTCGCGTTGTAGATTTCATTTCCTTTTTCCTTGCGCAAAAATAATTTTGTCCTGGTGCATTCTTAGATGTAACTCAAGCATTTGACCAAGTATGGCATATGGGTATATTATATAAGCTCAAGTCCATATTTTCATGCACCATCTAGCTATTCCTTAAATCTTACTTTTCTGACCGTTTCTTAAGGGTCCTGCAAGGATCAGATTACTCTGATCACTTCCCTGTGAAAGCAGGTGTTCCACAGGGCAGTGTGCTTGGACCTATGCTTTTTATCCTTTATACTGCAGACACCCCCACTCATCCTAATACCCTCTTTGCAGATGACAAATCGATCCTCTCCTTTCATCCTGATTCCAAAACCGCTTCCAACATTTTACAAAACCACCTTGATGCTATTCAGGAGTGGTGCAGCAAATGGAGAATTAAAATGAGTCCAAATGTGTACAGGTAGATTTTCAGCTAAGGAAAGATTCTCCAGTTACATACAATAACAGCCCTATACCTCTCTTCGATTCAGTCAGTCACTTTGGGTTCCACCTAGACTCACGACTAAACTGAAACAAACATACTAAAATCAATTCTCTTTTCAGCCCTGAAGAAGCCATCACATGATGTGCGAAAGCTCGGCAAACAACACCAATTTGACACGGTCCAACCCGGAAGAAGAAACGGTAAATACTAAAATCAAGCGACAAGAACTCAAAAGAAGCCACGGACTCTTTTACAGCCTTATAAATAGGTGCTCACAGCTCACAAGAGAAAACAAACTGATTATCTAAAGACCATAATACGACCAATCTGGACCTACGGTGTAGAACTGTGGAGTGCCGCTAAGCCTTCCAATATCCAACAAATACTATCTTTTCAGTCCAAAACGCTCAGGTGGGGAGGGGGAGGGAGAGAGAGAGGGAGTGGAAGATCATAATCATACTTTTTAGCCAAGATATTTTTCAAACATAGAATCATGATACCAACATGAATAGCTTGATTTCCTCAATTCTGAAGGAAATCGAATGAAAAGAAGATAAAAAGATACATTCTTAGGTATCATTCTAAAATCATTTTTCACAAAAGATTGTTGTAGAAATTTCTCTCTACATCTATTATGTCATATACATAATTTTTTTTTATAACTTTAGCAAATGAGGATATCATGGATCTTTTAATTAAACAAATACACATACACATAAAATTTTGAGTGTACCGGATTTTTTCTAGTTTCTAGATTTGAGATGAGTGAAGAATCAAAGTAATAGTTATGAATATTTTATTTGGTTGTGTTATTTTATCTCACATAAATTTCAAACAATTAATGAGAGGGAATAGAATATAAAAAACTATCTGTCCCAGCCAGGAATCGAACCTGGATCTCCTGCTAGTGTAGAGGGAATTGAATGAGACAACTAACATGTCCTGGTGGTGTAATGGTTAAGCACGCCGGCCCTGATAGCAGGAGATCCAGGTTCGATTCCTGGCTGGGACAGATAGTTTTTTATATTCTATTCCCTCTCATTAATTGTTAGTAATAGTTATGTCGTGAGACCAAAGAGAACAGTTTTTCTTAAAGGAGATTTGTTAAAATTACTCTTTTTCTATGATATTTATTCATAAATAATAACTTAAATTAACACTTATTGCATAATTAATAATAATTAATTACTAAAACTCACTTAAACTGATAATAGTTTCATTAGAAATAATAAAAAAATACTTACTTTTCATACCATCAGAATTGTAATATTTTCTTTTTTTTATTGAACATTCCATGTGCTGAATTGACCTGAATGACTTTATGGGATGTCTTTCAGCCCAGCCTCTTAACTCTGGGTCATTACAAGCCATTTCTTTAGGGTGTAATCTCCAAATACGAACAGTTGCATCATCTGAGCAGGTAACTAGCTGGAAAAAAATACAGGATAAATATAAAAATAGTAATAAAACAAAACTGAAATGAGAAATTTTATACATAAACTCGTAACCATAAAATTTATTTATTGATGTGTGTCCCAACAATGACGAGGCTGGCTGAAATATATCTCAATCAATATTTTCAAATGAGTTTTCATTTTGAAAAGACTCCTAACTTTTCAATTGGCACATTTAATTTGAGCAACACATTTTTATAATATTTTAAATTTCACCAGGTTAAATCAAACAATAATAATGACCAAAACTATGAATGCATTCTAAATTTTCATTTGATGCTGATAATATCTAAGCACTAACAGTTACATTAAAGCAATTGTTACAAATAATTTTGATAAATAAATTCATTGTAATGAAGTTCGACTAAATCTATATGAAACCGATGATTATAACAAAATTATGAAAGCAAAGTATTATTCATTTATACATCCAGATAATTGTAAATCAGTGTTATCATTTAAGGTGTAGCTTGCTCTTTTACTGATCATATTTTTTAAGAATTAACAAAAATATACCCTGCTATCAAAACTATACAGTTTGAAAACAAAATCAGCCAGCCCTCTGACCTTTTTTTTTTTTATAATAGAAGCAAAAAATAAAGGCAAGAAAATATTTGAGCACAAGCTAATCTTACATTAATTAGTCTCTGTTGAACACAGAGACACAGAAATAAATCTTAATATGTACACTATATGAATAGTCAATCTAGGGACAAAGCAAAAATACTTGCTCCCATGACCCGGAGTGAGCAAGTGCTGACAATCATCAGTGCGATGATGAGAGCAAGCTCTACCATGCCTGATGAGGTTATTCCAAAGTGTACCCACAGCAGTGGCTCATCTCAGTTCCAAATAGTGTGAGGCCTTCCTATCCTTTCAGAAGGAGAACCAAAAAAGACTCGTCTACTAGACCTGAAACCCACCAGACTCAAGTAACTCCCCACTTCAGACCTTCTACTGTAAACATCCCTCTCCTCCTCAATTTCTTCAAAGTCACGCCAGTTCTAATTCTTTGTGCCTATCAACCTCAAACTTACGTTCATCGCACTACTGAATCACACCTATAGTCGACTAACATTTGACCTGCACGAAAAACCATATCCTGGACACCACTTATTAAATGAAGCCCTTTCGAAAGAACTTCCTTAGGCCCAAAAGGAATTCTCATTAACATCTTTAGGAGACATAATCATCAATCTTATTAAGCAGATCCTTGAACCTCTTATTCCACCAAATAAAGTCCATTACATAAAAACTTCTTACTGATCTTATAAGCAAAAATCATTAACTTCTCTAAACAAATATCAACCAAAAAGTTGAATAACAGGAATTGCAATGGCTTTAAACAGAAATTATCTTCCATTAAGGAATTTATTCATTTCTTAGATACATCTTTGGCCTGCATCTCTGAAACTCATCCCAAAAATTCTGATAAAATTCACAAAACTGGCTATAATGTCTATCGACAAGATAGAGATACGAACATTGCCAGCAGTGGAGTTGTAATTTTTGTTAAACATTTAAAATGAACAAAAAATTATATTAAACAAAAAAATGAACCACATTTTACACGAACCTTTTATACCTTGATTGATGAGGAATTTGTCTTTATTTTACAAATAACCAGTATGTTAATATTTTTGCTGGTTATCTCAAGCTATTTATCTAACCATTTGGTAAACAGATGCATTGACCTGATATTTACTAGTGGAATAGTGGTCCAACTATTATAGGTGACTTTAATAGAAAAAATTCTACATGGGGCTAAAGGGCAAATTAGTGCTTTAGTTTTAGCTCCTGGTTTCTTCACCTTCTCCCCCATCCAGAATGGATACTGTCCTGATAATCTCGATATTTTAATTGCCTAAGATATCCCTTTTCCGGTTTTTAGCCAAGTCTTTTCTGAATTAGACTCAGATCACCTACCAGTTTTAATATCTACTCATGAGAGTGTCCAGCCCAACATTTTTTAAGAAAGACTAATTAAAAGAAAAATTGACTAGGAAGCTTTCAAAATCTTCCTAACATAACTTATGCACCCTAAACAAAATTGATGATGCCTTGACAAACATTATAGAAAACACATATAATACCATTCAACATTCCAGCTATTCTAATCCCGAAAAAAACCTGATCTAAACAAACTTTTTTGCTTCCATCATATATTACCAAGGTTATCAAAGTACAGAAAAACTTGACAAAGGTCTCATAATCAACAGGCAAAAGCCATGTGGGGTCAGGTGGTTACCTGACAAAAATAACTCAAGAGGAAACTCAATACTCTGCTATTCAAACTGCCCCAATACCTCATTGAAAAACTAAAATCAAATAAATAACCTTCAAGGTATGAATTAATTTGGCAGTCCACCATGAACAATTCAAGTTATTCTTAACCTAATTCTATATAACTTGTACTGCCAAAATTGTCCCTTGCATCCAACCCCACATTTAATAATTTGCTGCACTCTGTTTTGTGAGAAACAGCAAACTTGACTTAACTCTGGGTCATTACAAGCCATTTCTTTAGNTCTAAGCAGATTTCCCATGTTTCATTATATTGGATAAAAAAAAAGAATAAGTGAGGAAATTTAATATTTAAAAGACAGAGACAACAATAAGCTAAAAGGAATGACCCTCAAAATTTGCTCTAGACTGGTCGGGAAGGAAGAGTGGGGGAAGTGCTCACTCTTTATAATTACATTCAAATTTTGTACTGTCAGAATCATCAAAAATAAGTCTTTGTAGCGAATATCCCAAAAATGGCATATTTCCCACAGGAAAAAAAAAAAGTACTGTTATAAATTATTATACTATTTTACCTAAAGAGGAAAATACATTAAATATCAATCAGGGAAATCAACATAAATCAAATTTGTGTCAAAAATGTATTGCAATCTTATTATATTTAGCAAGGAAAGGAGGGAAGTCGATAAAGAAGGAGTCAAGGATAGAGAGTCTACAGGGAAAAAGATTTAACCACTTCAAGTCAGAGTTCAGGACCGTAATGTGTATCTCAAAAAATTGAATGTAAAACATTCAAATCAGTTCATTAATAATTTTAGCTTATCGACTAAGAACACCTGTGCACCACACTACTGTTACCGAAGTGAGGAAGTTTGAGAGAGAAGACAAGAACTTGGCAGATATTTTTTGAATGTAGGAACCTGAACTGACAAAATTAATGAAGAGTAATAAAGCAATTCCAAAGTGTACCCACAGCAGTGGCTCATCTCAGTTCCAAATAGTGTGAGGCCTTCCTATCCTTTCAGAAGGAGAACCAAAAAAGACTCGTCTACTAGACCTGAAACCCACCAGACTCAAGTAACTCCCCACTTCAGACCTTCTACTGTAAACATCCCTCTCCTCCTCAATTTCTTCAAAGTCACGCCAGTTCTAATTCTTTGTGCCTATCAACCTCNTATATATCTCTCTCTCTCTCTCTCTCTCTCTCTCTCTCTCTCTCTCTCTCTCTCTCTCTCTACATAAATAAATTGAATATATTTAAAAAAAGTTGATTAGTGTATTTTGAATACATTTTATTGTGATAAGTGTCTGGGCCCTGAATATGAGGCTTTTGGTCTTGAAAGTGCTTAACTTAAGGTAAATCAAATTTGTGTCAAAAATGTATTGCAATCTTATTATATTTAGCAAGGAAAGGAGGGAAATCGATAAAGAAGGAGTCAAGGATAGAGAGTCTACAGGGGAAAAGATTTAACCACTTCAAGTCAGAGTTCAGGACCGTAATGCGTATCCCAAAAAATTGAATGTAAAACATTCAAATCAGTTCATTAATAATTTTAGCTTATCGACTAAGAACACCTGTGCACCACACTACTGTTACCAAAGTGAGGAAGTTTGAGAGAGAAGACAAGAACTTGGCAGATATTTTTTGAATGTAGGAACCTGAACTGACAAAATTAATGAAGAGTAATAAAGCATGGATGGAAGAATATGGCAGACTACCAGCAAAAATTCTATATATATATATATTAATAAACAACATAGATGATCCCAAGATTTCTAAAGAAATAATGAAAGGATATAAGATAATGGTGAATGTGGATATAGAGGAGGAGGATTTGAGAGAGATGCATAAAGCAAATAATACAATGGCATGGGATTAATTAGGATTTCAGAATAACATACTTGTATTAGTCCATGAAGTAATTGTATTGAAATCTTTCTAGATCTTTAAAAATGAGTTTTGTAAATCAAGAGGTACAAAGGACAGGTAAATCAGACAGGTAGGGAGTCATTGGAATAGAAATTATAGAAACAATGTTTAATAAAAATTGCAGTCAATGATATAGTGGGAAATAAAGAGTTGCAGCAGAAAAAAAAGGGTTTATCTAGAATAAAGACAACTTGGGAATGATTGATTGGAGAAGAGAAAAAATGGAGATAAGTGCAATAAAAGAGAAAAGGGGTATTGAGAGGAAAAACTTTTTTTAGAAAATGAGGATGTAAGGATCTTAATCTGATGTTGGTCCATTACAGTTCATATCTCAGAGGCCATTTTAACCAGCAGAGAATTAGTAACAAATCAATGAAGTAATTTGAATTGGAAGAGATTTGATTGATAAAAATAAGAGAATATTTGGGATAACACAATTTTTCCGAGTGGTTTTGCAAGGTAAGATAAAATTTAAATATGTTGTCATTTGGAGAAGAATTATGAATTTTATTTAAGGGTTTAACAATTTTCAGTTTCCAGACTAAAGGAAAAATTGAGTTCTGTAACAAAAAATTATAATATGAAGGGGGGGATAGGACAGCTTTAACAAACTTAATTGTAATTCCATAAACATCAACCACATTTGAGTGGATTTTCATAATGGTAGAAAGAAAACCGTCCAGTATGATGTCAGTAAAGAGTGATAGTGGGGACAGAATGGGTTGTACTAAAAATAGAAATATAAGAGAACAATGTTTGTGTTAGGAGATAAGAAATATTAGCAAAACTCAAATAAAATGAATATAAATTAAACTGAATTGAAACTCAGTTTATCAATTCTAATTTGTGAATATAATTTATACTTGTAGAGAAAATCTTTACTGCTTGCTCTCAAATTGACACAATTTGTATTACACTAATTTATGAATTTGTTTAATACAAAATTCATTCCAGAAATGACATCAGAGATATATATATGCATATATATNNNNTATATATATATCAAAAAGATCTTATTAAAAAAGTATATAAAAACACAAAAGAAAATGTAATAAGTAGATAAACAATGAGATTCGACCTACTTGGCCTTTCCTCATAAGTTCCAATGTTATAACAATACACATAATCATCAATGCAATTTGCATAGAGACGAAGGCGACAAGGACTGACTGCTAGATATGAAAAACCATTTTTCCCAGTCCCGCTGTAGAGCATGCTGTGTTTAGCTTGAGGAAGCCTTTTCTTAGTGCAGTAAGTTTTTCTCATGTCCCATACTTTAATTAACCTGAAAATTCAGAAAGTAAAATTACAATGATCAGAGTAAAATATTAAAGAAACATTGTGAATACTCTTTTAAAATTTTATTAAAAAATGAAATATAACTAACAATATGTAAGATCCTTTTTATAACTATAAATGTTTTGGAAAATAAAGAATCAGGTGAAATTGATGAGTACTAACATTTATAAATGATTTAATTTTAAACAATTTAAATTAACAGAGAAATTAAAGAAATAGTCTCTTTTATTGAAAAAACAAATAAGAAAGCACTGTATAGGAATAAGGAAATTTTTTTTTTAAATTATATGGAACAATGCAATAAAGAAAAGTAATATTTACAACAAAACTTATAGATAAATGACTATTTAGTGTATGATCGCCAGAAAGAGTACTCTTAATCTTAAATAAATATATTAGTCTTCAACAAGTAGACCAGTTTCAACTTACTCAAGTCCAGTATTTGAAAATACCTGTTTATTTTATTAAGAATAATTACCTGATAATATCTAATACACTCATGGCTTTTTAATGTACTTATATAATGTAACAGTGAAGAGTTCAAGAAAATTATAGATTCAATTTCGATACATATTCAATGCATTTTTGGTGAGGTGTAAGTATTAATTTGACTAATAATCATTGATTCACACACACATGCCCACATACACCCATACAAACACAAACATAGGATTTAGAGATTTCTAAATTGTGGGAGGTTACAACCCAGCTGTATACTTAAAAGTTTGTTAGTCAAGAGCTGTGTAATCTAAGCAGATTTCCCATGTTTCATTATATTGGATAAAAAAAAAGAATAAGTGAGGAAATTTAATATTTAAAAGACAGAGACAACAATAAGCTAAAAGGAATGACCCCCAAAATTTGCTCTAGACTGGTCGGGAAGGAAGAGTGGGGGAAGTGCTCACTCTTTATAATTACATTCAAATTTTGTACTGTCAGAATCATCAAAAATAAGTCTTTGTAGCAAATATCCCAAAAATGGCATATTTCCCACAGGAAAAAAAATAAGTACTGTTATAAATTATTATACTATTTTACCTAAAGAGGAAAATACATTAAATATCAATCAGGGAAATCAACATTAGCCATATATTTCTTTAGCACTATGTCCTTAGTAATAAGCACGAGTTAGCAGTGTTCCATTAAGAAAAATCAAGTAAAATAAAAATAAATATTCCACCCCAATACAAGGGTTTATCATAAGTGAGACAAAAAAAACCTCTTCTCAAAATAGGATAATAGAGATATTTTTTAGTTGTATTCAGTTTTAATCATATTTTAACTATAGTTTAAATAAGCTATACAAAAATTCACTAAATAAAATTTTTGAGAGTAAACAATTAGAAATTTAAAACTAATTTATTCATTAAATGACTATCTGAGTTAAGACAAGTGATTAGTCAATAAATCAAAATTGAGTTTTCAGCAAATGTTTTGAGGTCCCCTTAATGAAAAAATTATGTCTCAAGCCAAACTGAATGGATCAAGATAAAATATCGAGGGTTTGTTGATTAGCTTAACTAATCTGTCCCAAATTAAAAATGTGTTTATGTTTTTGATAATTTACTCTTTACGAAGTGTAAACTATATTTTCCTACAGTTTCATCTGCCTGAGATATTAGGTAGCTCATTTCAAGTAAACCTTGCCTTTCTCTTTTCAAATACTTCCTTTATTTACTTGTCCTTCTAAATCATTTGAAATAAGTATCTTTCTGTATTTTCTCTATTCTGTCTCATAGATTATGACATATAATACACAATAAGAGAGAATGTATTATACTTCTTAAGAGGTTTTTGAGATTTATAGTCCTGTCCTCAGTGTCTATTTTATAGGTCTAAAAAATTCAAGGCTTTTTTAAAGGGAATTTTGAAGAAGTCAAGTTTTTCAATACCAGATTTGCATCAGTTCAATACAACTGAATAGTGACTTCCATAAAAACTTTCAAACGATATGAAATTCTATTCTTGGAAAATGTTTTGAGAGCTGTGTTGTTAATTCGCTGTTATGACACAGGTTTAAAAAAAAATTTTTTTAATAATCCCTTAAAATTAAGAGAATTTAATTAGGACACGGTCTTTGAAAGTATAATGAAACTGAGGCTTTTAATAAAAAAGTGGAATAGATATAACAAGCTTACCAAAATGTGGGTTGTTAAATGTCAGACAGAAAATCCTAATGTAATTAAGGTATCACAGAATATGCACTAATAAAATTTATTTTACAGCTATTGAAAAAAATTCTAGGCTTTTAAACTTAGTAGCTTTAACAATAAATATCGTGCCGTAGAATAAAAATAAAATATTAAAATGAAGACTAAAAAAAAGTTTTATTGAGATAAAGACTAAGCCAAGGCTTTTAATATATACGTTAAAAATTGTTGTTAGTATATAGTTGGAGAGAGTAATAGTATATCATATCACATCTTTCACCAACACCTCATTTGTCTCCCAAACTGTCCGATTGGATTTGGTCAAATATATACCTAACTCTTGGATACAGTTTAAGTATTCGCATCTAACATCCACATTTTACGTAGCTACCATATCTANTATATATATTTTTTTTTCCCTTATATTTATAACTTCTATACAAAAAAAATGTTTACAGTTTTCTTCAAATGTATGGTTTGTTTTTAAAATGTAAAACAGTGAGCCCCACCCAAATAATTTTAAAATAAAAATATAATTAGCATAACTTTTAATCTAATTTGACATTTTACTTTTAAGTCTGCATAATTAACTCAGTCATTGAGATTCGCTTTAAGAAAGTCATGTTGGCTTGAATGCTGTTTAAAATAAAGGGCTAATGAGGACTATTTTCACTTTTCAAAAAGCAAATCAATCAAAGCTTATTATGGTCTTAGATTTATCGATGATAAATGACTAACCTGAAGAAATAAAATTATTATTATAATTTAGTAAAAATACAGCAATCTATTTCAAAATATTAAATTCTATTAATCTAATTTTAATATACATATTTCAGTAAAATCCATTATAAAAATTTAATTAACATTATTGGAACAATTTGAACTAGAAAATTACCTTTAAGATATAAATGATGAAGAAATAAAGAAATCTGTGGAAAAAACAAAAACAGGACCATACATTCCAAAGGATCCTTCGTTGGAATCTCAGGAGTTGCGTTTTTGTGCTAAAGTGATGGTTCAGTTTTCTACAGCATAAATCAGGACTTCCCAGATGAGGATTTTAATAATCTGATTTTAGACAACTTGGATAAAGGCTTCCACATAAGTGCTTTATCAAAGCAAAATAGTAGCAGATTGCCGTCACAATACACTATTTGATCTCAGCCCCAATATCATTTGAGTTGTTGGAGTCCCAGACCCACAAATCATATAAAACCCTTAACTCTAGAATTGACAATCCAAATTCCAAATTGAGGAATGTGTACATTATTGAATGGTCATATTCATATTAATATGTGTTTTCAATAAAAATAAAAATGTTATTGAGAAATAAAACATTGAATGAACCATATTTTTAACTTATTCTAAATAGACTCAGTGAAAATTCAGAGAAATTTTTTAAAATCTCATCATGTCGCTAATGCTGAATAGCTTGATTATCTTATTGAAAATCAACTAAGAATAGTTACAAAATAGCATTAAGAATAATGTAAGTACCAGTGGCTTACCATTTCGGCAACTTAATTTAAATTTATACCTTTGCAGTTTTGGAATATATTGTGACCTTGTGAAGTAGAGACAAGAACAGATATATCATATAAATTTAGATTATAAGTGAATGATCAATTTTAAATACATCCTTCAAATAAATATTAAAAATGGAAATTTTATAATTGTAAATTGGTAACATAGGATTTTTACACAAATTAGTCTATGCTTATTACTTATTTATCAATTAGTTTTTACACTTTATGGGAAGCCATTACTCTAACAGATAAATCTAAAGTAAAATTGATTCCCTTCAAGGATCACAAGGACTTAACAAAATATTTTATATTCGTCTTAAATTTTTGTCAGTTGTGTTTGCTAGAGATGTTGTCTATCATAATATAGAAAAATACAATTTTCTGTTTTTGAGACCCAGAAATTCAAAACTTCATTTTTTCATTAAAAAAAACAAAAAAAAAAAAACACATGAAAACCATTTTGACCCTGGACCATCAAATTTTATACCACTGTCTAAAAGAGCAATCAAACAAAGCTGTCCCCTTGTTCATTGAATTCTATTTTGTTGATGCCTTTTCCCTAAAATACTGTTAACGAAGTTTAGGGTTTAAGTTTAGCAAATTCTGAAAGAATACAGCTAGAAGGTTGTTCCTGTAATAGATTTTTTGAAATTTGTGTGTGTGTGTTTATCTGCTAACACTCTTCAGCCTTCATTTTCTTCAGTGTGAAGCTTTTAAATACAAAGTGAAAAACTAATATGCTCATTCCACATCTAAATCATAAGAACAGAAGTGGGGAAAATGTCAGGTTTGTGTACAAAAAGCTTTTTCAGATCGTTGGGTCAAATATTTAGTTTAGAGTTAAGAAACACAATTGTTTATTGATAAAATATATATTTTTAAAGTGTGGGGTAAATCATGATAAGGAAAGTTCAAATACAAATATTAATCAATTATGATACATGAGGAATACACTTAATTTACACAACTCCCGCTTATTGGAATTTTTTGTAATTACATGGTATTTAATTTATAAGCAGTAGATACTAACCAGTAGATCTCATTTTCCTTCAAAATTGTGATCTAAGCCTGTACCAGAGATTAATTACTGTCTCTAAGACTTTAAAAATACAAGAGAACAATCAGCCTACACCTAGTCCTAAGGTATTATTAACTTCAAATGATCTTCTTTTTTTTTTTTAGTCATAGGCAATGGGATCATAAGTATATACAAGTCGCACATGCTAACTTCTTCACTCACATAGCATAGTGGTTAGTATGTGTGACTTGCAAGAAGGTATCCCATGTATAAATCCCAACTCAACCAAAAGATGACTGGAGAGACCTAGTTCGTATAAACAGCTTCTTCCTTTCACCAGTTCACTTTAGCCACAAATTAAGTATGAAGTTTGAGAATTACTTCCTCATGTGATTAGCTTATTGTTTTGATATTGAGAATGGAAAGGAGGCCCATCAGGCTTTATGAAATCCATCAGTCTATAGGAGAAAACAATATATTGAATATATATATATATATATATATATATATATATATATATATATTGAAAACATGTTTGATTCTTCCACATAGAATAAATTTAAATTTTGATATTCTTGCATAAGCGGAAGATATTCGTTCCAGGAAACTAAAACTATTAAAAATGCAGGACCACATACTGAAAAGTGAAATAGTTCACAAGAAACTTTTCATATAGCAAAAATTCATTAACTATATAAATTTCCTTCATGGAAAATGAAATTATTTTAAATTAGCTAATAATATGTGACTTTCACGCACAAAATATTCCTAATATATCAATTTTTCTCATGGTAATTATTAAATGTGAATAGAAAACAACAGAGAATAAAATTATATTGCATTCATTTGTAATATGTAATTTAGATTTCATTAGTTTTTGAAGATCATTACAAAATAATTTAAATAAGAACAAAATCTCATTAAAACCTTCAGATATTTCACAAGAAAAACTCATAATTTTTCTAAATAATTGAGTTCTTAAGTTGAAAAAGGAATATTCAGAACTAAATAACTTAAAAATGAAAGTGTTATTTATAGTTAATACAACTTTAAAACAGAAATATTAGACAATTCTGATCAATCCAATATATAATGAACAAAAACTTATTTACACAAAGTTAAAAAACACAGGATAATAGTAAATTCTTTAACACAATTATTTGTCCCAACTGCGCCACTCCATTCCTTCTGGAGGTTTGACTGACACATTTGCTTTAGAGACAGCATCCCAATTAGTATTGATTTCTGTTCCACCTGATTCAACAAATGATTTGTTCATGGCTTTCTTCACTTCATCAGATCCTTCACTGTAAATTTTTTTGAAGAGATTGTTCAAAACAGCTTCCCCTTCCAACTTGTCATCTTCTATTTCAGCCACTAATTTATCCCAGTTACGTTCAGTCTTCTTAGATAGTCGCTTCTCTTCATTTTCTAAGGAAGACCAATGAATACCTACTTTTTTAGGAAGGCGCATTTCAACTTTCGTTGACAGAACCTTGTATTTACACTCACCAGGAACTATTTCGTGTAGCAATTGTATTGTTCTCTCATGTTGGGCACCATCTTTAAATACTATTTTCAATAATATTTCTGTTTCATTAAATTGGGCTGTGAACTTTTCAGGGTCAACATTTTTAGCTAATACATTCAAAACCACCTGAGTTTCAGACTGATACCAATCCAACTTATAGTTTAATGGATCGCGTTGTGTTTCATTTAAAACATTCAGTTCAGAGGAAGCAGGAACACCTTCACTAGGGCAATTAGCCATTTCACAATTCTCTATAAGATTTGAAAATAAACAATACTGAAAAACTTCCAAATAAACGTACGAGTTTTCACAATGAAAAATATAACCTCCACTAGGTTATAGAAGGTTACTTAGACGACAATTTCATCTGGAACTTTCCACAGTTACTATAGAAACAAGTGAACTGGCAAAATCAATTTATGCGAATTGATATAATAATATAGAGCTTCACATGGGATGAATACTAAATTCAAAGTGGTTGGTAATGATGGTTAGAGAATGACCGAAATTTATAATTTTAATATCTTTGTTATTGTTACCGTAATAAAAAACAAAATAGAAATACTGAATAGCTCTAAAATATTAATGTAACTTTCTAATATTCATAAATCAATTAATGATAATACACTGACACTCACAAACACACATCCAAACAAGCTAACACATTCATATACAAAAAAGCATTAATGACTATCCTCCCCACTAACACACAAAAAGAAGTGTAATTTTCAATAGAGACTTTTTTATGTATTAACGCCTCTCATATACGGACCGTAATAAAGATACCACACAAATTTAAAAAAAGTCCTTCATGCAGGAGCAACATAAAATCAGCCAATTCTTAAGAGTCGACGAAAATTTGTACTTGAACTTTCCAAGTCATATAATACCCCACACTTATAAAACATATTTAAAAAAATAAACAAATCTTTATTACATTTAATAGTACTAAACTTTATTACGCCCGCTGTAGTATAATAAATTTATTTTTACTCATTCGACATTTCAATTCTATTCTCTACTTATTCATTCAACTTCACTTAATAACGAACTCAGTCTTTACATTTAAAAACAATACATCAATTAAATTGAAAGATACATTAATTGTAGATTCTAGGCCATAAAAACTTTTGGTACTGGCACTTGGTATTTCAGGTTATCCCCCATTCCTATTGGTAGGATTTCAATTGATAAGGAATTCTACCTGTCATTTTATAATTCGAATCCATACGTCAGATTTTATTAATAACTGATTGGAGCTTCTAGACAAATTTCACTGTGTGACATCTAGGAGTTCATACTAAGCAGGTTTCCTATGTTTTATTAAATACGGGTGTAAATAAGAATAAATAAAGATGTTTCATTTACAAGCCAGAGATAACAATGAACGAGCTTAAAAGGTATGATCGCTAAAGTTGGCTTTAGACTGTAGTAGACTTTTATTATTGCAATTACATTCGGAAATTTCTTCTTCAATATACGTTCGTAAAAAATAAATACAAATATTAAAAAAGTTATGGAACATATGTGTCAGAAATTTACATTTCACATCTAATATCAACCATTAAGCTTTTTAAATAATCTAAAAGGTTATTAAGCTTTTCATAACTCAAATAATAACGAAGATATTACGATATTAAATTTGGGTCCCCTTTGAACACTCATCTCACTTATTTGATTTCAACCAAAAACGACTAAGTTTAATATTAAATATAATATAGGATTGCTATAAAAACCCTAAATAACATTTGGTCTGTATATTTTTAAAATAAAGACGTCCTACCCAACACTCGAATTTTTTTTCCCCCATTTTTTTTTAATGGAATGTAAATGTTATAAAACTATATTTAACACATATTTTGTTCCATACTTCGTTTTCTAATGCAAATAATAAGAAAGATAAAAGGGTTTAAATCTTGGTCTTCCCCTAACTTTCACCCCTTCGACCGATTTTCAGTCATTACCGAACTCACCCAAAGGTTTCCAAAAAGAAGCTTAAACATCGTATTTGGTATGATTATGAAAATTGTGAATAATAGAGCGCGCAAACAAGTTTATATATACATATATAGACAGATAGATTCAAATTTTAACGGGCTACATATATATATTTAGATTCTCCAATGTAGAGAATGGGGAAAATTTTTCAAGTCGCGTCATGGAACTGGCGTTAATAAACATATATATAAATGTGTAGACAGACAGATGCAAATTTTAACGGGCCATATATATTTATATTTCCCAATGTAGGATGCGGAAAATTTTTCCAAGTCGCGTCATGTAACCGGCGTTAAGTGAATAGCTTGATTTCCTGAATACCATTTAAGAGCCAAATTTCGCAAAAAAAAAAAATTAATTAAGGCTTCCTGTCCATAATTAAAATATACAGTACATGTAAACTCTCACTACTACTTATTAAATTTTTTCTGTTACTCTTAAAGCATTTGGCTATAATGAAACTTTTAACTCACAAAAAGTTGACATTTCAGGTCAACCACTCCTATTGGTCCGAGTTGGCCCAATAAAAAACTTTCATTTTGAATTTAAAAGCTAAATGACGAATTTCATCAAGAAAGCTGAACACTGGAGCCTGAAGAAAATTGGCAAACACTCAAACACAAACATGATAGATAAATTTGAGTGAATAACAGTTTTGATGTTTAGATTACTCCCACAGCGACTATCAAATATTAACTACATATAAAAAACTGGTACTCTACATTAAATTTTGCAACCAACCTGGACACATGTTGGAAAGGTCTGGGATGCCAATAAGCCTCCTAACATCAAAGGAATCAGATGTTTGTCTAGTAATTGCAATGAGAATCATAAATGCTCCCATCTGCTGAATGAGTTTAGATATTGTTCTAATGAGGAAATTTGTTCGTGTTTAAATAAATGTTGAAAATTCATTCATTTTACACTGCATAACTGAGACAGGCACTATTTTTTGTATTACTTATATTACTTATTTTTGTAATCAAATAACAAGTGTACATAATTGGACAGCGTGTATTAGATAATATCAAATGAAATTTTTTTTAACAATTGTAAATATGCAATTTAAACAAAAAATAAATCTCTTAAGAAAAGAGAGGTTAACTTAAATACAATGTTCTTATAATTTTTAGTGCAATTAATACCAATCCTTAAAAAATTTTTTTTTGTTAAAACAATTTTTGTAAAATTTGTACCATTTTTTAAATCTGAGTTTTGGGGGAAAGTAGCTGCAAGTTTTATGGTATGTATCTTTAGAAAGCACAAATGCTTGCTCTCACATCAAATCACACTCATTAAAGCAGTCTTTTTGTCAGACTTGATTACCTAAAACATATATCTAAATTTTTCACGTAGGCTTCGACGGTCGTCAGAAGTATTTACCGTTTCTTCTTCCGGGTTGGACCGTGTCAAATTGGTGTTATTTGCCGAGCTTTCGCACATCATGTGATGGCTTCTTCAGGGCTGAAAAGAGAATGAGAGTTGTAAAAGAGAGATTTTTAAAATCCAGGTGGTATATAATTA
>KZ807359.1:115272-127291 GCA_000696205.2 Oncopeltus fasciatus | reverse complement strand
ATCATGAGATGACTTTCAATTTATTTAAAAATCTCTCTTTTACAACTCTCATTCTCTTTTCAGCCCTGAAGAAGCCATCACATGATGTGCGAAAGCTCGGCAAATAACACCAATTTGACACGGTCCAACCCGGAAGAAGAAATGGTAAATATATCTAAAACATATGACTCCATTGAAAACTGAAATATAATTTTTTGTCCGAATGTAATTCTTTCCTATTATAAACTCCATTTTTTATTTTTTATTTCTTCCATCTATCCATACTAATCTATTTATTCTATTATTAACTTATTTTTCTCCTTCATTATCAATAAAGTGAAATGGAAACTTTTATATCAGAATTAATAGTTTATCTTATTAATAATTTATGTAGGAGAAGGTAACATATTTCAGAAGGTTTAAGTATATTAATACAATTTCCAAACAACAGTGCAAATAAGTGTGTCTGTGATCGAGAGAAAAGATTCATATATGAAGGATAAATGACATACTAAACTGGGGGACAAAAAAACCGGCGCACCTGGAATTTTACCTGAAAAATGCATATAAACATTTTTATAACAGGTCAAAGGTCACAATTTGCTCACCTTTATTTATTGTGATATATTCTGTTTGTTGTATACCAAGAATAAAGGGTAAAAAACACAACATGAGTGGGTAAAAAAATCTTTATTGAAAAAGAAAAGAAAAATGGTCACTTTTAGAAAAAAATAAACACACTCTAAACGAAAAATAACACTCTATTATTAAGAAATGTGAGTCATTAGTACCGAGTGTTGCCTCCCCTTGCTTGAATAACATCCCGGGTTCTTCTAGGCATACTGCGAATCAGGTTGGCTACACGATTTTGAGGTATCTGATCCCATTCACGTACCAGAGCCGTCCTTAGCTCTTGGAGGTCACTTGGTGGGTTCTGTTGTCGCCGAATGGACGTTCCAAGCTGGTCCCAAAGGTGTTCGATAGGGTTGAGGTCAGGGCTGCGAGCTGGCCACTCCAAAGTGCGGACGCCTACCTCATCCAGGTAGTCCCTTACAACGTGTGCGACGTGTGGCCGTGCATTATCATGCATAAAAAGGAAATTGGGTCCGATAAACGTGGCAAACGGTACCACATATTCCTCCAGAATGTCAGTCACATACGTATGTGCATTAAGCGTTGGCCTTCGGAACACATAGAGGTCTGTCTTAGCCTCTAAACAAATTCCACCCCAAACCATCACCGAGCCCCCTCCAAACTGCACTCTTCCCCTAATGTTGCACTGTGCATATCGCTCGCCTAATCTTCTCCACACTCGAACTCGGCCATCTGCACCGTACAGGTTAAACCTGGACTCGTCAGAAAAGAGAACAGAGGCCCAATCATCTTCTGTCCAGGCGGAATGTTCTCGACAAAAGTTGAGGCGAGCTGTTCGGTGCGCTGCGGTGAGCAGAGGGCCGGATGCGGGGACTCTGGAGTGGATATCGAGCTCTGCAAGCCTCCTCCTTACTGTTCGCACGCTTACATTTGATTGAAAGCGATTTCTGAGGGCCTGGAGAGCAATGAAGCGATCATCAGCTGGGAGTGTCGCTCTTGGACGGCCTGATCCCGGCCTCCTGGCATAGCTACCAGTTTCGCGAAACCTCTGAACTGCCCGGCGAACTGTTGTTTCAGGCAGTCCATGAACTCTGGCCGCGTATCGTTGGCTTCGGCCGTCTTCGATCAACGCCATAATTCGCGCAACAACCTCTGTCGTCAAAACCATTTTTAATGTTTTAAAATTATGAATTTTCTCTTTAAGAAAGAAAGGAAAGAAGAAACGCCAATCAATGTGTTTCTGGAGACAAACTGAATTCAAAATTATGAATTTTTCCTTTAAGAAAGAAAGGAGAGATAAAGTCCATCTTTCAGTTTATATCATTAATCCTAGAGAGGATTAAGACATTTGTTGTCAAAACATAAGGAATCGTACTCCCATTTGATCTGTCGTGCCAGTTATTACACCGCACACAAAAATAATTATTTAATCTGCATTTTTCAGGTAAAATTCCAGGTGCGCCGGTTTTTTTGGTCCCCCAGTGTATATACTGCTATAATTATGATATATTATTTTAGGTGTATTTATATCTTAAACCAAAGAGAAAATATTTATTAAACTATTAAAACAAGATATACAAATTCCACTAATTTAAAAAGTACTTTTAAGTTACTAGAATATAGCAGTTACTCACCCATCTCCAGCAGAACATGATATAAGATTTTCTTCATCTTGAAATACCAAGCCTGTAACACTATTCTTCTGTGATCCACATCTTTTATTCTTGAAAAAGCTATAGTCTATAACCATTAATAAAAATTAAGTAAAATATTAATTATTGTCTTAAAAACTTAACAAATTGAGATATGTAAAGACTTTAAATATACCTTCATGGCTATGGTTTATAATTTTATAGGGCTCAACACGAAGAGGTATTTCTTGAGCAGAGTTTTGAATTCGTTTATCCCATACAATTAATGATCCATCCCTTCCCCCAGTGGCAAATATGTCTAAAAAAACAAAAAACAAACAATGACAATATTTTTCTATATACACAATTTCTTATCATATAGAAAAATCAGAAATCTTACACCGAAATTTGTTCATCAAAATTTGAGTGATCTGAGAAATGCTACACATAAATTTAACATAAATATATGTTATTGTGGAAATTAATTTTAGCTGGCATTACAAAAAAAAAATATAGTTAGTAATATTTAAAATTAAGCAATTCATTTTAAAAGTATGACAATAACATAAATTTCTATGCGTATAAGGTGACAATCTAGTTTCTTCAGCAGCTAAATAATTGATATACAGTAAATATTCATGAAAGAACTTAGCTTATGATTTAAGCTAATTAATCATTAATAGAAAATCAATCAATATTTACTTTTGTTCAAATACAGAAATTCCGTAACACAGGAACTGATATTTATATAAGATAATGTACTGTGATTCGTTGAGTTTCATTTCTCATGAATTACAAATATTACAGAGTGAAAATCTATCCTACAAAATTTTGGGTAACAGATAAACCCTCACTCCTAATGGACAAAATAATTAAGTTGTTGCACATGTACTTAAAATATCACTTTAAAAATAGTTAACAAGTTATATTTTATTTTAAGGAAAATGATAGTCTCACTAATTTAAAACAATTTGAAATCAAATGCCAGATTACAGGTAAACCCAAAAACCAAATGATGAAATTTTCTAAATTAACAGATTAAATTTTTGAATTGCTTTTTAAAACTATATACTAATTTATATTATAAAGTAAGTCTGTCAGATTGCTAAAATGGCCTTTGTCATATTTAGTATTTTAGGTAAACCCCTACTCTGATTCAAGTAAATTTGTTAATTTACCGATATCAGAGTAGGTAATTAATTATTATTTATTTTAATAATCATTTTAGTGGTACAAACCGACTTATGTTTAAATAAATGATAAATAAATTAAAAATAAGCTATGCATTTAAATAAAAATTATTGTCACTAGAGCTTCAGAAATTATTTTAATCAATTGAAAGATTTCAGGTTAACTGGAACTCCTAATAAAATGACTTTATTTATAAACAAAACACACTGTAATTAATATTTCAAAACTATTTGTCAAATGTCTTCTCATTTTAATGACAATTATATCCATTATAATGTTCTTATAAATTAAGGGTATCAGGTTTTCTTACACTCTTGAATGTTTGATCTAGATAAATAATAAAAATCATTTAATTTATTATGTTGAGTTTCAGACTCTGATTTCAAGGGGCTCAGGCTATTATTATAAAATAATATTTATCTAATATTGACATGAGAAATGTGTTAAATAATTACGCAAAAGCATTCCTGAATATTGTACGGAAAAATAATATTACATTAATTGCTATACAGTAATGTAACCATTAATTTTTTTCTCTCTAGTATTCTGAAGCATCATTTATTTTAAAAAGCAGCAATGGTGTCCTAACATAAATGGATTCCTGTGTCCTAGGTATCATTTTTTCATCGTTTTTGGTGAAACCTCTCTTCTTGTTACTGCTCCCAAATTTTTTGGGAAAAATCAGAATGGGAGAGTAAAAAATGAATTTTTAAGGACATATATCTTAATATTTCATTAGCTTTTGAGAGTTTGTCTATAATCCAGAAATACAGTCATGCATATTTTTATTCCACTGTTAAAGCCTAGAATTTAGAAGCTCTGAATTTTGCTCCAGCCGAATCATTTAATTCTCTTTGGGTTACGAAGTTCTCTATTAGATGGTAAAAATGGTGGGTCACAATTGCAGTCCTCAGGATATTGTGGATCAGATCCTGACGAAGAATTGAAACTATCAGAAAGCAGATAGTCATTTTTTTTTAAATGGCGTATCAACCTTTGGTCATCAATGCCATGGAGATATTTTTAGA
This sequence comes from Oncopeltus fasciatus, assembly GCA_000696205.2. Lineage (NCBI taxonomy): Eukaryota > Metazoa > Arthropoda > Insecta > Hemiptera > Lygaeidae > Oncopeltus > Oncopeltus fasciatus. The sequence continues at coordinate 122,868 of KZ807359.1, read as the reverse complement.
AGCGGGAAGATATTTTCAAGAAGAAGAATTTCTTAGCAATAAGTCATGGTGAGGTATAATGAATTGTTAATGCGAATAGTTATTAAGTGGATAGATATAGTAATTTCTTTGTGCTTGGAAACTATGAAATATAGTTTAAAGGTAAAATAGTATAGATAGTTCTTAGCTACGAGGAGCTTGTCAAAGCTAATTTGATAATGAATTTTGTCCCTTTGCTTTTTTTTAATTGCCTTGTGTTTTAGTGAGGCAAGACTAACAATCACGAACATGATCTATCTGTAAGTTTCCTCCACACCATTGAAACTGCAAGCGGCATAGAATTTTTTTTATTTTTTTTTTTTGCAATCCATCAACTGCACTAAATTCACACAACATACACAGAAAAAAAGTGAGGGGCCCAACTTGTATCTTGGTCCTCAACTGTACTTCAAATACAAAAAATAAGCTTTATTAATTTCCTCAGATATAGTTCTTCCTCGAATCTTCAAAATAAATTGTCCATATACATAGCAAAACCTATCCCCCCGATTTTTGCAGCAATGACAACTAAAACTTACCACGTTCAACTATTCAAAAAAAAAAAAAAAATCACACAGATGATTGACATTTTTACTTTTGATAATACAGTTCAACGTGTTATTGAAAACGGATGTCAGATTCAGATTCAGCACACACGAATGGTAGATCACTTTTGAGTTACAAAATCAATGTTTACCTAGTGTTGAACTAGGGTTTTGCCACTGGGTTTTCTCCCTACCTGACATTCTATCGTGTTATTAATTCTGTGTAAAATTTTTAAAACAAATTGTAAAAATACTCTGTACTGACAATTTTTATATAAAAAAGAACTGTCTAATTTGAATTTTAGGCCAATAAAAACTGTGGCCTACAAAAGAAACCCCCTCAGAAACATATAAATGCAAGTACAAACACATTCAATTTAGTGGCTTGATATTTAAAAGGTAGATATTCCAATGAAATTAGCAAAATTTATCATTTTTTTATATTAAAATTTGCTACAGGTCTAAGAATATTAATTGACCACTGAGAACAATATTAAGAAATGGTCGGGATAAGACCAATAGATTTTTTTTTAAAACATGTTTATTTTGGAATGCAATTTTTATTTTGGTCAACTTTTATGGCCGTCTCCCTTCACAATTCTTGGTGCTGAAAAAACTTGTAATTTGGGCTAGTAAGTATAAAATAAAAAAATGTTTAGTTACCATTTGAAATATAAATAAAACATTTGTATTTAAAGCCTTTAAAACTCTGATCTTTTTCTTCATGCTCTCAATATTTCTCCTAATTCTGTAAAGGTAATGAAATTTCTAGTAGAAATAACTTGATTGATGACGGTAGGGTGGGGAAGGTCCAAGATGCTACATGAAATAACTCCCCAGTAGTTTTTATTACTTCTATAAAAATGTTGCACTAATTAAATATTTAAATAATAAAACTGCTGGAGAGTTACTTCTACTTACTTATTTCATAAAATTTAATTGGATTTCTTAAAATTCAGATATGGCTCTTCTTTCTTTTTACATCAGATATCATCTTCACAAAGTCATAACCATAAAGAATTCTCGATCACAATCAGCATATTAAAGGAAAATATCTATTATTAAAAGAGTCTAAGATCATTGTCTCATTGTTATAGAAGAGTATCATTAACACCAAGACAAAGGGTTTTACAAGAGTTTTGCAATACAATTTTATTCATTTAATATTCTCAAACAAGGGCTGTCAGGTTTACAAGGAGCAGAAACAGCGACCCTGCCTACTCGTCAACTACAGACTGCAACCTAAGTCCAGAAAGTAGTGCCTCCACCCTCCAGAGTTGTCGAGCAAGTACCCTCTTAGCTCTATTTGTGGACAAAAAAGCTATTCTATCCTCCCATCTCGATCCTAAAACTGCTTTTAAAAAACCTACAAGATCACCTTGAAAAAATCAAACAATGGTGTAGCAAATACAGAATTTGAGAAAAATCAATGAAGAAAAATGCATTCTAGTTAATTTCCAACTGCGAAAAAAGGCTTCCCTGAAATTTTGAAATTTAACAATATTCCTTTACCACATTCAAATTCCGTTTGTTAGCTTGGGTTCCATCTTGACTCACCGCTTACATGGGGAGAACATACTAAAATAAAAGACAAGAACTCAATCGACAATATGGACTTCTATACAGACTCATGAATAAGAACTCCGATCTTACGATAGAAAACAAACTGATGCTCTACAAAACCTTATTACGACCAATTTGGGCTTACGGAGTAGAAATCTCCAGTCCTTTCAATCTAAAACCCTGAGAATAATTGCAAATGCTCCCTATCACATATCCAAATCACCCCTTCACCACTATCTTAATAAATATCCCTTTTGTTCAAGACCCCATTTCTCCCTGCTTCACCCTTTTCCGCAGTAAACTGCCATACCATCCTAATCCACTAGCAAAGACCATGTCTTCCAACTCCAACCCCTACAACCCTCCCCATCGACTCAAACAAAGATGGCCCCGTGACCTCCTGTAACTGTCTGTTAATAATTTGAGAGTGGTGTCATTAGTCACCTTCTCTCCTTAAGTGATTGACATTGAATGTCATTTTTACTTTTCATTGTAATCAAATTACAAAATGTTTTCAACAGAATATAATAAATAAATAAAAGTAAAAAAAAAAAAAAATGGTTCTCAAAAAAATTTCTACCACATTTAATAGTCTTGTCCTATTGTCCAAACCAAACCTTAAACTAGTTCTACCAAGTTTCAACCATTTGTTGTCCCCAATGAATGCTCCAAAAAGTTCTTGTCACTGGAAAAACATTCTCTTTTCAGTGTCATTTTCACATTTAGGATCAATGTAAAATAACAGGGAGCGAGGTCTAGACTGTAAGTTGGGTGCTCAAGTTTCACTCCAGTAGTGACCAAATACTTAATGCTTGGCAAGGTAAGCCAGAGCATAATCATGGTGAAGGTATCAGGTTTTCATTTTTCATGGACTCTATGACTCAAGACAGTTTTTCATTAGTGTACTACTTAGCTGTGACTGACTTCTGTATGCCTGAAACAACACGGACTACAATTCTGCATGGCCTGAAAAATACAAGGATAATTTTTTTCTTTGCAGATAGAGATTTTATTATGGTTACAGGTGCATCTTCTACATCAAGGACCCAAACATTGTTTTAATCATAGGTCAGTCGGCACATCATAATAGAACAGCCAAGTTTCATCACCTGCCATAATGGTGTTAACATATTATCTCTTTTCAAATAGTTCCAGTATCTATCAGCATCAAGTCACAATGGTGAGTCATTTGTTCTTTTGTCAGACTATGGGGTATCCGAAAACAACCAAGTTTCTTTACCTTTAAATAAATAGTCATTCAGAAACAAATAAATTACTAGTGCATGAAGATGTAAGCTCTCTTAAATCTATTAATATGCCTCTAACTGTTCTACATCAAGTATTCTCTTCTGTTAACAACATTCCTGGTCCACCCTCTCTCTCAGTGTGAAATTACACTTTTACAACATGGACAATCAATATTTAATGCAAGCTCCATTCATTCTATGCATTGATGTATCCTTAAATTGCATGAAAAATTATACCAAGATGATTTTAGTTGGGGTTCGGTCGAGAATATTTCTGAATATGCAGTAAACTTGGAGACCACTAGTCTTTCTGTTTAGTCCCACTTCAAAACTATTGTAGTACTCTTAGTAAATTAGCATTAACACAATATTAACTCATCACAGCACAACACACTCAAATCATCACAGCACAAACTGGTTTCCTTCATCAAACTCTCTCATAATCATGTAATGTAAAAGTACGTAAGTACTTCAAAAGCTAGCTTACATAAAGGCTTTTAGGATTTTGATTAACTGATTCTTATGATTTTTTCACTTTCTAAAGACAAACTTTCAGGGGAAAGCATTGTGATAAAAAGAAACTGAATGAAATTTCAGAGTTTATTTGCTTTACAGTCCTTTGCAGCCAAATTAGACCAAAGAATGTGGGGTATTCATAAAAAGGAAACCTAAAAATTATAGAATTTAATTATTTAATTACAGGGAAAATATCAATAAAGAATATAATTTTTGTAGTGTGTTTAATTCTGCAAGAAAATAGCACATGCAAGATACATTTACAAGAATAAATAACATATGACATAATATAAACTTTTTTCATATCATATACAAATTATTCATCTTTAAGAGGAGGAGATAGTCAAGGTTCGGTCAAAGTTTTCTTATTAAATAAAAACAAATTGGAGAACCAATACGGTCTTATTTTTGCCAATATTTCGGCTTGAATTACTCACCTTTTCACCTAATGATTCAAACTCAATACTACTTGAAAATCAAATAGCATAGAGTATAAATATTATATTTCTGATATTATATATAATGCATGCATGCACACACAAAAACACACAAGAGAAGTTATATTAATATAACAGCATAACAGAAATAATCAAAATAATTATTTTCGAATTTCCAATATTTCGAAAGTATTAATGTGAAATTAAATGAATAATAATACAAAAAAAAAAAAAAGGTTATGTAGGAGGTAAAATAACTAATTAGATTCCATTAATGATGGAAAGAGATAAGAGTATAAGAAAAATTTGAGAGAGCGGTGAGTATAAAAGGTAAGATAACTTTCAGGCAGGGGAAAAAGAATAAGAAGTCAACATTCATAGTTAATTTTTATTATATTTCTTGAATATGAATTTTTAATAAACAATTACAAAGCAAAAGGACATATTTTACAAATATAATGTTTTTTAACCTTTTAGTAGTATTAATTATAAAGAAGATATTACGAATATCTATAAAGAAGATATTACGAATATAAATTTTGATAATCCCTTAACTCCCCTTCCCTATCATTCAACTTTAACCAAAAATTAATTTATTCAACAGACTTCAACATAAAGCCTAAGTGCAAAAGTATCTAAATATTAAAAGTAAGAAGTCTCACCGAACTCTTGAAGTCACCTACTTAAATATTTCATTAATATCAAATTTTAGTAAAAGTGTGTACAATATAATTTAACAAAATTATATTTTGAAATTGTATTCCATTCATTTTTCTATAGCTCTAATAGTAAAGAAAATACTGATGATTTTTCAACTTGGTATCTCTCTTAATCTCCATCCCCTTCGACCCATTTCAACCATTAACAAACTCATCCAATAGTTTGTCAAAATAATCATAAAAACCATGAAATAGGTTCAAGTGGAAGGAGGCTGATCCAGTTGTCCAGGTGATAAAACATCCCCTTTCACCTTCATGATAGCCCTGAAGATGGCTTTTAACGAGAAATCTGCTAAAAGAATGTTAAGATAAGAAAAGAAGATTTTAGTGTTAAGGCCCCTGAATATATTTTATTTCTGCAGAGAATAAGTGCTCCTAGATCATTCATATTTTAATAAAATTTGCATAATCCAGGTTTTCGAACAACAGGTCACACTCAGCAGACAAATCAGCCTGGCAGCTGTCTTAGTCTGCCCAATACCTATCTTGTAGACATCTTCTCTCCACATACTAGTCGACACTGGCCTGGTACATCTTACTCAACACCAGCCTCGCAGGAGGGAGCGACCTACCATCTTTTATGTTCCTCCTCCATCAACAGCATTTAATTACGTCCAAGCCATCTTCAATCCTTCTCCTTTAAATGCCGTGCCTTCCTCATAAAATTATAATAAATGATCTTATATTATAATAATTTGATCTAATACAATTAAAATAATTTGACTTCACAATTTGAGCAATCAACAAGCTCATCCAATGGTTAGTTAAATTATATATAATACCAATTATATATTTAAAATTTTGAATATACAGATAATATAAAATTACTTTTTAATTTATTGGCTTTTAGTTTTGTCACATTGTAAATTACCTTACTACCCCATTTCAAATGTTATCATACATAAGAAACTTTGAAATTATTTTGAAAATACTTAAGCACTACATTTAGTTATAGAAGATTTCAAGTTGACACCAGGAACTGTCTTTTCTTACGGCATAATTTCTATTAGTTGTTTATTTAAATATTTTTATTAAAGAAAATAAAAAAATCTTAAATAAAAGTTTTCATCTTTTAAAGGACAATAATAAAGTAGTCGGAGGGGATATATTTCTTACTGATTCTGTTTAGGTGAAGCTGGAAACATGATCTGTAAAAATTTATAAATATATTATTAGTATTTTAGTCCAGATTCTGCACCCATTGTATGAGTTCGCTAGTAGCTCATTAAGCAAAAGGATTTAGAGTAAGACCAAATTATACAGTCGGTAGAAGAACCCCGAGCTGAGACAAAGCAGGACCTGAAGATTCTGACATCGAAAGGCTTCAAATAATAAAAACGTTTATGTAGAGCTGGACTTTTACTTAAATTTAAATATTACATAGAAAATCACCTCCACCCCAGCATAAATGAACAAATTAAAGTTATTAATTTTGTGGAAAAAATTCATGCAATATATTAAAATTAAAATTTAGTTTTCAAATGTTTACGTCTTATTAATACTTTTATAAAGAATACAGATTAATCAACCCATTTAAGAATGGAATAAAGTTATTGTGGAGCTGCTCCCTCTCTCTCCCTAAAAATTGTGGTAACAGATTAATCATTTTAGCTTCATTCTCCAATATTTAATAGGAGCTTACTAATGAATCACATCATATAAGATGAATTCGTTCATAGGAAGCCAAAAAAAAAAAAAAATCAATATCTTTGACTTTGTTGGTTTATTATAAAAAAATTAAATTAACTTAAAAACACAAAGATAACTTCAATAACTATTAACATCATGCATAATAAAAGCTTTTGAAATTGTATAGTAAGATAGGTTACAATGTAATAAATCTGCAAGCCAATAAAATAAAAAAACTAATAATAAAATATAACACTGAAAATAAAACTTACTGGGGTCATCAGGTCTACAGGATATTGTCTTGACACTATGAGTATGACCCAGAAATTGACTAACTGACTGCACTCTGCTTTCAGCAAGCTGCCACAAATGAGCTGACTGGTCACCAGAAGCACTAATGAAACTAATATCTTGATCAACCCAAGCCAAATCAAATACAGCATTGTCGTGAGCTTGAAAAGCTGAAAGGAATATTAAATTAAATGAAGGTATTCACAATTCAATAATAAAATGAAGATATTAAATTAAGTAAAATTTACACACACACACACAAATATTATATATATATATAATGAGATAATTTAATTAGGAGTATCCCTCATTTGTATTTAATTTTTCAAGAGAGATTTTAAGGAATGTTTTGAATTCTGGTAGTAATTCGTCCATCAATAAATTTGCTTCTACAGGCTATTTTCCATATTTCAGTAGTGCCTTTCTTGTTAGTTCTGTTCTGTAGTCGGTAAGTAGTGTACAGTCGTATTTACAGTTGGTGTGTTTGTTTGTGTGTAAAGTTTCAAGGGCAGCAGGAAGAATCTTTAATTTTAAATCTGTAAAAATAACTTTTGAATATACTTAAGAGAAACAGACAAAAAAAAGATTTTATTTGTTTCAATATAAGATAGAAACAAAATAAAAAAATAAA
>KZ807359.1:5777-16460 GCA_000696205.2 Oncopeltus fasciatus | reverse complement strand
AAATTTTATAAATATTAATTTTATTGTGGTATTTTATCCCACGTAAATTTTAAACAATTTAGTGCAAGGGAATAGAATAAAAAAATCTAACTGTCTCAGCCAGGGCTCGAACCTACATCTCCTGCTACCCGGGCAAGCGCGTTAGATATTTACGCGTAAATGGCTAACACGCCTGCCCCGATAGCAGGAGATCCAGGTTCGAGCCCTTGTTGGGACAGTTAGATTTTTTTATCTATTCCCTTGCACTAAATTGTCTATCATTTTTATTTTCATGTAGACTGTAGTCGAAAAAGATCACCAGTCAGTCGAATTATTGGTTTGCCCAAGACTGAGTACTCATATGGATACGCTGAATACATTTTTTTAGAACTCGTATTTTTCCGGAAAGAATTTTTTCGTTTATGTCTTTCTGAAGTCAAAGGATGTTTTGGCCAGAGGATATTGAGCCTTAATGGTAGAAGAAGGTTATAATCCAGAGGTTACAGCAGCTTAGGGTATGCTTAGAAAAGAGGTTTTCTGCAGTAATTAGAGTTATGCAGTCTAGTTGTCCTTTTAGCCAGGATGTGTCTGCTTCGTCTTGGTGGGTATTGATTCGTGTCTTCTTGGAAATCGATGACCAAGGAGTGTCTACAGTATTAGCGCTTTTGACAGGCAGAGAATAAAAACACCTATACTACAAGGGGGAGAGACGGTAGGCGATATATGTAGCCTATGTAGTATTGAGCGAGAGACTCTGAGAAAGGATTTCTTATGTTTTATTTTGGTAAAATATATATAAAATATGATAAGTTATACTTATATAAGTTATACTTATAAGTAAGATATACTTCGATATTCTATATGATTTATGTTTTATAGCCTATATAAAAATGATGCTGTTCATTTTATTTCTGTTCTCCCGGTCAGCCAATAACTACACTCAGCGAAATTAATTGTCCCTCCATGATTCTTTTAAGCTTCTAAGATAAATTAATAATTTACTGTTGTATAAGCAAATATTTAATTAATTATTCGTGCTTCTGCGGGCTTAACTTTTAGTTTATTTTTATATATTTTCTGCTACTTACTATGATCCATTTGCTGAGGACCTACGAAAACACTTTGAGTCTAATATAGACTAAAGATGCATTGATTATTCAAAAAAATAAAATAAAATAAATAAGAATAAATTTAGATCTGCTTATGTTTATTAAGAGTTATTTTTGGATTGTACAATAGTGCACTACAGTTAGTCGAAGTATTGCCAAAGAACAGATATTGAAATTAATGTTTTATATCTATTATACTTCTTGATATTAGATATATTTTGTTGGGGTTCGGTCAACTTAGATCCAATAAATACTATTCAAAAAATGTGTATTAAAAAAATTATCTGCCAAAGTTTCGGCTTACATTGTAAGCCATCATCAGGGCTAACATGAATGCGAGAGGGGACGTCGTGTCATCATGACAGAAAATGGGATACTCGCCTTCATGATAGCCCAGAAGAAAGCTTACATTGTAAGCCGAAACGCTGGCCGATATTTTTTTTTAATACACTTTTTTTAAATTGTAGTTTTTGGATCTAAGTTGACCGAACCTAAATAAAAAGCATCTAATTATAATATCTATGGTCAAAAAAACTCTCCATTTGAACATATACTTCTTAATGTCATATCTTTATTAAAAAATATTATTATGCATTTTAATAGGAGTCTGTCGGGGAGGAGCTGCTAAAATGTTTTTCTTTATTTCAATAATGATTGACAAAAATAATAGTAAATAAATATATTTGATGATGAGGGTTAAAGGCCAGATCGCTGATTTTTTCCGTTTTGGAGAGAATCGAAGAGCGGTCTTTTCTTTCTTAATTGTCACTTTCTTCTTCATTAAGTTTTTTTTTTTTTTTTGTAAAAACTTTATAGAACATAAATGTTAGGTGAATTTTATTTTACACCTGTTACATCCTTATTCGTTACACTTATGATGAGAAATTTCAGTCAAAAATGTTGGCAGTTTCAGTCATTGAAGAACGTTTTTGTTGAATGATCTCAAATACTAAACATTATTTCTTTGTGATAAATATTGCAGCAGATTGTTGATCTATGAGTATATCACCTGGTGGATTCGCTCTCATTGAGAAACACGGAAAAAATCAGCGGTCAATTGATGATTGACTTGGTCAATGAAAAAAGTATTGTAAGGCAACTGGACAATGCAAAATATGGTTTGAGAATAACTTCAGATTATTATAACAGTCTTTATACGGTATAAATAAGTTCTTATAAAGTTGAAAAAATATTTTTAGGGACATGGGAACTAGCGCTGGTGGAGAAGTGTTGATTGGCGGAGTAAATGAACAAATATGTGATATGAAATCTGTGAAGTACATAAGAGTTTCGGACTACTCTTCAAAATGGACTATTACAATTGCGAAGTAAGTAGAAACCCAGGTATTCAAAACTTAATCCTATCTTATGCCTAATACCTTATTTTTCTTACCATTATCATGCAGTTTTTATGAATTAAATGTTTGTAAAATANATTACATTGAAAGTCATCTGCAGTGCTGTCATGAAGGCGAGAGGGGACCATGTAAATTAAACAGCATTGGTCATGAACATTTGATCAAAATGACATCTTTAATAGTTTTAAATTAAAGAGCAAAATGTTAATTGCAACGCCTCTCCAAAAAGCTCAGTTTGCTTACCAACCGAAAAACCAGAATAATAGTATGGATCGAATTGAGAAGATATTAACAAATTAAACTTTCTGAATATATTAAGAAATCCCTCTGAAAAACTTTCTCTAACCTTAAGCTTGTTTTTTCCACTTACAACAAACTAAAATCCATTTAAACCATCCTTAAAGACTCCATTTCTCTTCCTAACAGAACCAATGTTGTTTATAAAACAATATAAAACCCTATTTCCCGTAGAATTAACAATCATAAAATGACATAAAGAAAAAACTAATAAAAACTGCCCTCAAAAACAGGTCATTCATGAAAGACACACATTTTACTTTGATAGCATTACCATTCTTGCCACTGAACCATATGAACACAAACTCCTTTTATCAGAAACCGCACACATTAACTTACTACAAAATCCAGTTAACGACAAAACTGACATAATTCTTCAACTTAATCAAACATTTTCATCACCATTAGCCCTCGTTCAAAATAAACATGTCAAACATGTCTCCTAGTTTCTTAAAGCTACTTATCTCCAATAATGTCCTATCTTTTATTTTTCACGGTATTGCCCCCTTTGATGCAGGCCGTTCTCTCTTTGTACTTACCGCCTCTTACCCCCCACCCATCCACCATCCACGTTGTCCATCTCAAAAACATTTCTCACATGTTTCAAACCCAACCTCTTGGTCATGAAAATAGGATCTGACACAACGCCCCCTTTCGCCATCATGATAAGTAGGTGTAGTTAATTATATTTTTCTTGTTTGTTTTTTGTATTTTGAATTTTTCTACATATTTTACTACATTCGTACTTTTATAATATTTCGTCTCACATTTATTGTTTTTATTTTTAATTTTTTTATTCTTATGACATAGTATTTCAACAGCCTGAAGATGGCTTACATTGTAAGCCGAAACGTTGGCAGATAATTTAAAAAATACACATTTTTAAAAAATTTTTTTTGGATCTATCTTGACCGAACCCCAACAAAAAACATCTAATATTAACAAATTAACTACATTGTTTTGTAAGTCTGCAAAATGACTTTACTACGTATAAAGGTGTTTGGAACGGCACAGTTTTTCTCTTCGCAGGCTCAATTTGTTTGGACGAGGTACAGGCTCGCCAGAACAAACTTATTTAGCGCATTATTTAATTCATTGTAATGTTCATTCATTTTCTTTTCCTACTTCCCAATGGCAGAATATCGCTGAGGAAAGTAAGAGAACCGCATTCCCTGCAGACACTAGTGGGGCTTGTTGAAGGAGCCCTTTTGTACGGGAATGCAACAGCTGCCGCTTCCGTTGTTATCAAAAAGAGTGACGTAAGTATATAATATGTGTTTATTCCAAACNCTTAAAAATTTGAATTTAGTTACAAAACATCAATGAAAATAGGAAAGCAAATAAATATACAGATTTTATAAATATTAATTTTATTGTGGTATTTTATCCCACGTAAATTTTAAACAATTTAGTGCAAGGGAATAGAATAAAAAAATCTAACTGTCTCAGCCAGGGCTCGAACCTACATCTCCTGCTACCCGGGCAAGCGCGTTAGATATTTACGCGTAAATGGCTAACACGCCTGCCCCGATAGCAGGAGATCCAGGTTCGAGCCCTTGTTGGGACAGTTAGATTTTTTTATCTATTCCCTTGCACTAAATTGTCTATCATTTTTATTTTCATGTAGACTGTAGTCGAAAAAGATCACCAGTCAGTCGAATTATTGGTTTGCCCAAGACTGAGTACTCATATGGATACGCTGAATACATTTTTTTAGAACTCGTATTTTTCCGGAAAGAATTTTTTCGTTTATGTCTTTCTGAAGTCAAAGGATGTTTTGGCCAGAGGATATTGAGCCTTAATGGTAGAAGAAGGTTATAATCCAGAGGTTACAGCAGCTTAGGGTATGCTTAGAAAAGAGGTTTTCTGCAGTAATTAGAGTTATGCAGTCTAGTTGTCCTTTTAGCCAGGATGTGTCTGCTTCGTCTTGGTGGGTATTGATTCGTGTCTTCTTGGAAATCGATGACCAAGGAGTGTCTACAGTATTAGCGCTTTTGACAGGCAGAGAATAAAAACACCTATACTACAAGGGGGAGAGACGGTAGGCGATATATGTAGCCTATGTAGTATTGAGCGAGAGACTCTGAGAAAGGATTTCTTATGTTTTATTTTGGTAAATAATCAAGGGTTATTATCACTACCAATAAATATAGAACTATCATACCTTCATTGGTTTCTGCAAACCATCTTATGTTGGCGAGCGCTTTCGGACATTGTCCATCTTCGTGGCCGAATACATGTGTTCACTGTCACCTTCTGTATTCAACTACTAAATTTGAAGTTGAATAGAGACGTTGGGAACACATGTATTCGGCCAAGAAGATGGGCAATGTCCAAAAACGCTCGCCAACAGAAGATGGTTTGCAGAAACCAATGAAGACGGACAATAGAAGGTTTCGGTATTATTGAGTTTTACGGATGTAGGTTTCGAAAGGGGGGAGATCACTGATCTAATAGATTCTTAGAGTAGCTACTAACCGAAGTTGTTTCTTTAGAAAATTTCAACAATTCTTTTAAGGTTATAAATGTCGTTATTCCTCTTCAAAGTTTTGGCTTCAAATTCGCCATATTTATTTTAACGTATCATAATTAAATGTTATAGCAGAATACTATATACATTAAGGAGTATACACTATGTACTAAAAGGATTGTTAAGACAACAGGAAGAGATTTGAGCAAAGTGAGAAGGGGAAATGACACGAGAAAAGGTACATTTCTACAGATTCCCTCACTCCTACAAGCAGAAAAATGGTGTCAAATGAGAGATAACCGTTTGATTTCAGTTATCGTAGCCATTAATCACCTTTAAAGAAGGAAGGCCAGAGAAATATGAAAATATTCGAAGACTTGGATTAAGATCATCCTTTCTCTCAGTAACCTTATAAGTCACGTGATCCAGTCCATAGCGACGTTCACACCCAGCTAGCAGGGGTATACGTTAAAAAGAGAATTTTTTAAACAATTGATGAGAGGGAATAGAATAAAAAATCGATCTGTCTCAGCCAGGAATCGAACCTGGATCTCCTGCTATCCGGGCCGGTGCATTTACCATTTATGCTACCAGGACAAGTCTGATAAGTAATTAATTTCCAGCACTAGTGTCGAGAGTCTAACCTCTGAGGCCGACGAATGTATAGTCAAGCTGTTTAAATGACTCTCGTTATTTACTTTTAAACTTAAATTTTAAAAATTTTTTTTGTGGTAATTAATCCCACGTAAATTTTAACAATTTTTAGTGCAAGGGAACAGAATAAAAATTGTTAAAATTCTCTCTTATTTTGTCTCTTTTTCACCTCAAAGTGAGGTTTAACTTTGTCTTCCACTATTTACTTCTGCTTAAACACGTTACGTAGATTTTTTAAAACTCATTTGAATGCTTCCACGTTTTTCAAAGACTATATTACATAACAAAAAATGTATGGACCCTCTAGTTTAGAAAAAATGTTCCTTTTCAAGTTAACGCACGGTCCTTATAAAACGGGATTGGTGAAAAACAAAAAATTACTTTTATATAACTACATTAATGCAGCAAGTCATATTTAATTTTGCTTAAGTACACATTACTTCTGCAGAATCATTATCAAATTTAAGGCTTCAAGTTAAACCCCAATTTTAATTGCTCGAATTTTAATAACTTGAAACAAGAATATCAGCTCATAGATATTAGTTTTTTATAAAAATTATTATTATTTCCATGCTTTTTACCGAAATGTGTTGTATTTAATGAAAGGATATTATGGTTTTCGAGCTTAGAAAAATTTTTCAATCAAGAGCCAGTTTTAACGTTATCCTCCTAGTCTATATATTTATATTTATATAGACAAAGATTTGTGTTAGTATTAAATATGAAAAATATGATGATGATACTCCTAGTTATCAGAAAATTTCACATAAGCCTATAAATAATGAATTTCGCCTATAAAAAACAGACTAATAGTGTGTTCTTTAGTTGTGGTTTATGGATCTCCATGTCCTGGCTGGGACAGTAAGATATTTTTATTCTATTCCTTCTCATTAATTGTTTAAAATTTACGTGGGATAATAGAGCACAACTAAATTACTATTTATAAATGAAAATTAAAAAAAGGAAATAACGAATGTCGATAAATAGCTAGACAATGTCAGCTCCTTCGAGCATAAGACGATGTAGTCGTCTTTCTAGTGGGTTAGGCTCTCGCTAGTGTGTTGGGAATTTAATAAGTTATCTAGCTCGTCCCGGTGGTTAATGGAATCAAACCCACTCGGAAAGCAGGAGGGGTTTGAGGTTCGAGAGGTTCGAGTCCTGGCTGGGAAAGATTTTTTTAATCTATTCCCACTCATTAATTGTTTAAAATTATAGTATTATATTTGCATGGCTTAAATAGAAACCATTGTATCTTATTATTATTATTATTACACTCTAATTTTTGTTTAATTACATTGATGTTTAAGTATCAGTATTACGGGAGCATTAAAATTGGAAGCCCAGATCCTCAGGAAGTGACAGTTACTTTTGATAGTACAACGCCATCCATTTTCGTACCGTCAGGGAACTCATCACGCAGTTGTACTGGTATGTATTACATTTCAAAGAGAAGATAATTTACAAAGATAGAATTAGTATATTCCACAAGAGCTGCATAGTGAAAGCAGGTTTCTCAAGTCTGTTGGTTTCATTAAAAATCGATAGATTTAAGAGTAGGTCTCTGCCACTGAACTCTCAGGAAGAGAAAAAAATTAAATTAATTTCTGGGAAAAAGATAAACGGTCTAAGATATGCAAACCGGAATAAGAAAAGGATAGAAGTATTGAAACCTTCTAGTTATATTTCTAAAGGCCTAATAAAAAATGTATGTGTTTTTTGTTAATATGTTGTAAAAAATAGCCTTTAAAAAGTAGATTTTATATTTATTTCTTTTGATTCCCAAGAATAACTAAAAAATGTTGATTTTCCAAAAATATCTTCCTATTAATGCACTCCTCCTTTTTTACATATAGTCACTAACGATCTTATATTAAATATTGATATTTTTTTATTTTGTCGCACGATACACCCTTTTTGTCACTATTTTTTTTTTAAACAGATATAATTGAATCTAACGGTTTGAAGAATGCTGCACAAATACTTATTTTTCAATTTTTAATTTGCAGACTCTACATCTAAAAATATATTTTTATCACTANCCAAATAAAATATTTATAGAGAATTTTTTATTTTTGTCTTTACCAGATTATTACCCGAGACAAATAAATTAAAAGTAGAAAAAAAACATTTCAAAGATGAATTCATTTCAGTTAAATATTTTAATAAATAGATTGATTGCCGTTATACTTCTTATTATATTTCAGTATTAGCATGGGATCAGAGTACATTGAGAATGTATATGCCTTTCCTGACACAACTGTATCTTACATATCGATTCCCAAAAAATTTTTGAAAAACCTTGTGGAAAAATACATTGCTATTTCATTGGAAGGAGGATTTATAGCGGTATGTATAGTGCTATATTTAATTACACTCTTCATTATTATATTCAATATTATGCTCTGTAAAATCGCTCAAATTTAGTATTAGAAATTTGAGTCCTTCGTGTAATCTCTTCTCTTCGAACTAGCAACACAGAGATTGGCACCTAAATGTATACAAGTACCATTTAAATATTTTCTTGTTCCAGTGGCACAATAAAAAAAAGCCAAAATTTGAGAACACATATATTACCCACATATCATCCTGTTTTTTTTTTGTTTTTTTCGTGAAAATTTCAGTCCACTTCCCGAAATTCGTCCGATTTAGTGAAAGTTCTAGGTATTACCTCCGTTGAACTACAAAAGAAATATACATCTTCCCTTAACGTTGTAAATGTGTAATTATCTCAAAACTCATGACTTAAATACCTAAAGCGCGGTTATTGCTCTTTGTGCAAAAGAGAATTGGACGAAATAGCATCCCTTCTCTGTCACAAGTCCAAAGTAAAAGAAAATCAGAACATATTCCACATTTTTCCCGTAGAGGAATGCAATACATTTTTGCCAAGCAACTCTATTGGCGCTCATTAATACATATCTGGCGTTGTTATTTTTTTTTAAATAGCATTTTAATAGCATGCATAATCTCTCTCTGTTTGAGTAGACTTTTCCACCAAGGAAGGGACTTTTTGAAGGGATTAGCACTAGGACTTGTACTTTTACTTATTATTGTATTTAGTTCATTTATTATTTCATTCATAGTATATTCATCTAAGTGCTGTTAGTTTTTGAAATGCATCCCAGTTGGCATTGTTTTTCCAGGTACTTGGGGCGCCTTCCCCTTCTATTTTATAATAGAGAGCAATTACAAACGGAAAATGATCATTATTGCAGGTATAATTTATAACTTTCCCCGCTAACCAGAAATAAATTCCAGGAGAAACTATTGTAAGATATCTGTAGAGAACCTTTTACCGCTCTAAGGATAAATAACCATGATAAAATATTTTAAATGATTGTAAAAAAAAAAAAGAAATAAAAATACCTTGATAAGTTGTTTTTAATTTCTAAAGTCAACTTGGTAAAAAGTGCTGTTTTAATTTAATATTTTATCCTTATTGCAGATTTGACAAACTGTCAGAAACTCTACAGTGGTGTTTGGACCTAGGAGTAAAAGAAGTCACTGTTTATGCATTTAGCATTGAAAATTTTAAAAGAAGTAAAGAAGAAGTTGATGACCTTCTGGAGTTGACTAGGGACAAGTTCAAGCGCCTTCTTGATGAAAAGTAAGTTCCTCTTTGATTTCATGTGCATTTTTCTTGACCTGAATTTCTTACTGTCTAATGATCACTGTGTCCTTAAGTATTTGACTTCTGTCTCACGAGACCTAGGAAATAATTTTAAAAAAATGCTTTATTACTAATAAAAATAATGAAAAGGACCTAGATTATATTTATATTTCATTTCATTCACAACACTTTTTTTTCATACAAATTAATATTTAATTAGTTTTAAAAAAATTGTTTTATATAATTCATATAGAAACTAGTAATTAAAAATTATTTTAGTCATGGAATTGCTATAATTTAACTTCGGGAGTGTATATTTAAACAAGTATGTGCATGCTGCATGTGTATGCGCGCGCATGTATGACAATAGTTGAAACTAAAGAAAGTAATAACACACCATTTAAACCTCTTTCACTCAGTGTAAGTTATACCATGGAAGCTCTTCCATGATAAATATCTGGGAAGTATTTAGGAAGAACTGTCATGAATGTGTTAGTGAGGCATGTATTGTGAAGGTATGCAAAAAAGTTCTTAGAAATTTGCTTTGAGTTTGAATCTACACTAGTATTTCTTGTGTATTTTTTTTTTGATTTTAATAATTGAAACTGCTTCAGTTATAGGAAGCTATAACCCAGGCATTTTAGGATGAAGTTTTCACAAAGAAGGGTATTGGTCAGGGAAGAGATCTGAAAGCTTTATCTGGGGCTAGAAAATAGTAATGATTTCATGATTATGAGGATGAATATAGATAAGTGCTACCAAATACTTGGTAGCTGTTAATGCCTTATTAGGCAAAATATTCGTAACACCAATCCTGAAACTGAAGATTGACAAGATCTATTTCCTTCTTTAACTTTGAGTAAATTTTGCAATTACTTGTCAAAATTAATGCAAGTAATGTAGATCATCGCCTTGTTATTTTTGTGAAATATGCTTATAAGTTACAGTAAAAATATCACTGATTGTTGATACATGGTTTTATCTATTTATTATTGCCACTTTCTCAATAGTCAATTTTAACAGATAAAAATAGCTGAGTGGCAGCAATTGGTCCCTAGTACATGTCATCAAACAGTACTAAACAGCAAACTAATTTTTAATGTTTCTCATTTAAAAATTTTCCTCGTGGTTTAAATTATATCAAAGATTAATACAATTTTAATGTTAATAATTTGAAAAAAATCCTCCAACCCCCCCCCCCCCAAA
>KZ807358.1:510106-522298 GCA_000696205.2 Oncopeltus fasciatus | reverse complement strand
TTTTAAATTCAAATAAATGCTTAAAATTGAAATACAAAGTTTCATTTTTAATATAATATGACATTTGAGGAAGCTTTGAAGGCACACTTATCAAAAGATTGATCTTATTTAGTATATACATTGTGTGTTTGTGTGTGTTTACATACTGGCTTTTAACGGTCTAGAGCTTTTTATTTGTTTTTGTTGACCTTTTGTATTTATGGCTTACTTGTTAAAAGAATTGAGAGTTTGTTTATGTTTGATGTAGGACCCAAGGGAGAGATGTTTCAGTGGAGGGTCCATCTGGAATATCGTTATATCTCTCTTTCATTCCCGTTGTGATTAAAAATTCTAAATTTACCATCCTGTTCTTAATTGTAAAAAAAAAAAAAAAACCGTGCACTCTTTCTCTAGCTTTAGTGAGCAACAAGTTAAATAATTCTCAAAATATATTATATTGCCTAAATAAATCTTAAATAAATTGTGAGAACTAAAATACGAAAATTTGGTTATTATTTCTGCAAGCACTTAAAGAAAATTCGCGCACTATGCTCCTGGGTGATGGCCTTGTATATAATTGAAATATATTTATTTATATTATTTCTTTGTATTGGTAGAGAAGTTGATTTATTGAAATGAATAGAAAAAATACAGATGTTTGATGTATCACTTATATAGTTTTAGCCGAATTGGGAAAGATATATAAGTCATCAAATCAATAACTAAATATAGGCCTTCAGTAGAATAATCAGTAGAAATTCGATTGTCGCCCATTAAAATCCATGAATTTCCATTATTCAGGAAACAACCTGTCTAATTCTACTATTAATTAATATGGTAATCAGATAAATCTCAGAAATGTGTTGAATATTCATTTTGTAATAATTATACTCCCAATCTCAATGGAAATTTAACAGGTATATACTTTTCTCGTTTCTTTTTATGCCAATCGAAGCAACAGCTTGAATTTCAAATAAAAATGAAGATAGTGGATCGTGTCAGGTTAATTAACACTGCATGTCAGTCAGATTAAACTTCCTGAACGTGGAGTTTTAAACCCTTTAGCTAATCTTGCTTTTTTATAAGTACGGTTTCGCAAATAATTTGTATAACAGGTAAAATGAATATTTTTTAAACAGCTACTGAAGTATTCTAAAAATCATGAAATGGAATGACTTATTTAAATACTACCATATAATAGAGAATTTAAATTGGTCTATTACGAAAGCGATTTTAAAATTTTCCCTTCTATTTATCCTTTTTTCCTTTTTTGCCTATTTTTCATTAAAAGATCGCATTTTCTCAGACCAAATTTGTCTAATATACCGGGAAAAATCGGTTTAATTTAGCGCTTAATTAAAATTTCAAGTTGAGGCAAATGCCGAACACAAATATCGTATTACGACATTCAACATTTACCATGAAATTTAAGATGCATTGACTTTATTGCATCCAATTAACTACTTCAGCCACTGCATCATAATTTTCATTATTGGCAGATATTTCTGCAGGAAAAAACAACTCTCTGTGGGCAATTTGGCTGGATATGAAATTCATCATTGAGGTCAACCCGAATTTAGGTTCATCAATTTTCCAGTAGTTTAGGTAATGCAAGGATCCATTACTCCGAAATTACATTCTTTCTATTTTTGACAAAAACTTTGTGGGATCATTCCTTTAGGTCTTTGCATCATGTAGTCTTTACCAAAAATTAGATATAACTTCCAACAACCATAATTTGAATTCAGTTTAAAGAATATCGGATGATGTATCTGAAATCGGATAGAAAGGAAGGATGACAGGGAGAACACTAATCTTTGATACAGTTAGTGTTCAAAAAAAAAAAAAAAAGTAAATAAACCCACAAAGGCTGAAGCGGATAAGGCGACTCCTGGGAGCTTGTCAGTTCTGAAATATGTCTGAAAGGGGCATAATAAGGAAGATATTTAAGTACATAACTAGAAGGGTTGAACGCAAGAGGCGTTAATCATGTCTCAGTGACATTAACAATTCTGGTAATCGTATTGTTCTACTTTTTTTTTCCACTGAGAAAACTGCTAACCTTACTCCTGCGTGGAGAACGTTTTGACATGCAAAATGGCTTACTGGACCAAGGTATGTCTAAGGACATCCCGCCCTGAGGAAGAAATCGCACTGACCCTGAATCGGCGAAGCGTACGACTGACGATCCCCGGCTTGGCCGCCGCCTTGTCCTGGGCGAATCGGCTCAAATCCTGGAGCAGCTGTGGAAGATGGGTGTCCGGCTCTGGGATGTAGACGGCGCTCGAGACTGGAAGATCTGTAGGCAGACCGGCTAGCAGCATCCCCGTCAATCCTGCTGAGTTCGACATGTACACCCAGTCTTCACGCTCACGGAAGCACACCACGAATGGCCAGCTGGTCCCGTCCAGCATGCTGCCGCCAAACCTGCCGTGAATTCTGAATTTTAAAAATTTAATAAGCTTAAGAAAAAGAAAAATTAAAGTTTTTTTCTTATACTAAAAAGATTAATAATAATTTTTTTCTTCTAAAATATATAATCGTGAAACCATTTGTTCCTTTGCAGTACCCGTTATTAAATAAGAATTAAATGTTAGAAACCACTTTTGATTTGAATTAGAAGATTCTAATGTTTATACAAGATAAATAATCTAAAGGGTTATAGTCACTACCAATAAATATAGAACTATCATACATGTATTAGGCCTCGAGGATGGACAATGTCCGAAAGCGCTTGCCAACAGAAGATGGTTTGCAGAAACCAATGAAGACGGATAATAGAAGGTATGATAGTTTAGACAAGAATTTCATGTTACCGTACCTGATGATTTGCCCGCAGAAGTCATCAAGATCCATAATGACTAGACCACCTAGTCTAAGAGAATCTTGAGTAACAGTGACTTGCCAATTACATGGGAGAAATCTCACATCTTTCATAACCTACATGAAAGGTGACCGTCAAGTCCGCTCAAACTGAGGAAACAGCAGGAAACTGCTGTCCATGGCCTACAAAGTGCAGTCTAATACTCTTTTATTGTGACTGCTACCTTAGGTACTAAAGAGAAAATTTAGGTACAATTGGCTTTATAAAAGGCAGCCCAGCAAAAACGTTTTTTTAAGTGTGAGATATTAAGTGGAATCAAGATCCATCATCACTTCGTTGGTTTCAGAACAGCCTAAGATATGAAGAAATTTATAAGAGGCTCTTTGGGAAAGCTAATAAGCAAAATTAAAATGACAATGGAAGACATGGACTAAAACTGACTTTTGATTTGCAGTGAAAACATATTTACTATTTCTAAACAAATGAGCCACAACTATTCTTTTTTGTTATATTAATCTTCTGCAAGACTTGAAACGTTACCAAATCCAAATGTCTAGTAACGAAAAATAAATTTCAGGAAAGATGTCTCCAAGCACTATAGAATAAGGTCAGAACGATAAGAAAAAAAAACAGAATGAGTTAAAAATATGAATGCTTCCTGAAATAAGACAACTATATTTATTCGCTTTTTTTTTTTTTTAGTTAAATCAATATTTTGTTTTTATACACACAATCGTATTTTCGCATATCAAGATGTTATTTGAGCAATCTTTCACCAAAGCATCTTATCACAACAGGCCAACTTGGCCCACGGAAACTACCATATGTACGGGTCAAAATGTATAAAACCAATTTTCCCTAAAATATGAAGATTGGGGGGAAAATATCACCGCATAGAGAGGGGATGGAAAAAAAGAATCCTTTCCCAAGAATCCCAAGGAAGAATACGGTATTTTCTTCGGGAAGTGAGGGATATCCGATGCCCGGAAGGCAGCCCCTCTCCTTCGAGAGACGATAGACTTCCTTTCTTCAAGAGGGTCGGTCCCACCCTCTAACCATCATCCCTTGGGCATTTTTTTTCTCTTATTTTATCGTCGTTCTCAAGTGATTTAAGACCATCACTCTTTATTGGTGTTTATATTCAACACTGACATACCCCCGACATGGCTACTATGCTTGCTATGCGATAGATTGCAAATGGCTACAGCTGTGGTTCGCTTCAGCCAATATTTACCCCAAGGTTTTATATTTAAACTTCAGTCGGAGAATTTAAGTAATAATTGGAGCATATAAAGCATGAAAATAAGTACTCTATAAATTGGATAATTAAACATAAAAATTCCCATCTAACTAACACAGCTGGAGTAATAAATTTCCTAAAGGAGATACTCGTATTTTTAAAACGTGCCTCTACTCATTATTACTTAAAATGTTCTTACTTGATTTCCTTCCTTAACCAGTCTCATATTCTATTTT
The DNA here is from genome assembly GCA_000696205.2 of Oncopeltus fasciatus. Taxonomy (NCBI): domain Eukaryota; kingdom Metazoa; phylum Arthropoda; class Insecta; order Hemiptera; family Lygaeidae; genus Oncopeltus; species Oncopeltus fasciatus. The sequence continues at coordinate 518,019 of KZ807358.1, read as the reverse complement.
AAAAAGAAGTTCTCTGTCTTGGATAAAAATTGTTTGACACTCATCTTGACACTAGAGATAGTTTATGATCGCATTGTGAAAGGTTAATTTTAGCTAAATTTATAAGTAAGTGTTTAACACACTGAATAAAATTCAGGATGCTGATCTCATCGTCAAGTTATAACTCCTATCTTGAAAATTTTCAATGTTATGCATTTGATTAGTAGCTTATATATTAAATAGATAAGGCAAACCCAGGTCTACCTAATATAGAATATTGGTTGTACTTCTCACTAGTCACATTAACTGGATATATTTTTCACTAGTCACATTAACTGGACTCATTAAGGTGGAATGACGACCAATACTCATTTTCAGTACCATTGAAAAGCCTCAGCTAATACTGGAATTTAACTTATATCTAAACATTTGTCTAAATTGGTATTTGCCACCTTTGTTTTAAACAGTAGACTTATTACAGTCTAGCTAATCCAGTTTTAAAGACAATGTTGCTCGTGTGTATGTGTGCATGCATTGAATTTTTAAGCAAATATAATTTTTTTTTTCCTAATAATTTGATTTATTGGTGACTCCGACATGCCAGGGCCTTGGTAGCCGCAGTTGTCTAAAATTCCACATCCTCCTCCTCACAGCTTATTGCCCGAGTTTGGTCAAAGTTGGCCTCAGATAAGAGTAAATGACTTATTTGATCACACAAGTTAGAGAAGGCAATGAGTGTACGAATAACATCAAACAAAGTCTTTTGTGACACAGTCTGGTTCTGTTCACACTTTTTGGAAGAGAAGAATGGCAGAAACTGTCCACTCTATAGATGTACTTTTAAATATCTTCTAAACTATGATATATATATATAGGGTTATAGTCACCACCAATAAATATAGAACTATCATACATGTATTNAAAATTAGAAAACAATGTGGGTATTCAATTAATCTATATATATATAAAATAGGATGAGTTTATGTATGTAACGTATGGACTTTAAAACGGCTGGACCGATTTTGATGAAATTTTCAGGAAATCCTCAGAATATTCAGGCGGGTGACACTGTGAAGTCTGATTTTTGATTTTCGGTCTGCGGGCGGAGGGGCGTTAAGATAAAGTAATAAATAAGTTTAATTTCCAATTAGCCTTAAATACATGTGTTTCATCTTTTATTGAGTCTATATTTACACCATAAGTAAATTCTGTGAAAAAACTTTATGAAAGGTATTCCATGAATTTTTATTTGAAGTAAATTTCGTTAAAGCTCTATTTAAATCGTATGATAATTCAACACTGTTTGCTTAGGGCCAGAAACGCCCTAAAAAAAAATTTTTGGCAAAACCAAGTAAAGTCGGGTCCGCTAGTATTTACAATATAATATAAATATTATAAACATGAATTTACACTCTATTTTTATAGTCGTCATCAAACTAGTAAAAGCTACGGTTATTCAATTCTGTATTCCTCTAAATAACCTTGTCCAACTCGTTCAGTCAAACTAAAAATTAAATTATTCAATAAGTTTACATTAAAAAAATTTTTTTGATTCTGTCTTTCAATAATAAGATAGCTTTATAACAAAGCATGACTTAAGTTAAAGAAGGTTAAGTTTCTCAATGCACAGCTTTACCTGATTGAAGAAATGATTAATGTTTAACATATCTGCTGGTCGATACATTACCTGTCAAATAAGACCAAACCAGCATTGCAAATTTCATCTGGTAAGCTGGCATCTGGGCAAATCCAAAATAATTCAACTTGCAAGGACGTTAAGTTTCTACTCAAAAATCTGTAAATATAAATGAAAAAATTAAAATAATGAATAAATAAAATAGAATTTTATAGAAAAATCTCTGTTATTTTAGCCATTTTTGGACTCCGAACTGGAAAAATATTTCCAGACCTAAACACAACACCAAGTATGATTTTTGAGCGTTGTAAGACATGCGCACAAACATTCACGGATATTTTACGCATAATAAAAGTTGATACTTTAATAATACTAAAGTTGATTGTACATTTACTGCAGCTTAGCGAAAAGCCTTTTTGTTCCCACACTTCACATTTTAGGTAATCCCCACATTAATTTTAGATTTTAAACAACATGCAAAATTATATAGAGTCATTTGCCATTAAACATCAAAATTTCAAGTTACGGCACAGATAAACCCCCACTCATTATGTGCTAAGTCACTGTATTACTGCTAAAATATTTATTTATAACTAACGAAATTTCTGTTAATTTCTATTGCTCTACAATAAATATTACACCTTAATGGTAACTTGATACTCGTAATTGAGATTTCTGGTAATCCCCCACTAATATATCTTATTTTGTCTTATTTTGCTAAATAATGAACTCACTCTTTCGCTTTGTTTTAAGGGCAACATGACAAATTTTATTATTAAACCTGAAAATTGTGGCCTATAGAGCCATTAAAAAACAAACACAAGAAACACACTTACACACATCTATAAATATACACACACTTTTAGTGATAATTATGTTTAGTGCCTAGTAGGTAGAAACGGAGAAAATAAAAATAAAATTATCAAAAATCATTCAATTAGCTTAAAAAAAAATTCTTCAATCTTTATGAAACTTTTTTATAGCAAGAAATGTGTTATTCAATTTGATAAATTCCCCAAACACTAAATTCGTAATTTTCTTTACCTCTTTCAACTTATGCATAAGTACTGAAACTAGCTAGTCGGTTATAGATATCCAAAAATTCTTTCGAAGTTAATGTATCCTATGCATATAAAATTAATTCGACTCTCGGGAAATTTAGCATCGAGGATAGAATCGACTTGAGTGATGTAAATTACTTTCAAAAGTTGCTGATGAAGTTAAGCGAAAGTTATGAACAAGAATTTCATGAAAAAATCACTAGCGCTATAATGAGCTCAGAGCGTTCATACATTCTGTGCATGAACTTCAGCTTAGCAAGGGAATTTTTTTTTTTTTTTTAGTTAAAATTATGAACATATATATTCCTGTGAAAAGTAAATAGTATTCATGAGACAATTCAGAAAAGTATGATACAAAAATACTGGACTGGTTTATACAATGCTCAATGCTGGTAAAATTCAGCTGAAAATATTCCCGACAAACATCTTTTATAGATTTTAAATTTAAGTACTACATAGGTTAATGCGAACCAATAATAATTTAACTATAATTACTCAAGATGCGCAAAGCATACTGCCCAGAAAAAANAAATGAGAGTCACTAAAAATTTTTCATTTTGTGTGCGCGTGCGCCTCTCTGTCGATGCTCTATAAGTAACAATTGTTAGTGTTTAATAGAGTTTTTAAACACTTTACTGTGCATTAAATGGTTCTTTTAGAATCGGTCAAAAGTTTATATTATACAATGATGGGTTTATATCAGTTCGTAATTGTATTCGTATTGTATATATAATAACGAAAATTTAACATCTTGTCTTCGTTAAATTTATAATGGAATTTTTTAATATTTGTATTCTATAAAAGTGTTTAATTAATGCATATGTTTTTAATAATTTTATTTATTTATTTCCATTTATATATCTCCCATGCTGCTACTTAGGGTAATAAAAGGAGGGTCCATCTATAGTTAGCTGCCCTATAAATGTTCATGGCAATGATGTTATATTATGTTATTAATGTTACATTCACTGTGTACATAAATAAACATTTTGTATAAATATTTGACCACAGACCAATGAACTGTCATAATCGAGGTAGAAAATAAGTAATGCCAGTTATTTCGTTCATGTAGTGGCTAATGAATGTAATCCTTCTTTGCGCATATGTTCTCATCTGTCTTTCATTTGTAAAAACATTAATGATGGAGTGTGTATTTTAGGGTTCTTCTCAAAACTTTATCTTATGTCATTGTGATTCTGAGACTATGATTGTTATGAACCTCTTATATGTCTCTAAGAACACCCAGTTTTAATTAAGTACGATTCTTCATTGAATGGAAACCAGGGGGGGGGGGGCCTTAACAGTACTAACCACACACCTTTTCTAGTTTATCCTGGATCGGTAATAAATACATCTGTAACTTCCCTCTCCCTTGGACCTCTAATTTATTACATATTATACATTTTACCAAGCATAATTTTCTATTTCTAGTAGGTCTTCTACGTCAGTGACTACATTCATCCCTTAAATAAACTGCTGTCATCGAAGACTGAAACTGGATTATGAATGACAAAAGATAACAACGGATATAATGTAGAAAAATCCCATTGAAATCTTTTATGAACATATTGGTGGACCTCGAGTAATTTCCGGCGGTAGCGACATTCTCTCAGATCTTTTTCCATTCCCGACCTCTATTTTTCGTTTTTCATTTCCAGTCACCGGCTATGATACAAAAAAAAATTATTTCATATTTCTTATGTTGTCTTTCGAATATCAATCTATGTGTGTTTGTATGCGCGCGCGTTTGCAAAATATTTAATCCTAGTAATTCAGTAAATTTCATTTCAATTTCCATAGATCCTATTTTGCCTTTGACTTAAGATGGCTTAGTAACTGTTTTTAATCCAAATTCCGCTCATATAGATTTTCTCACTTCCACTCTTCCTAACTTATTGTTGTAAAGCCCCCTAAATTTTAAAAACGGAGTGCCCTCGCTTTAAACTTTTAAAAGCAACATGAATTGAAAAAACATCAAATCCATTAGACATTAGATTACAAGTAAAACTTTATGGAGAACAAATTACGATTATTGGCCGAGATCGATAAAGAATTCATGTTAACATTAGTAAATGTTGGTATCTTTAAATTATTTCTTAAAGTTACATAAATAAAGGAGGAAAAATTATATATTAATATAACGATAAAATTAGCTCAATGTCAGTCAGTTTGACCTAAGTTACTAAAGCTGTGTTCCAACAAATACTTAGGGTTTGTAGTCATTATGGTTGTTCAATTGACATCTGATGAAAATATGCTCTCCGATTCTATCTAGTTGATACAAAATTTTATTAGAATTAATGTGTAAGCACGCGCAGACGCACAAACATATATATTGTTATTTCTCTACATTTAACTGATTTCCTAACTTTGAATTTTTAAAATCTTGAAAAATGGTGAAAACTCATGGTGAAAGTGGGTAGGAAGCATTCGTATGAGTTAAGACTTTTGTACTACTAAAAGGCCTTTTGAAGTATTCCCTAATAACCCTAAATGTGGAATTTCCAATGGAATGTTATTTCATGGTAATAAAAATTCTGATCCAAAAATTCAGTTTTTTCAGACAGAAAAGATGATTTTTTTTTATAACATCATGATATCCTGATGTTAATTATCCTAAACTATATTTAAATCCTCAGTAAACATAGTTTGCAGAAAATTATTGATGCTCAAAAATTTTAATGATGCTGATTAACTGATGTAACAGGAGTAAATGTCAGTCAAAATACAACTGAACGACACATAGCATATATATTTTGCATATTAAATGGATAATTAATGTGGGAAGTTAAAATTTAAAAAATCTATTTATCCTTAGAATATTTTAAAATATCTTCATGTATATTTAAGCACCTATACAATAAATGTATTAAAAAATAAATAAAAGACTCCAATTCCTGATTAGAAAAATCAACCAAATCCACCCAAATAACACCCAGTTTTAATTAGGTACCATTCTGCATTGAATGAGAACCGTCGGGAGCCTGAACAGTGTACCAACCACACACCTTTTCTAGTTTACCCTGGATCCGTAATAAATACATCCGTAACTACCCTCCTCCCCCTTGGATTTCTAGGGCCTGCATAAATCTATTTATTTCCCACATCAGTAACACAATTCATCTGGTTTTTTTTAATCCCTAAACCTGTTGAAGCTTATTAAGGATTCAAACATAGTTCTGTAAACTACAAGGTTTGTACCAAATGAGTGTTTGATTTAATGGTTTTATAGATGTATAAATTAGATTTTTTTAAAAATTTGTATATAGCAAGGAAACTTTGGATAAACACTTATAATGATATTTTAAATATTGACATCAATTTTCTTAAAGACAAAAAAAAAATACTCGAATCCAAATAGAATTTCTCCATAGTACCTAATTTATGGCTATCTTTCTCAGAGTTCGATTCTAAACATCCCCTAAGTGTAGAGGATGGTTCAAATTCGTGCATAATTAGCAGAGCCAAAATCAATAATTGGTTATCCATTTAAAATTTCCAACTACTAATTTAAATACAGTACAACTCAACAAATATAGTAAGAGAAAAATTATGGTTAACCATAAACTTTCCTCACCTGGTAAGAATGTTCAGAGAATCAAGGGTTAAGATTTCTCTTCTGCTCTCTTCATTTTTCTTTCTGCTAGAAGTCTTCCTACAACAAAATAAAGTGATTCGAAATTCTTCAAAACTTTAGTAAATAGACAAAATAATCTTAGTTATTGGAAATTAATTTTAATTAAGAAGTACAGTAATGTTAATATACATTACCATGAGCTTTCTTTTAAATGTTGGACTTGATTCTGAAACTCCACTGAACCGATTCCATCCATTAAAGAATGCAGCCAACAGTTGGCAAAAAAATTAAAAATTTCCAAATTTCCTTATGGCAACTGCCTGAGCGGTTGAATTAGCTACGAGTAATCTGATGATAGTAACTGAAGGCACTAGATTTCGATTTTTTGATAGAACTATCACCACATTAGTTTTATGTGCGTGTACTCTCACAGATATAGCAGACAAGGGCTCAGAAGCAAAGCACCAAAGCACTTGATGCGGCATTGCTTCTTCCGATCATGACGTACAAAGACATGTTTATTCGTTTGGGGCTGTCAAACCTAGGAATTCGACTAGGTACTAGGGCTATAGATAAGGGGAAAAGTATGTAAATATGTAAACAACGACGTAAGTATGTAAACAACGAGCCCTTACCTCAATAATCCAAATTTTATATCAAAATTAAACAGCTCTAATTTTCGTTATTAGCGGATTTCCCGTACAATAATCAAGGTATTGAAATTTAAACCATGAACCTATATTTTAAAAACTTCAACGAATATTAACAGATTCTATATAAGAGAAGCTAAAAATATGATCCACTTAAAATAGTGTATATATATAGAAAATGAAACACTCGTGGCTGAGATATATAGTAATCAAGAATAGGTGAGATGGTGCTTACACAAAAAGAAAAAATCATAAGGAGTAAAGTTTTAGGAGTCCTTCGTTATGTGTGTGTGTGTGCACTGCACTCTCTATCCCACCTGTTCTTGATTACTATATATATATATATTTATATAATGCTCTTGTACACGCCCTGGCATCGGCAATAACAAAATAATAATAAAAATTATGGGTGTTGACACTTCTTTTTGCAAACCGCTGGAAGAGTCCCTTAATCAATAAAATCGTTTAAGGGATTGAGGTTTTAGATGAAGAATGAAATATAAAATCATATCATTATTATTTACGTAGCTGCCTGGAGGGTATGGTCGGATTGGCACACCGAGCACACCCTCGTCCCAGGAGGCTGTTAAATAAATCCCACATAATGGGCCTTAAATGGTTGGGGGAGCGGCCCGGCTCCGCGGGTGCGGGCCGTTGGGGGTTGCTGTGTCCGTGGTGCCTCTTGATTCTCTAGTCATGAATATATTTGCTGAAACTAATACACAAATAGTAATATCCAATAACTTTTCAAAAACCAAATAAACCAAACGAATAGATTAATTAAACACAAATAATCATGCTTAATTTTTATAAAGGACTTCCTTTTAGCGAAACAATAGGATGCAGGCCCGTCGTGGCGTGGGCGGGGGTGGGCTGGGCTTTCTCCGCGGCGTCTTGCTGGCGCTCATGAGGCGCCCTGGGGGATGTGGTCGGCTTGGTCCAACCGAGCACATCCTCTTTCACAGGGCTGTCGCCTAAAGCAATGATGGACCTTATATTCTATTAAAATG
>KZ807358.1:495741-506833 GCA_000696205.2 Oncopeltus fasciatus | reverse complement strand
TCGTCTTTCTCGTAAGTTAGGCTCTTCGCTATGAAGAGGGAATTGAGTGAGATATCTAGCTGGTCCTTGTGGTGTAACGGTCAGCACACTAGGCCCGGATAGCAGGAGATCCAGGTTCGATTCCTGGCGAGGACAGATAGATTTTTTTATTCTGTTCCCTCTCATGAATTGTTTAGGGACAGGACGTCCTCTCTCGTCTTCATGATAGGCAGCCCTGAAGATGGCTTACAATGTAAGCCGAAACGTTGGCAGATAATCTTTGAAAAAACACACTTTTTTTTTAATTTGTATTTTTTTAGATCTACCTTGACCGAACCCCAACTAAAATCATCTAATAATAATATCTACAGTCAATAAACTCCATTTGAATATAGAATTTCATTAGACTAAATTGAAGAGACTTTTCTTACTTTATGTACATTAAAAAGCACTAGTTATAGGTGTAATACCAAAAAAAAAAGCTATATTAATTATTTACTAGAATGATTGAAATTCATTTTAAATCGGTCTAAAAACAATAATAATTGTACAGAACAATCTTGTTCATCTCAAATTAATGAGGAAAATAATAAATAACCATATTCATTCAGTTATCAGAAACTAGAAATTGTTATAGCAGTCAAAACCAATCAAATCTATTTTGCAAACGTTAGCTTATTATCTGTAAACAGAAGGATTAAGTTGAATCCCCTCCCAGTTAATTCGTGCTTGACCTTTCGTTGAACAATTGTTGCTCGGGGAAAATAGCACGTGTTCATTCGGAAATTCACTACTTCACAGGAGATTGGGGGGCTATTCAATCGTAAACAAATCGAATTGTTTATGAACACGAGGTTCCTTTTCATGGTGATCGTTCACAAGCCGATTAAGTCTAATATCTTCTCAACAGTAAGACCCTTCGCAACGATATTTGTCTTTGTATATGTGTGTTTAATTAAATTCGAGTAAGTCCACAAAACATCGATGAATTTAAGGTTTAAATAATGTTTTAAACATTGAGTACCNATTAACATTATTATTACCTAGAATTGCCATAACTAAATGTAATGCGATATCAAAAATGTGAATGTAGTGAAATATGTAGAAAAAAAATCAAAATACAAAAAAAAAAAATATCTTTTTGGATCTACCTTGAGCGAACCCCAACAAAAAACATCTAATAATAATATCTACGGTCAAAAACACTTTCCATTTGTACTTCAGATATAGTTTGATTTAAAAAGTTAGCTTTTGACCCCCTCTCATAAATATATATATGTAATAGGATGTGTGTATGTATGTAACGTATGGACTATAAAACGGCTGGGCCGATTTTGATAAAATTTTGAGGGAATCCTCAGAATATTCAGGCGGGTGACACTGTGAAGTCTGATTTTTTATTTTCGGTCTGCGGGCGGAGGGGCGTTAAGATAAAGTAATAAATAAATATAATTTCCAATTTGCCTTAAATACATATGTTTCTTTTTTTATTGAGCCCATATCTATAGCATATGTAAATTATTCTGTGAAAAAACTTTATGATAGGTATTCCATGAGTTTTTATTTGAAGTAAATTTCGTTAAAGCTCTATTAAAATCGTGTGATAATACAACACTAATGTTTGCTTAGGGCCAGCAACGCCCTAAAAAAAAGAAAAAGTTGGGCAAAACGAAATTTGCCGGGCCCTCTAGTTTAAGATAAAATAACTGCGGTGCTATTAATCTATATTAGATTGCTATATTACACAACTTATAGTCTTATAAGACTTATAAGACTATAAATTGTACAAAACCATTTTCTTCTACACTAAAACGTTATACGCAGAAACAAATTGATTAATGATAAATTAAATACTGAAACATTAATATTTATGAGCAATATATTTTATTTACTATTGTTTTATATTTAGTAGTTGGGATATAAAAAAATACCTTGAGTGCTACATTTGGGTCACAATCCTTCTGAATTAGCAATAACCAAAAACCACAGACATCCATCTACCGAAATCCCTCAAAAATCAAGAAAAATATAGTTTCTATCGACTGTACAACTTCAAACAACAGTCTTCCGATACCAATTCCCATATTATACTTAAAATAAGAAGTACTATTGTGAAAACATGTAAAAAAAAAAAAAAATGAATCCACTGCACCGTCCTGCGGTTTAATTATAGTAATTAATAACAATATTTTTGGTACTACTTGTGTGCATATTTATAAATATTTGACATGAATAAATATTAAACTTTAATTATATTCGAATTTTGAATAGGATTTATGTTGTGCTTATGTGTTGAATCTTAAACTTTTCTGTGGTTCTAGACTCTGGTCGGGAAAATATAAAATCAAAATAAGCAAAATTTTGAAAATTTAATTTTCATTCAATCTCTAATTCGTCTGAAAGTACATGTAATTAAAGTGTAAAACTTGCAGACTCAAATTTAAAAAAAATAGGTTAATACTGCCTTATATACTTGCAGAAAAAATTAATTTACTATGAAATTAGAGTTAAGAAAAAACTCTATATAATATAAATAGCGCAACAATAAAATAATTTTGGCAATTATTGCGGCCGTTTTAACCCAAAAAAAAAAAAAAAGTTTGATAAATATTCCTCTGCGCTGGAGGGAGGCAAAGTAGCCTGTCTCCATGACCACTTATCAAGCAGGACTGACTTATAATCCTTCAGACATCGCTGGAGTAGCCATCCACTAATGCCTTTGTCTTTCTGCAGTGAATTACTCCAAAACAATTGTCTCTCTCCCATTTTACATCGTTTTCTTGGTCCTCCCCATTGTAATCTCCTCATACTATGCATTCTTTTCAAAATGTATCTGCTTTTATTTATTATTTCGTTTTGTACTTTTAAGGTCTACATAATTTTATAAATGCATGTAAGTAGATTTTTTATAAAACTGTACCTAACTCTTTTTCCCAGTCTATTTTGTTGGTTTATGTACCATGGTCTTTTTTTTTCTTTTTTTTTTTTTAAATAATCATTTAAATACTAATAACTGAGTCATATAGCTTTTTAAGAAAATTTGACCGTTATAGCTTTATAATATATTTCATAGTGTCAATTTTCAGGTCAGACCCACCTTCTGCAATGATATTAAATAAATAGATACCATATTTTTAAATAACCATATAAATGGGTGTATAAAACAAAATGACCGTTTTACAACAAAATATTTGTATTTTTATACCTAACTAGAATAAGAACTATCTATAAATTTTATATTTATTTTTTGTTCATCTATTTTATTTATTATTTATTGAAGAAAATAGNAAAATAAAAAAAAAAAAAAAAAAAAAAGAAAAGAAAATTGATAAATATTCCTCTGCGCTGGAGGGAGGCAAAGTAGCCTGTCTCCATGACCACTTATCAAGCAGGACTGACTTATAATCTTTCAGACATCGCTGGAGTAGCCATCCACTAATGCCTTTGTCTTTCTGCAGTGAATTACTCCAAAACAATTGTCTCTCTACCATTTCACATCGTTTTCTTGGTCCTCCCCATTGTAATCTCCTCATACTATGCATTCTTTTCAAAATGTATCTGCTTTTATTTANTAAAAATTCTTCAAGGAGTCTAAGCGAATGCTAATCGAAAACTCTATCCAGAAGAACTGCTCTCAGGTAGAAACGGCTTAAGACTCCGAAGGAAAGAAACTTATGAGACCATTTCTAAGCACCTCACATCCAGTGTGTGGAAATATGCAACACTTCCAAACTCATTGACACACCTTAGCTGCAGCCTTCTATATATACGTTGATAGAGACACTGGGAGGTCTCACGCCCGAACACTATAACATACGCTCGACAGGAAAATAGGACAAATTCAGCAGGATACTTGAAACACTCCTTGCATAATATCCCACATGAGTCTGCAGTAGAAGTGCTCTTCTGAAGAGGATCGAAGATATAAAGCGGTATTGCCATCACGAAGAGACCTCTGTCCTTAGGAAATTCTCTCGTTGTAGGGGGAGGGAGGATAGTACCAGGTATGCAAGTTTAAAATGTCGTTTATTTCTTAAAATATATACACAGTAATTTAAAAAAGAGTATAATATATTTTATTCAAAGTACTGGCCCTCGCTTTCTACACATTTTGTCCATCTCTCGGGCAATATATGGATACCATTCCAAAAGAATGCTTCATCTTTATTTGAAATCCATTCATCGAGCCATTTTCGTACGTTTTCGAAATTGTTGAAGTGTTGCTCCGCCAATGAGTGTCCCATCGATGAGAAGAGGTGATAATCAGAAGGCGCCAGGTCAGGTGAATACGGCGGGTGGGGTAGGAGTTCCCAACCAAGCGAAGAAATCGTTTCCTTAGTCAATCTGGCTGAATGTGNTTTTCCGCCTGGACGAATCCTCTCGAATTTGGCTTTTTCAAGCCTCTAAATTGTTCTGAGATCATTAAAATCCTTTTTTTTTTTCTTTTTTTTTTTTTTTTTTTCAGAAATTCTTTTTAAAGTCAGTTGTTAGGAAAATAAGAGTGGCAGTTAACTTGCAAAAATGAGATTTTTTTTTTTTGTCAATATAGAAAACATAGTAAATATATTGTACTTATTGACTATTATGTTAACACATTTAGCATTTTAACTAAAAATTCTTCAAGGAGTCTAAGCGAATGCTAATTGAAAACTCTATCCAGAAGAACTGCTCTCAGGTAGAAACGGCCTAAGACTCCGAAGGAAAGACGACGTTCACTTATGAGACCATTTCTAAGCACCTCACATCCAGTGTGTGGAAATATGCAACACTTCCAAACTCATTGACACACCTTAGCTGCAGCCTTCTATATATTACGTTGATAGAGACACTGGGAGGTCTCACGCCCGAACACTATAACATACGCTCGACAGGGAACTAGGACAAATTCAGCAGGATACTTGAAACACTCCGTGCAGAATATCCCCCATGAGTCTGCAGTAGAAGAGCTCTTCTGAAGAGGATCTAAGATATAAAGCGGTATTGCCATCTCGAAGAGACCTCTGTCCTTAGGAAATTCTCTCGTTGTAGGGGGAGGGGGGATAGTATACGAACAACAAAGTATAGAAGCTTTCACGCGTAGATGTGACCCTTCCAAGGATCGGCGAACTACAAAATAGAAAATGTTGAAGACCTTCAATATCTAATTAAATAAAAATAATTCCTTACAAGAGGAGCGATATAAAATAGCCGATTTCCAACTATTATAATAAATATTAATAAATTACTAATTTAATCTTATAAGCTGCAGAGGGCAATGAGAGTCAAATGTAATATTGTTAAAACTATGTTTAGATTTTTTGGGAGAAAGAGTGAAAGGAGTCGTTTTAAGAACGATAATTAATCTTATATTAATTATATAAGAATGATAATTCTTATATATCCTCTTTAGTGCCCCATTTACTTAAAAATATTACAGGATGTACAATTTAGAAAATCGTATTATTAGCCTATTGATCTTTATAATTAACATTATCATTTATAACAAAAATGATAATAAGATCTGGAAGACTTTTTATTTTAATCTTCTATTAATCTAATTTCAGCCCACAAAAATAAAATATTTCAATATTTTGTAGCAGAAAGCATAAATGCCTATTTGTTTTTTTGTTTTTTAATTTATAATGACTCTTAAAGTTACATCCCTGAATAATTTTTTAATATGCGTTTTTCACAACAAAAATTTTTTTTACAGTACTAAGATTTTAGAAAAATTTTACATATCCCACATTAAGTAATTTTATATTTTTTCGAAACTTTAACATTAACGAAGATATTAAATATTTTCCAAAGATTATGTCCTGCAATAATTTTACAAAATTACATACAACAGCTAATACTTTATCTGTATTTAAGGCATTTAGCGTTTATTTTATAAGTTGCACGCTGAATTCATAAATGCTTATAATCGTGAAGAGAGGAGAGGAATTTTTAAGAAGCGACCTTAAAACAATCAATACATTATTATTTTTTAATGAAAATAATACAAGAAGAATAGTGAATTGAAAACTACATTTGCTAATTTTATGGTCATGAATTTTCTACGAAATCGATTATTAAGGGTGATATACATAAGAATACAAATTAGGTGTTGGAGTGTTTCACTAATTTTTCTGGTCGGACTAAGTGTTACAACCTTGTCTCATTTTTTTTTTTTTTTTTTTATGCTTAAGATCATTTTTTTATTGCTTCCCTCACTTTTCAGTGAGCTTGAATGAAACATAGGAAATTCGCATAGTTTCTTTAGCATTATAGATACTCCACATTGATTTATTCATGTCTGATAATGGTAGGCCCTTATTGTACTATACTTGATTGTGGAAAATTGCTACAACGCGATTCGCTATCTAAAAGGATTCTTGTCCTTTGCAGGTATCAGGCCGAAACTTCCCGCCCCAAAACAAGCCCCTATTTTCGATCAAGATCCGGAACGAGGGCACGACTTTGGCCTTATCTTTGGCCGACCGTCATAAACTAGCGGACGTCCAGATAAGGAGAGCTCTCCCTCTACGGAGAGAACTGTGAAATTTACTTTACCTGTTAACCTAATTACCTTACCTCTAACCTACCACTTCCTTGTCGCTCCCCCCCTCCCGACCAAAGCGCCATTTCAGTAAAAAGGGCAACGTTTGATTTAAGTGCATCATGATTGATCTTAAAAGATAATTGTCAAAAACCTTTGTCATTCGTAGGGTTAAAGCTTATTTCAACGGGCATCGTCTCTTCAAATCAGGGGGGTAAGCCCAAAGATCGCATAATATATACTAGACAAATCACGATGTAATTTTTTTTTTTCTCTTTCCCGGACAGTAACGAAAATATTGACCTCTGTTCTGTTTGATATTTACCTAAACCGCGCTTCCCTTTGGCAGATTATACTCATTAAACTCACTCACCCAACAAGCAATAACATGCTCATCAGGAATTCTCTGGGTCATTAGGTACAAACGGAAGCACAGAAAGAAAGAAAAACGCAACTGTTTAAATTAAATCTTTTAAAAATAATACATTAGAATAGAGGATTTCTAAGATTTCATTGCATAAGCTGCCTCAAAAATTTATAGTGACACCAGGTTTAGCAATGTAGAGACCGTCGTAAATGTCCGTAACTTCTTTAAAGATATATAAATGTTGTTTTCTGAAAGTTATTAAACTTCTTAAGGATATCTTTGAAAAATAGGAATACAGAATATATTTCATCAATTGACTGCAGAATTTGAACGGGTAAGTCAATGTTAAAGCGAAGCTATAAATAAATAAATTTACAGCTTTGTCGATCAACGTTTTTTTTCTTTAGCCTAGAAAAACATTTGATCCGTTTTATTTAATAATTAGTGTCATTGTCTTACACTCAGAATTATAAGAGTGTGTTTTCTCATCATTACGCTATTTCAATTTTATTCATTTAGATTCATTACAATTGCGAAAGAAATAGTTTATTCGTTGCAAATTTCCAAAACAAGGTTGCAAAAACACGTACATATGAAAGTGAAGAGCAACGCATCGAACGCTAATCTATTGAGACAGAGGCGTGCCATTGGCTAGTTTCGAATATGAGTCGGACACAGAACACAAGTTTGGCCTCATCCTTTCGACTTCTGTGTTAAATTCAGAATCCACTCGAGCTCTGCCGAAACAAGTCTATTTATCCAAAAATAAAATATTTCAAGAACCACAACCTTAATAAAATGGATAAAACTTATTATTATCCACTGTATGTGTGTGTATACACTGAAATTAATTTCGATAATTGAATTTATAATAAAATTTATTGTAAATAAATCAAAGAGACTACTTATAATTTAAATATACAAAATATAAATAAGCGAAATGTAAAATACAATACAAAATAATGCTATGAAATAATAAACAAATTAATCATTAATTCCTATTTATGCCGAACTTTAATGAAACATGGGAAATATGCATAGTAAACACAGCTCATGTGTAGCGTACATTCTTTCTGATTAGCTGTCAGGAAACCGACTCGCTCAGGCGTTCAAGCTTTGCCATTCTGGTGAGGAAACAGACTGACGCTCAACAAAACTTGTCTGTTTATTATTTACATATGAAGTTAATGTATCTTAAATTACCATAAAGCACCTATCACCGACCAATTTTACCTTCAAGGACAGGTGTTAAGCCCACATTTTATTTATTATTATAAGTATTTGAGTGTTTATTAATTGCATTTGAGGTTATTTTTCTGTCCAAATCATAAAATTATAATCTGCTTGGTTATATTGCATATTTTTAAAGTTATATCATATATATATATATGTGTGTGTGTGTGTGTGTGTAGAGAGAGAGAGAGAAAGTATACAGAAAATGAAACACTCGCGGCTGCGATATATAGTAATGAAGAACAGGTGGGATAGAGAGTGACGTGTACACACAAAAAGAAAAAATTTAAAGGAGTAAAATTTTCGGAAAGAATTCAAAGGAAGGGGAAGGCGATTGGGTTTTCCCTAATCCTCTTATTGTTGGCAATTGATGCCAGGCCTCAAAGTGGCTTTGAGAATGTGGATATAGGCGCACTCTCTCGTCTTCAGTTGCAAATCTGAAGCAGTGTCGGGAAGTTGTTCAATCACTTGAACTTGGAAATCGCCTTGTCAATAAAACTCCTTAAATGACTCTGAGCATACCTTACTATAGACAGAGGGGACAATGGTTCTGAACAGAATGCTCTGTGATTCTTAATTCTGAGATTTAGGGGCGTAGTACATTTTCCTACGTAAAAAGCTTTTTTTTTTTTAAATTGCACTAAGAGTAACTAATAATTCTATGAAGAGAGGATAGTCTGGAATTTGGTATTGGTAGCTGAAGAATTAAAAATTAATTTTTAACCAAAAAAGTTTTCATTCTAGCCTAAATTTCAATGTCTATATAGACATGTTTCTGTATTATTTTTGTATATATATTTATATATTTACCATTTCTTCTTCCGGGTTGGACCGTGTCAAGTTGTTGATAGTTGCCGAGCTTTTGCACATCATGTGATGGCTTCTTCAGGGCTGAATAGAGAATAATTTAATTTAATAATANAAGAATTAATCTTGGGCACTTATACTTTCTTACTTTGCCAGTAATCTGAACATCTTCAGAAAATAAGAAGTAAATACAATTTACTTGTGGGAGAAGTATAATGGATAGAATAAATAAGTTTTTTTTTAAATGTGATTATATATATATGTTCTCATATAATAAGACGGTTTGCTGGTATAACGGTATAAGATTAATCTTATTTTTTCTTTATATGTATATACAAAGAGAGAGAGAGAGAGAGAGGGTGAGAGAGAGACAAATTGAATTACTTTAGATTAAAGCTAAACAAAAGCTGAAGAGTTTCCCCTTCTGCAGGTTCCTTTGATCCTAGCCGACTGCCATGACACTTTCCACTTCTTATTTCCTTCCTTTCTTCTGTCCCCCACCTTTCTCTTGTGTTATTTTCCTTATTGCTACTCTTAATCAGGTAAACTCCTACCTTTTGTTTGTGCTTAACAAAGAATGTTTTTGATATGTTTACGTTTCGTGCTCATTATAAAAGTGAAATATTTATGGGCTAATATATTTTATGTACTCAGAGAAATTTTAAGGACAGTTAAACAGGATTTAAATTTAAAAAAACATAAGTTTAACTTTTCTACCAATGATTTTACGGTATTTTTGGTAACGATTTACAAAAATCAATGTTTGAGAATTTTTTTTTTGTATTAAGCGTTAAGCCTCCCTTTCAACCACTCAGAGTCATGGAGGGAGGGGCTATCTACAGGACGCCATACCATTCTAAACAACCATGGCTCAGGATAAGCTTTTGCAATTAAGGATTGCCCTTTGCTGGATTCGAACCCGCAGCGCCAGAATTGTGAGACCCAAACGGATCCCATGAGCTACCCTAGCGCCCGCCGACAAATGTTTACGATAACGTGATGAATAATCTTCCTGTAAAATATAATAGGAAGGAGAGCCATGAAAACATATATGAATTTTTTATATTTTTTTAGTACCTTTTGTTCAGTCAATGTTTATATTTCATTATAAAAAATAATACGATTCCATATGAATATTAATGAAATTAGATCCAGGAAAAGGATATATTAAAATATTCATGGGCGAAAAATAATCATTTTTTTCCCCAGTTATCAATGAATTCACTCCTCCTTATAATATTTTACGTATACAAAATAAAATTATTATTAAAATTACTATTTACTTAATTCCTTTAACTATTTAAGAAAAATGTTATATATATATATACTGCAGAATTTGAACGGGTAAGTCAATGTTAAAGCGAAGCTATAAATAAATAAATTTACAGCTTTGTCGATCAACGTTTTTTTTCTTTAGCCTAGAAAAACATTTGATCCGTTTTATTTAATAATTAGTGGCATTGTCTTACACTCAGAATTATAAGAGTGTGTTTTCTCATCATTACGCTATTTCAATTTTATTCATTTAGATTCATTACAATTGCGAAAGAAATAGTTTATTCGTTGCAAATTTCCAAAACAAGGTTGCAAAAACACGTACATATGAAAGTGAAGAGCAACGCATCGAACGCTAATCTATTGAGACAGAGGCGTGCCATTGGCTAGTTTCGAATATGAGTCGGACACAGAACACAAGTTTGGCCTCATCCTTTCGACTTCTGTGTTAAATTCAGAATCCACTCGAGCTCTGCCGAAACAAGTCTATTTATCCAAAAATAAAATATTTCAAGAACCACAACCTTAATAAAATGGATAAAACTTATTATTATCCACTGTATGTGTGTGTATACACTGAAATTAATTTCAATAAATCTTATTGTAGTGAATTTAATTATATACATAATGAATTTATTTCAATGTATAATTGAATTTATAATAAAATTTATTGTAAATAAATCAAAGAGACTACTTATAATTTAAATATACAAAATATAAATAAGCGAAATGTAAAATACAATACAAAATAATGCTATGAAATAATAAACAAATTAATCATTAATTCCTATTTATGCCGAACTTTAATGAAACATGGGAAATATGCATAGTAAACACAGCTCATGTGTAGCGTACATTCTTTCTGATTGAAAACAAACTGACGCTCAACAAAATATTACTTGTCTGTTTAT
>KZ807358.1:484819-495717 GCA_000696205.2 Oncopeltus fasciatus | reverse complement strand
TATATAGTCATTAAAAAGTTCATAGATCATAAAAAGTGTAAAATTTAATTTTTTAACTCTAATATAATATATGAAACGATAAAAGAAAATTTGTATATTATAATTCACACTTTCCAATGTAAACCTTAGGATGAATTCATTTTTGGTTGAAACTGCATAAGTGTAATGGAGCTTTAAGTTGGACTAAATTTATTCATTATCAATATATTATTTATAAATAGTTTCATGAAAAATATTTCAAAGGAATGATAGGTAAATAATATATTACATAAAAGGGAAGCTTAAATATATAAGTAAGAATGCAAAGTGCTCGCACATTCTCTTCTCAACTAATCAAATTAGTCTTTTGACTCTTCCACATGTCCTATGATGTGGGTTTGGCAACTTTTGCGTTAAAGGCCTTTGTCAAATTACACATATTGTTCTAAATAGACTTCATTTTTCACTTGAGGGGATATTCTTGAACCCGCAACGAGAAAGTACACATGGATCACATAGAATACGCCAACGAATCCGGAGTATATTTAAAATTCTTTTATGGTTGGAGGTTCGTTGGCCATTGAGTCTTATGCTGGAGAAATTATTCACGGTTCCGGCCAGGATTATAAAAATCAAATACTCCAAAATTGTAGGGTAGTTATTTTATTATTTCCGACTTTTCGACTTAACTTGTTAGTCATCATCATGTTGATAGTGATGTCTGGAGAGATCTTCGAGGGAGGTTTATGGTCACATCTCAGAGTACAGAGCTAAACTGAACTCCAGTTAGTCGAAGTTAGTCCAAGATAAGTGTAAACAATAATAAAATAATTATCCAATAATCTTGGAGTATTTATTTTTCTGATCCTGGCCAAATTCATTTTCTTATTCCTGGTCATTATTTCCTCCGAGCGTAGCGGATCTCTTTTTAAAGATTTCACTCTAAAATGACGTACATAGCAGGAATTTTCTTTCTTTACAGCTCCCTAGATAATTCATTTAAACAAAAGCACTTTCATCTGATTTTACTGCAGTGAGATATTAGAGTTGTTCAGTGCCTGCTACTTTTTAGTTATTAGTCTTAAAACTTGAATTCCACGTGCCGGGTATTATCTTAATTTTTAAGTAGTNTTTATGTTGGATTAAATTTATTCATTATCAATATATTATTTATAAATAGTTTCATGAAAAATATTTCAGAGGAATGTTAGGTAAATAATATATTACATAAAAGGGAAGCTTAAATATATAAGTAAGAATGCAAAGTGCTCACACTTTCTCTTCTCAACTAATCAAATTAGTCCTTTGACTCTTCCACATATCCTATGATGTTGGTTTGGCAAATTTTGCGTTAAAGGCCTTTGTCAAATTACACATATTGTTCTAAATTGACTTCATTTTTCACTTGAGGGGGATATTCTTGAACCCGCAACGCGAAAATGCACATGTATCACATAGAATACCCCAACGAATCCGGAGTATATTTCAAATTCTTTTATAGTTGGAAGTTGGTTGGACGTTGAGTCATATGCTGGAGGAATTATTCACGGTTCCGACCAAGATCATAAAAATAAAATACTCCGAAATTGTTGGGTAGTTATTTTATTATTGCCGACTTTTCGACTTAACTTGTTAGTCATCATCATGTTGATAGTGATGTCTGGAGAGATCTTCGAGGGAGGTTTATGGTCACATCTCAGAGTCCAGAACTAAACTGAACTCCAGTTAGTCGAAGTTAGTCCAAGATAAGTGTAAACGTCAACAATAATAAAATAATTACCCAATAATCTTGGAGTATTTATTTTTCTGATTCTGGCCAAAACCAAGACTAATTCCTCCAGCAAATAATTTTTATAATTATTTCCTCCGGGCGAATCTCCGGGGATCTCTTCTCAATGATTTTACTCTAAAATTACGTACATTGCAGGAATTTTCTTTCTTTACAGCTCCCTAGATAATTCATTTAAACAAAAGAACTTTACTCTGATTTTACTGCAGTGAGATATTAGAGTTGTTCAGTGCCTGCTACTTTTTAGTTATTAGTCTTAAAACTTGAATTCCACGTGCCGGGTATTATCTTAATTTTTAAGTAGTTCTCTCTAAATAAGGGTTGTAATGAAATATTATATTATTTTCTTACTCTAATCTCGAGTACTGTTCTTACACTTTCCACTGAAGGGGTACTTTCCTTAAATGCATATGTATTATTTGTTAATGTTTGTTTTACACATTGGTATTTAGTACATTAAATACATTTATGGTCCTTATATTAAATGTATGAATTACTCTTTTTTTCTACTTTGTCTTCTATCATTCTCCTTCTACGCTTCATTCCTATGTACCCGAAGATTTAATATCTCATAAATAATAAGTAATAAATCTTTCTTCACAATATTGCGTCACTATTGTTTTTTTACAAATATAAATACTATATATATTTATATATATAATATAATTAAAATTGTTAATATGGGAAAACATTAAAAATAATTAATTATCGGTTAATCAATTTAAAAAAAAATACTTTTACAATGTGAAATGTTCATAGATTAGCAAAATTGTAAATATATTATACTGTTTTTCACTAAATGTACCTTAAAACTAGTAGCATGAACAATTGAAGTTCACTAATATAGCAAAAGAACATGCAAAATTTCATTAAACAAACTATATTTGTAGGGATTGAGATGACAAAAATTAATGATCATAGTTTATTACAAAATACCATATTAAAGATAAATGTTAATGTTGCGTTACACTCATATTTTACAATAGAAACAAACTGACCATCTAAAGACCATAATACGACCAATTAGGACCTACAGGGCAGAACTGTGGGGTGCCACTAAGCCTTCCAATATCCAACGAATCCAATCCTTTCAGTCCAAAATGTTCAGAATAATTGCTAACGCTCCATATTATGTGTCCAACTCTACCCTTCATTACGACTTAAATATTCCTTTTTTCAAAGACCTTATCTCCATCCGCTTCAAGCTCTTTCATAGTAAACTCTAATTTAATCCTAATTCACATGCCCAATCCCTATCGTCGGACTACAATCCTTACAACCTCCACGGCGACTGAAATTGAAATGGCCTCGCGACCTCCTAAGCCTTAATGCCTTAACTATTTATGAGTGGGGTCAATGGGCCCCTTTTTCCTGCACAGTGATTTTCACTTATTAANTAAAATAATTAATATTAATATCATTATATTTTCTAAATAAAACTTTATTATTAATTACTTTCTATAGGGACATTAATATTAATGTTAGCAATAATCATTATTTCTAATTGTTTCATTACTTCTGGATTGTGAATATAGGATGATCAGAATAAACATAAAATACAAGATATACTTAATGAACGAAATTTCTTTCTTACAGATTAAAGAATCCGAGCTGAGAGCTTACTTCAGACAACCAGCTGAACTACAACTGCTAGTAACTAGACTTTATTCAATGAAAATCTAGACATGCAGTACATATTTGCGCCGTCGTCCATCATTCAATCAATCATTTCGGTACGAAATCCACAGATTAATTAATTTAATCTTTAATTAATTAAATAAGATCCTCCATTCCAACACAATCTCCAACACAACTTCAATGTTCCCTTCATTCAAGACTTCATTCCCTTTAACTACGTCAACTGTCACCCTTATAAGCCAAATACCACTCTAACATAGTTGCACAAGCCCTGTCCATTAACTCTAATCTCTACATCCCTATTCGTCAACTGAAACAAAGATGGCCTCCTGATCTCTTAGAAATGAAGATTCGTTTTCATTTCGTGATGTCTTTGAACACTATCTCCCTCGGGTATATTTATTACTTTTTTGTTTATTGTTGCTTATTTACTTCTTTACTTTTATATTTATGTATATATAAAAATTTAGAGGATACATAATGTTTTCTTCACAAAATTAAACCAATCTAATACAAGAAATGCAAAGGGAGCCAGAAAAAAGTCTTACTACCTCAGCCGGGACTCCTTTGATGACCTCTACACCAGCGAGGCAGGTTAGGTAATCTCTCCAACTTCCCAAATACATGAGGGTTTAGACTCGGACTAAAGTGCGGGGAGTTGGAGAGATTATCTAAACTGCCTCGGTAGTGCAGTGATCAGCATACTTGCCCTATAAGATTTTTTTCTTTCTGGCACCCTTTGCATTTCTTGTATAAAATTTAACATGGGATTACATACCACAAATAATATCATTATTGAAACAAATCTGAATTTATATTAATACGAACACCCTATTGTTAATTAAAGATATAAATTATAATACTAATGTTACTTGAAGATTAAAAAAATTAATTAATTAAGATTTTATCCTTACTGTTGAGGGGAATAACCGATTGCTCTAAAATTATCACTAGGCGAATCATCTTAAAAAGGAAGTGAAACTGTTTCCTAGGAATCATAAATAATTAAAGGAGAAATTACCTGCAAGGAATATTTTATTTAATCCGCGGTTTTTGTCCCCCCCCCCCCATCCCGCCACGAAACGTCTAGAATTTACAAAATTCTCGGCCCTCCTCCAGGCCAGGAGGGAGAAATTGAGAGTGGAGGGTTATTTTCTGTCTGGTTAACTCTCAGCCGTGGCAGGAGTGCCCCGGGTTTAATCCTAAGTGCCTGTCTGGTGAAAAAAGGGGAAAAAAGAGTTCGGGGGCAGAAGCACCTGGCCAGACCTCCCCGACACATATCTGCCCCACATCCCTCCCCCACCCACCATTCCCCTTCGGCCCTGCTCTAACTACACGACATATTGGTATATATATCACTTAACGGGATTTAGCAAGACGGTAGGGATCCACTCGAGTCTCCTGGGATTTATCTAGCAAAAAAATTATTTTAGCGTATGTTTCAAAACTTTTCCATATTCCATAGTGAGGTGGTACGTACCATTCAATTGAAGTGCACCCTCCTACCAATATCATACCTTTCCGATACTGTCAGAAAATAAAAATCCTTATTAAGGAATAGAAAATAGGTAAATAATCTAAAAGGTTATTTCCACCACCAATGAATATCGAACTGTCATACCTTCTAATATCCGTCTTCATTGGTTTCTGCAAACCACCTTCTGTTGGCTTTTGGACATAGTCCATCCTCGTGGCCGAATAAATGTGAGCGTATGTATTCGGCCAGAAGATGGACAATGTCCGAAAGCGCTCGCCAACAGAAGATGGTTTGCAGAAACCAATGAAGACGGACAATGGAAGGTATGACAATAAAAAATAGCTTTACCGAGTGAAGTTTAACATTTTTTTATTCCTTATAATTGTAAACCTTCACCCCAGTTCATGAAAAAAAGAAATAAAATAAAATAAAAAATCCTTTATTCTGTATTTTTAATCTCAACTGAAATTAGGAATATCTCTTTTCTGAATAGTAGTAAAAAATGACTATAGTAATAATTTATTAGATACAGGATAATAAAAAAAATTCAATATACTGACTGGAATATTTACTAATAAGACACTTATTTATGAACAAACCGGAGAAATTACGGTACAGAAACTGAAACCCATTTCGTGAAGTCAATATGACAATGCCTGAAAATATTTTTTTTCTTTTCTTTCGCTATTTTCGTCCCGAGAGAGAAAATCTAAGGTTATGTCGCCGTAATCCATCGCGGCCAATGTGATGTGTGAGTTAGCACGTGATATGATAACTAAGCTTTATTTTTTTTAGTTGTATCTTCATTAGCTGCCCAGTGAATTGACAGTCTAAGCTGAATTAGAAATTCTACAATTATTCTGTGAATTTTTAGTACGTAATATCCGTCTCATATTGCATAACGTTTATTGTTGTGTCAGGAAACATTTTTCTGGATGTGGTTGAGGTTGACTTATGACTTTTAGGTGGATTTATTTATTGTCAGTTATTTCTCCATCAAACTTTGCCTTTTTAGAATGGAAGGAAAATATGTAACTCTTTTCAAATATGGTTATAAAGAACCTCATGCCGATAAATCTCAGATTTATAAATATGCCCTTCACAAATCTGTTTGAGATTCATACAATTATTTTGTGTTACCACTAATTTTTTTTCACTTACTTATGATATCTTCAATAACAGTATTTCTAAACAATTGAGAATCAAAATAATCTGGCCTATATTAATATATATACGAAAATAAGGAGAAATTTTACTTACTTTTAAGAAAATTAATTAAACCAGTAAACAAAACTTCGCGAGTGGTTTTTCTATTAAAGATTGTTGGTTTACTTTATAAGTATTTAGATCTGTTTGATTACAGATTGTCGTTTCAAAAATAAAATACAATACAAGAGTGATATTTTTTTTTATTTTCATATATATATTTTCTGTTTTCAATAATCTCATTAATAACTGATTTCTTCCGTAAAACTAGTTATTCTTATAAAGGAAAACAAAAGTCGGCATTAGATGACATTTTTTCTTGTCTAACTTATTTTTTCTTTATCATTCATATAATTTAATCAAAAACCTAAATTTTTCATAAGGATTTTGAACTCCGTATATTGACTTGTATATATCACACTTGAATAGTCTAATCAGTTTTAAGAGTAATAATAACATTATGAATGTAATCGTAAATTATTTGAATTATATATCATTATTATATATGCAGTGCTTTCACACCCTGATTTATTTTCTGCCTTTTCCGAGTGACCTAAGCAAATCTACTCATCCCTACACAATCATGAATAAACCTTCCGAATCGCCAGGCAGTTCCAATATTTTCAATAAACAATAAATAAATATCCATTTTTTCTAGCTTAAAACCTCAACGTTCATCAATAGTCGACGTCATTTCCTATGTATGAAAGAAGCCACTCTTACTGTCATGACTAGCCGATTGCATTGAAAGTCTTTTAGGAGTATAAAAAATATCAGAAATGAAATCTTTTTTCGCCAAATAGTTAAAATATATCAAAGAGAGCGACTAAAAATAAAAACATCATTTTGTTTAATGAAATGGCATAATAATACTATTCAAAATATACAAAGGATAAATATTAGTATCAGCAATTGTTCAATTTTATATATCATAAATAGACTTCATTACAATCCGTTTTAATAAATTCCACTCTGACTTTCCACGCATTCCAATCCTTTAGCCCAAACTCTATCCAGTATTACCCATCCTTACAATTCACCACGTCGCCAGAATAGGAAATGGCCCCGTGACCTTCTCATTGCCAACACTTTATCAAAATAATATGAAGAGAAAAAACAACAACCTGTGTATGGTAAATAGAGATTTAGGAGTTCTGCCATTGGGCAGCTTCTCCATCGAGCAAAGTACACGCTAAGTTCTTTCTTCTTCTTTTTTAAATTTTATTACATTTTTTTTTCTTATTTATTTATTTATCTATTTTTTTGTTTGGTTTTTTTTTTTTCTTTTTTTTATTAATTTATACTGTGAATATTATCCAGCACATTACTAGATACAAAAAACATGTAGAAAGTAATTAATTATAAAGTTTCATTTAAAAAAAAAAGTATATCATAAATCCTTATAAATATCAAAATTGAAAGACTTCGTAAAATGAGATAATTGAATAATGTCAATATAGTTGATACATGTATGTTTGCTTTAGGATCCCGAGAAATATTTGCCTGTATATTTTTGTATTCATGTGCGCTTGGCTAGATCTCAGTGACGTTACTCCCACACATTCATACTCACTTTTGATCTGGCTTATGCGATCTGATAGTTTTTTCCGGGGGAAAATTGATAGTGTTTTCACCTGTGTTTAGGCAGATCTCAATAATTCGAGCTGGACGGGGCATCGTCATTTTACATAGCTGCGAACCCGCCAAATTGACGCTAGCTCTTCTTCAGGAGAGTCCCAGGATTCCTGACCTAATGGCTGTGGCCGTGGTTACGATCCCTCGATAAAAGTCCAGAAATATCTGGAGGACAACGGAGTAGATGCAATGCAATCATATCGCCAGTACGGATGAGAACCAAGGGCCCTAACAAATACCCTTGATAGAAAAATCGATAGCTATGATCGTAAAGTCACTCCCTGGTGATTAACATTAGTACTAATAGATGGAGCCAGAGATGCAAACCTGGTGACCCTTTCTTCGTTCCTCGCATTTTTCAAGAGCTGAGAAAAAAAAACCCAGAATTTTCTATGCAAGTAATTCACATTAAACACGCAATCGTATGCTCTCCCCTTATTTAAATAAATTTTTGAAGCATTTTTACATATCAGCATAACATGTTAAATTCTTTAAAACTCTGAACTTTATAAATGGCCTTTTTAATTACTCTCATATATATATTTAAACTATGGATGGTTTCATACACTTTTCATTCTTTAGAAAATATAATTATTATAAATAATTATATTCATTGTTTAGTTATGTTCTATGATTTTAGAATTTCCACAAATATAGTATGTCTTATATAAAAGCAAAAGAAAGGATAATTCATGGGTGGTCATAAGCGATAAATACCTATTTTCTCTTCTATTAATTAGGTGTTATTACCAGATTTACATGAATAATTAAATTAAAATTATATTTTTACAATGCCTACATACAAGAAATTAAATATGACTAATTTTTTGATTACGGAGTAGAAATCTGGAGTGCCGGCAACCTTTCAACATCTAAAGAATCCAGTTCATTCAATCCAAAACCCTGAGAATAATAGCAAATGCTCCCTATTACGTATCCAATTCATCCCCTTCACCACGATCTTAACATGCCTTTTATTCAATACCTCATTTTTTTTCTGCTTTCCACAGTAAGCTGCCCTACCATCCTAATCCACTAGCACAGACCATGTCTTCCAACTCCAACCCCTACAACTCTCACCGTCGACTCAAACGATGATAGCCCGTGACTTCCAGGGGACATAGCCTGAAAATAATTTAAGAGTGGTGTCATTGGTCACCTTCTCTCCTCACGTGATTGACATTGAATGTCATTTTTACTTTTCATTGAAATATAATTACAAAATGTTCTTATTTAACAAAATGTAATAAATAAATACAAGTTTAAAAAATTCTAATAGTATACCAAACTATACCAGTCTTTCTTATAGTCTATACCAGTCTTTATACCATAGTTCGACCAAAAAACGTGCATTAAAAACAATATTTAAAAACTTAATTGTATTTTAATTTTATTATANTCATCTTGGCAGGTGTAGCTCTTAGATTTACCAGTTAGATATATTTAAATTTTAACCTCTCCTTCAGCCACTTGGAGAGGAAGGGGGTCGATCTACAAATTGCCGTTCCATTATAAACATCCATGGCAGCTCTCCATGACCCGAACGAATCTCATGTGTTACCTGGGCGCCCCAGATTTACTAGTTGATTTACAAATATCTATCCTATTGTTCACTTTTTGTGAAGACTATAAAAATAGAATGTAAATGTTATAAATGTGTGTGTGTTTGTGAGTCTCAATTTTTAACATTAAGAAACCAAATAAAGTATTCAAGCTTATTATTACATAACGTTGGATGAGGTTGTCAATGTCTGAAATCGGTCGAGATGTATGAGAGTCAGGTATGTGAAAAAAATTATAGAACATGAATTCGTGAAAAATATAATTTTCATAAATATTTTTTTTTTTTGGTATTTAATCCCACGGCAATTTTAACAATTTTTAGTGCAAGAGAACAGAATAAAAAATCTAACTGTCCCAGCCAGGACACGAACTTGAATTTCCTGCTGTCCTGGCTTGGACAGTTAGACTTTTTATCCTATTCCCTTCCACTAAAAATTGTTAATATTTAATTTATTTTTAGCATTAAGGGAACCAGGAAGAGAACCAGGAAAAAGGGCTGAAACAAGCGGAACACATATCCCGAAAACTCAAACTTCCTGTCCTTCAAGTCTCAGCTGACTCTGAATTACAATTACTCTCGATCACTTGGATCCTCGAAAATCTACCTACACGACTAATTATTCCCTCCGCCTAGGTTGGCATCTATACCATCTCTTCGGGAGGACAGCTCGTCCGGAATGGGATTGCCACCTTTGTCCGATAGCTTCTTCTTCCTCGAGATTATTCGGCTCTCGAATCAAAGCAGCTTTATTAGCAACAGAGTGAACTTCATTATACAGTTTAATTGGAAATTGATTTTGCCGAAATTAAACGTTACGCGACTTCCAACCAAGAGGAAAGACAGGCTTGCAATTTATTTTAAAATAAATTCTACGCAAAATTAATTTACTGTAATCAAAATTTTTCAACACAAATAAGAAGCGCTAAAAGAATACCACGATTTATATACAGCGAAAGAAGAAGAAATCTGGAGAGCTAATTTAACTTATCGAGGGAGTTCGAAGTGTTTAAAGAAAGTAATTACGAAATCCTAACTTACCTGTTTTCAAGCGTAATTTTCTAAGTACTTGATTTCATTCTTGTTTGACCCGGCTTTTCTCACCCGTATCTTTGCAATTTGGAAAAATAGATCAGTTTTCTCTAAATACTTGTTATTTTCTTATTTTCAGCTGACCAAAATATCATCAGTATGTGCTATAATATTTCGTTGCTCTTTGCGTAACTCAGACGCTCGGCGATTGACGTGAAAAGATATCGATGCCTTACGAAAGGAATTCTTAGAGTTGTTAAATATCTGGAATCATTGGTTAATTTCATCAGTGAATAGCCATTCGGAGCTTGTAATATAGAGTTAATACTCTAAGATGATTTTAGTTGGGGTTCGGTCGAGGTAGATCCAAAAAAACACAAATTAAAAAAATGTAATTTTTTTTAATGAAGGATTATCTTCCAACGTTTCGGCTTACATTGTAAGCCATCTTCAGGCCTATCATGAAGATGAGAGAGGACGTCCTGCCCTGAAGATGGCTTACAATGTAAGCCGAAACGTTGGCAGATAATCCTTTATTAAAAAATACATTTTTTAATTTGTGTTTTTTGAGTGTATCCTTG
>KZ807358.1:469249-480084 GCA_000696205.2 Oncopeltus fasciatus | reverse complement strand
ATATATATATATAAAATTGATGGTTTATTTAATTAAAATAAGTTAAAAAAATATGAAACAAAAAATGAATTACTCCTTAAAAATATTAAAATGGTGAAAATGTTAAAAGTCAGTTTCAAATATCACATAAAGTAGGTACATTTATTTTTCAAAAAATATTCACGTCAGCTGTAATCAATTGATTGGTTCAGGTGTTAATTGCAATTCGAATAAATACTTTACAATGGATAAATATGTCTTTTCTGCACAAATGTCCAGGAGAGAATGTTTCATGATCGTAGCCAGTATAAAGTTGCAGAATCTATCAATATTTTTACTAGCTTAGATGGAGGTAAGCTGAGGTAATGTTGTTAATTATTTATAGCTTGATTAGTGAAATAATGAAATCCTCAGACTCTAAAGAGCATTTAAAGTACACTAAATGAGCAATTGAGCTGACTATTCACGCACAGATGGAATTCGTAATGTGGTCACTAATTGTTTCCTAAGTCGAATCATAGTACAGTTCTAAACATGTTACAGATGTTGTTCAGTGAGTATGTCGATGTAACGACATACACATATGATGAAAAGTTGTACACTTTTCAGAGTAAGTAAAAAGTTATGCACAACCACTAGTGTATGTTTTTATATAACAACTTTCATGAAAGATAAGTGTTCGAGAAATTATAAATATGAGAATTGAGGAAGAAAAGCTATAAAAATTATTCCGAGACAAGGATATGATTTAAGAGCTTGCAACAAAACCCGGTAGTTTTCTGAGCTAGGGGAGAAGGGAGTCACATCATTTTTTTTTGTACTATAATTTTATTTTTTAGCAGCAAGAGTAACGAACCAACTCATTAAATTTAATTTATATATATTTAGATTATTCTTAGATGATGAATGCTTCATAAACTGAGAAACGTTATGTTTGCTAACTACATCATGTTTGTACTTTAGTTGTGTTTTGTTTCCACGACACAGCATTCCTGCCTTTTGGAAATCTATTTCCACATATCCCACGTTAAAATCATAATTTTATAAAAAATTTAAAAAGTAAAACGTGCTAATTAATCTACTAATATTTAAAATAATAAGAGTAAAATTTTACATTAAATGAACAATTAATTAAATAAATGTACAACTCGACAAAAGTTAAAATACGATAGACTAAAGAAAACAAATTTAAACTTTGAAAATAAAACACAAAATTAATATTATAAATTTTAATCGAGACTAATTTTCGTTCTTAACTCTATTAGTGCACTTTGAAATTTCCTGATGTTCTGTCTAGTTTAAGTGAACACGCTTAGCCAGAATTTGTAACCATATTTTTTCTTTTTTTTTCTTTTATCTTTATAAAGTCTGTAGTAGGAAAGTAAGTGTGAAAATGACCAGTCACGAGAGCAATATATGTTACTAAAATTTTAAAGTCGTTGAGATATGGAAGTATGTGGACCGTAAAACTTATAAAATGCTTCAGTAAGGTGTAAAAAAAATGCCTGCCCTTTGTTGAAGATTTCAATTTTAATTGACGTAAACTTTTAAAAACGTTCCAGAATAAAAATCAAATTCATTTAAAATATTTGTTCATAACTTATCGACAAAAAAAAAACCTTCTGAGGAAGTAGAATTGGCCAAAAAAATCAGTCATTCCATTATCTCTCATGAACCGCTAGTGTTTTAACCCAATTTTTGTATGGGTACCACAGATCTACATCCATACGAAAGCATTAGACATTTAGTAAGGGATAAAAATAAAACTCCATAAAAATCAATATATTTTATTTATTTTTGATTAGCACTCAATTTGTTGAGTTATTGTTAATACTATATTATTTTTAGTCAAGTGGGACATTATTTTTAAGGATCGTGTCGCCAGGGTAGCTCATGACGCTGCGGGTTCAAATCTCGCTCTCGGCAAGCTTTTATTGATAAATAAAAGCCCGACCCGAGCCCAAGGCGTTTAGAATAGAATGGCAAACTGTAGATAGCCCCTCCCTCCATGATCCTAAGTGGTTGAAAGGTAGGCTAAAATGTGTTTTAAAAACATAATAATAAAATATTTTTTCTTTCTGTTAATGGGCATTATTTTTCATAATTCAAAACTGTATGTCATTGTCATACGAGTTTCAGTTTGTAAGTTTTTTTTTTCCAAAACTTTTAGATATTGCAGTTAGCTTTCATTTGTTATTCCTACAACGTGTTGCTACTATAAATTGTTTTATTTTTCATGTATAAGATTAAATTTTTAAGAATGAATAGTACATACAAAGAGAACAGTTATTTCTTGAAGCTTCAATACTCAGTGGGGAAGTTGTTCCGTTTCGAAATTAATGGCGACAGCGGAAGTGGAAAAACAAAGGATCACCAACAGGAATCTCATTTCCCTTCCAAAGTTGATTGATTGATTGGATATTTATTGTTTTGGGGATTTCCAATATATGTAGGACTCTATTCCTTCAGAATATCAAAATTGACTGGATAAATATTTTTAATGAATTCCGAAATAAATTACGAAAAAAACTCAACATAATTTGCAACACGCGGTAAAACATGATTGAAAAAATTAGAATAGGTACATTTCCATTTTGTTTTATAACGTACTTCCGGATGATAAAAGTGGTTATTTTTCATTAATTCTACAAAAAAAAATTATATGATTAAAAAAATACAGAAAAATATTTTTGTTTATTCGTTTTTTGTTGTTTTTTTTCCGAAAAAGCGCTAATATCGAGAATATTTAATACATTATTATTTAAATTCCATTTAACTAGTAAACAAAGAGTAAAAATAATGTATTATAAATTTCAGTTAATCCAGAACTTGGATATAGAGGTATATAACGACAACCATAGAGCACAGATGATAAGGCAGTAAGGTGGAGAGGTTAAAATGCAGGTGCACACTTTAAAAAACGTCATTGACACTTTGTAGGTTGTGAACTTTTCAGTTCACCCATATAGTATTATACAATTAGTTATAACATTGGATTATTTCAGATAAACTATCAAATAGCTATTCGATGTTTTTTGTTGGGAATCGGTCTAGGTAGATAAAAAAAAAATACAAATTTTAAAAAAATGACTATTTTTAAATTATCTGCCAGCGACATTTTTTTTTTGGTAATTTGTTTTTGTTATTTTTAATAAGTTTACTATATTCATACTTTTGATATCACATTACATTTAGTTATAGCAATTCTATATTATAATATTGTAAATCATTTAATATTTTGTTTTTATTTTTATTCTTATAACATTTTATTTGAAAAGCCCTGAAAGTGGCTTACAATATAAGCCGAAATGTTTGCAGATAATTTAAAGAATACGCATTTTTTTAAATTTGTATTTTTTTTTTGGATCTATTTTGACCGAACCCCAACAAAAACATCTAATAATAACATCTACGTCCAAAAACACTCTTCATTTGAACTATCAAATAGCTATTCTGAGTATTTTCTTTCCTTTGATATTTGACGCAAGGATGTCATGGATAGCCGCGCCGGTAATTTTATAGGAATTGTTCATGACAAGACATGAGGTAACTACGAAGTACGAGGATAGTCGCTACGCAGAAATTGATACGCTTGAGAAGGAAGCAGACAAGCACACACTGGGAGCTTGAGTTACCCATATCCTACAGGAAAACACCTAGAGGAAATTCATCTTCAAAAGGCATCAAGGACTAGAAGGATACTGTTTGATTTACTTCGGAGGAGAAATAAATTAATATGTGATCGGTTATATTTCCTTAGGAAAATTCGGAAGTATAGAAATTTCATGCGTGGATCCACCTATATTTCCCATAATTCTTTTTTTTTTTAACCTTTATTTACTTATAACATTCTGTAAAAAATAAAAAAACATTTTGTAATTTCATTACAATGAATAGTAAAAATGACATTAATGACAATCACATGAGGAGAGAAGGTGGCCAATGACACTACTCTCAAATTATTTACAGATTATGTCCTCATGTCACGGGGCCATCTTCGTTTGAGTCGATGGGGAAGGTTGTAGGGATTGGAGTTGGAGGAAAGGGTCTGTGCTAGTAGATTAGAATGGAATGGCAGATTACTGTAGAAAAGGGTGAAGCGGGAAGAAATGAAGTTTTGAACAAAAGGGATGTTAAGATCGTGGTGAAGGAAGGAGTTCCCATAAAATTTGAAAAAAAATTAGATCACTAGGAATGTTAAAATACTTCAATGACTTGAATTAAAGATTTTTGCTTTATAATTTATTTCAGCCATTATTTGCTGCAAGTATAATTTTTTTATATATATACCATGACGTTTTAAGTCAACCCATTTATGGCACCTAAAACTTTGAGATTTCCACTGCCAACATATTACCAATTAATGTTCTTTTCTAGGCAGTCGACACAAGCAAAATGTTCGTCGCAATCCTAATTCTACAGAGGGCACTGTAATTTACCCTGAAGACAATCTAAATTAACAGTCAGTTGTTAGTAAGCACATTTGAAATTGCAACTGCAGGAATTATTCATGAAAACTGACACTTGATTCAAAAATTTTACCGAATATTCAGGCCCAATAATTTTCAACTTATTTACTATTTATTTTTATGTGTTTCTTAAATAATGTAAGTGTATATGGGTTTGGAAGAAGTAAATTTCAGAGCTTATGCGAAACATTAGATAAGATCAGTGGCATTATAACTATTTCACTCTGCTTGAAGTATTTCCTTATTCAGATGGGCATAAATAATTATGATGACTCAGAAATACATAATGTATATATTCATGACATATTTTCTTTTAAATATGTGTCTTACGTAACTTATAATGTTTAAAATATGTTCGTAGCCTCGTTCAGTTTGAGAATCGGGGAATCCATTTGGATCTCTCGCGCCTACAGTTGCAGATTCTAAACACGTCCTGAACAGACTTACGTATATCGAAAACTAAGGGCCTATGAAGACCATGGGTGTTTAAAATAGGCTGGTTACCTCTAGATAGCCACTCTTTTTTATGACATAGAGTGGTAAATTAATTTTTAAAAATTAGTGGTTAATACTTGTAAGAAATTAACTGAATATAAGGAGTATAAATCACACATTTTTATCCACTTATGTAGTAGCCTACTTATATTTATTAGATATTATTATTTTTAACTAAAGTTGTTATAGTTATTCTTTTCCCACAGCTCTTGTTAACGAAGACCACATTATACGAGAGAAAAAAAACAGCGGTTTCTCAGTATAACTTACCCGTCTTTCAAAGGCCACACAGTTCTCACCTGACTTCATTCAACCTAGGCCAAAGTAACTTGACGCTAACTCTCTTTGTCTGACTTCGCTATTAAATTAATCTCTGTGTTTTTATTGCAAAACTTAAAGTGGGGTTTCATTTTACTTTTACGGCTAGATTATTCTACTCTGGGATTCCGTCTCTTTGCGAGGATCCCATTATATCTTCCCTTAGATCTGAGGTCCTCTTATCTATCTGACTAAATTTATAGGGGTTGTTCTTCACTTCAACCACCACAGTTCAAGGAGAACGACCCTAAAAAGACGTTATACAGCCTGAGAATTATAAATAAGAATAAGTTAATCAAATTCAACAGCAAAAAATAAAGTTTCGACTTTCATCACTACAAGCCAGATTTTTATAAAATTTCATTTAATGATCAATTAACATTATGAGTCTGGTTGCACACTTGTACGCTTGTGCAACCCCCACGACACCCTAAAGGGAATTTTTCGGCTGTTTACAACGAAAGTGAGGAGAGTAAAATTCTTTGACGAAATTCAAATACAAGATCAGAAGCCCTGCTAACGGAAAATCAGAAGTTCTCCCTTGTTAAAAAGGCCTTTACCAACGAAATACTCAAATTCCTTCGGTGATTTCAAAAATGTCATGAACCATACTGGCCGCTATTAATCAATCAACCATCGTATCCAATGTGGCTGACATTATAACAGAAGACATTTACCGCAGACTCGACTCACTTCTCACTTCAATTTAAGTCAGCTTAATTTATAATCGGATTCCTGAACAAATGTCAAACAATATGACGTAAGCAAGGAAACAAGTCATTTCAAGGAGAAGAAGGAGGAAATGTGATCTGATCTGATCCACAAAACTAACCAATAAGGGTACAGCATTCCCTTCAAAGCTGCTATTAGCAACCCCTAACAATATATATTCCATGGATGTGCAGCTTTATCCATCGGATCGATGAAAAAGAGGAACCAAAAATCATCTCCTGCTTGAACTCTGTATTCTTCTCAAGGTATAAGTACCTTCAACTATAATTTCCTTTACTAATAAAAGAAAATTCGGCTGGTATTAAAGAAAGTAGGTTTCTTGCTGATCTAGCTTAGGCAATCGTTGTCCTCACAATGTTGAGGATTGAGTCCACCAAGAGAATCAGATAACTCAACTTTTGATTAGGTAAGCAAGAAAACAACCACTCAATTACGCTTTTGACGAAATGAAATTAAAATCTTCTAAGTTTACCTGAGCTCTTGAGAGAAACAATTTCATAGACTGATTTCGAAAATTTTAAAAATAAATAAATAGTAAATAGTTTAAATATTGTATTTTTTTTATTTAGTAAGCTAATCAAATAGCTATGACCTTACAAAAGCTAACTTCAGAAAGAGCAATTCAGTAAAATTGTAGAATAAAAGAATTAAAAAAAAACCGCACTTCTATAACCAACACATTTAATGAAATATATTGTCACAAGTATGCAGAAACACAAGCATAGACCAATGATTAAATTAAAAACGTCTAAAATTAGGTTCCTAAACGCAAAAATCCGTCAAATCCCTTTCAAAAAATGTTTATTTAATTATGTTTTTTCGTATACCTAAATTAGATGCTGTAAAGAAAATATGTACACAAATTTTATTAAGCGAATTTAAATAAGCGAAAAGATGTCATCCAATATTATATAAAAATTTCTGTTGAAATCTATAACAGTGAAATGAAGTGATAAGTATAATTATGAAATTTAATTCATTAAAATACTTTTAAAAAATTTCATATAGATCATGGCTAGCTAACACCTGTAGCAAAAATATATTCATTTATATTTATAAACTGTGTCGTGTCATGTTAATTCTTGGGCCAACGAAAATCAAAACGAAGTTCGTTCATCTTTAACAACTTTTATACTTCCTTGCTCAAGCACTAAGAAAGACTCCAGCACTATCAACTGTTCAATAAATACATAAAACCTAACCTACAACTAACAAATTGATCTTAGATGTCTTCTGAAAATTATATAATTGAAATATCATGTATTTATTAATAAAAGGCTGTATGAGTATTTTTTTTACAATTAAAATAATCTATGAAATTGCTAATCAATTCTCAAAACCGAATTTGCTTGTACTTAGAGCTGAGTATCTGTAAATTTCTTTAAACCAGTTCCAGAATACTTCCAACTTTCGTGAGGGATGAAAATAAGTTGCCCTGAAAATAATGACATCCCGTCAGCTGGTGGGGCATGAAAGCATTGACGGGGAAGATCAACGCGTCCTAAAGTTGCCTCATTTCCACCGACCAGGGGCAGGGGAGGGCCTAAGTTTGACAGGACATCAAAAGGTACCCGAGAGATTGGCGACGACAAAGACGTCTATAGCGGATATGTGCAAGGTTGATGCTACTACACCGTGGATGGGTAGAGGGGATCGGTTGCTTGCGACAGATTACAACCTTCCTCTCGTGCAATATCATCACGATCAGTTACATAAATTCATAAATAAAAAGCTTCTAAATTAGGAAATAAAAAGGACCTGCCACACAGAAGCTGGTAAATACCTCATTTTTCTATTAAATATAGTAACACTACGTCTCATTACTAAACTCCTCCATATATCAGAAACCATACCCTACACACAGACCTACAAGTTCCTGCAGTAAATAACCATATAAAAAAACTGTACGCCAACTTTCACGATAAATTACACACGCACCAAAACCCACTCGTTCACTTAATATCGACTACACACTTCCAGGATAACACACCAAAGAGGTTTAAAAGAACCTATATGAGGAATCTCCTCTAACAATATGGTACATTCTTGCATACTTTCTTAATGGCAGGGGAAGACACTGCTGTGTTCCTACTCTCCCTCAAGTCAATAAAGCCAACACTTACTTAATTGGACAGCCCATTGGCAGATTTGAATTATATTACTGGTGCCAATAAATTAATTTAAGACAAAAAAAAATATATATATATAGAGAGAGAGAGAAATATTGAACAAGGAGATTGTAACATGTGTTTTCAAGCCGCGGTTCAAGGTAAAAGCCCGTTGTCAAGAACAATTTTAGGCAGATTACCCATGTTTCATTAAATATTTTTATTGAAGGGTAAATGACGAAATATAATTTAAAAGCCGTAGAGAAAAATATTTGTAAACGGTATGTCATCTGAAATTTCCTCTCGACAGATTAAAAAGAAGGGTAAGAATTCAGTGTTTTCCGTCAAATATTGAATATGAAATCAATTTAAAGGCATGCAATGAATAGTCTATGTACTGAATTAATTTTTTTTTTAAATTTCACTTTAGTGTTATAGCACATATATATATCTTTTAGTCCTTATTTTAACCATCTACAATGTTAGTGGATTAGGATGGTATGGCAATTAACTGTGGAAAAGGGTGAAGCGGGAAGAAATGAGGTCTTGAACCCTAAGTGATTGAAAGGCAGGCTAACACTTATTAAATTTTAAAAAACGGATCCCAGCATATCTATTTCAGTTGATGGGCTGTCATGGTTTATTCCAAAGGAACAAATTGATTAAGAATATATGAGTCCCTTTAATTATTTCTTGCCATGCCTTAAAGCCGAGTGCCATGCTCATCTTAAAGTAGGGTAAAGTCTATGCATATCTTATGAAAGGATGGTCTAGATCCGTTGAAAAGGAAATACATGACTATTGTGAACAGAGATCTTAACTTGAATATAAGGAGTTACAATGTGGAGTATACCCCAGGAACTATGTGTATTGACTGACCTCCACAAAAGAAGTCCAAAGCACGGTCTCTAAGTTGGTGATCATTAGACCAGAGTTTTAATAAATCTTAGGCCAAATTGGAATATTTGCAGGTATACTAGAGTTGAGTAAAAACAAAAGTTTATTTAATAAATGTAGATTTCAAGGATCCCTAAAAATATAAAACATTCTCTATTATGATGGACGGGTGATCTTGGTCTCTTGGTAGTCGAGTCTCATGGTCAAGGTACTGGATTACTGAGGTCTTCAAGGAGATTCCGAGATCAAGAAAAATGGCCAGTCGACAGGACTATTTATTGGGGCTGGTGGCAATTGTCTAGGGATTGATGTGAGAGACAGTGTGAGAAGGACAGGACCGTGGTCAGAGGAAAGATTATTTAAATTTTCAATGGAGTGAGGGAAAGGAATAAGATTTTTTTTTCTTATGAAGAAATCTAGTATCTCAGGGAGACGGTTTACATCAGAGGGCCAGTAGGTAGGATAGGACGGACTTCATACAAAGCTCGGCCTCGGAAGTAGGTCATTTTCGAGCCACACTGCAAGTGTTTCGCTTTATAGTCTCCGCCAGAGAGGAAACTTAAGGAAATTTAAGGTGACTCTCTTGAAATTTGCCCGAGGAAATATATTTGTCAGGTGGCCAATGCACTGCAGTCAAAGATCAAAACATTTTAGCCTATTTTCTAAAAATTAAAAAAAATTAAATATAATTTTTACCTCATATAACTCCTCCATTGTTATTGACATTTACGCTCAGCAAGTATGAAAGGCAGGTCTTTATATTTCACCCAGAAAATATAAAAGAAAAAAAAACAGTCCAACGGGAGGAATGGAATTCCAATACATCGATCCTGAATACTTTCGCCAAATAACAAAATTTTCCAATAGTCAATTGTCTCTTAAAGCGATCCCCTTCATTTAGCGTATTCCCTTTTTATCTGACTAGAGCAGGAATTGAGGAAAACAGAAAATGCTTAACGGAGTAAATTGAATTCCCGCTATCAGAGAGAAGGAATTCTGTACAATCTATTTAATAAAACAATTCACTAAGAAGCTCCTTTACCGAAATACTTGATCCAATACAGATTTTACTGTAAATTAAGTAAGTACCTCCTTCAATGTGTTTGTTTTTGTTGTTTTTTACCAAAATTTTATAAAACATGAACATCAATAACTTTAATCTACCACACATTAATGTAGTGAATTAAATTCTGGCAAACTATGAATCCAGTGTAGGCAAACTTATCTGCATTTTAAGAGAAACAGCCATATATGAAAAAATTTAATTAACCCAACAGTCAGGGCGTAATAACCATGATGTTGATCGCCCTATAACCTGATCCTAATCCTAATCTACCACACATAAGATTACATAAGTATTTAATTTGGTTGTGGTATTTTATCCCACGTAAATTTCAAACAATTAATGAGAGGTGGTAAGTACACCGGCCCGAATAGCAGGAGATCCAGGTTCGATTCCTGGCTGGGAAAGATAGTTTTTTATATTCTATTCCCTCTCATTAATTGTTTTAAGATTACATAAGCTTCTGTCATAATGTCAACAGTAACGAAGACATTGAAATT
Source organism: Oncopeltus fasciatus (assembly GCA_000696205.2). Taxonomy (NCBI): domain Eukaryota; kingdom Metazoa; phylum Arthropoda; class Insecta; order Hemiptera; family Lygaeidae; genus Oncopeltus; species Oncopeltus fasciatus. Next base: position 469,523 of record KZ807358.1, on the reverse strand, counting down.
TTTTAATTTAGTCCACTCTCTACCCATCCATTTCGTTTATCAGATGGTATGCAATGGACAGCTTTAACATTCAATTCGATTTCTATATTTTAAAAATAAGGGGACCTAAAATTTAAAGATACCAGGTGGCTCAAATACTATTCTCAAAGTCTATTTCATTAAAGCGTTATATTCACATAAAGATTTTTCTACATGTTCTCATATTCTACTTAGTTGACACCAATATTAATAGTCATTATTATATATATATATATATATATATATACATATATAT
>KZ807358.1:439387-468169 GCA_000696205.2 Oncopeltus fasciatus | reverse complement strand
TTATTTAAATGCATATATATACATACATATACGCGTGTGTGTTTGTGTTTTGTAATACATAAATAATGAGGTTTATATCAACTACATTTATATGCTATTGTATAAATGTTTTTTTTTTTTTTTTTTAATAAACTAAAGACACAGAGAAGTAAAACTATAAGAAAAAGAAACGAAAAATACCATCCAAAAGAAAATAATGTAACAAAATATTATAAGCCAATTGTTATATAAAACATTAAGATATTCAAAACATTTACAGTACATAGAAATTTAAAAAAATCTTTAACAAATGAACCGAAACCACATACAACTTACTAAAAAATTCAAAAATTAATTAATAGTTGGCTTCATCAAATCCGAACCGTTTCAAAATTATCTTAATTTGAATTTTTCATATCATGACATTAGCTATTTTGACAGGTGAATATTTTACTTGATGAAGTCGTATTTTTGGATTTTTTTTTTCTTAAACGTACCGTTTAACTAAAAACTGAAGGAATTTTTAATTTATTTTTATAATCTATCTTTCTATGTGTTGAAATTAGGAATTTTAAAATTGTTGTAATTTTTTTTAGGGGTTTACAGTCTTATGAAAATACTAAAGAAATGTCAGGAGAGCATCATATTTATATTATATCGTTAATCCTAATTCGATAGAAAAATACGGATTTTAACATTTTGGCGGCATAATGACACTTTCTACTTGCGTTGTTGGCCGATACTCCCCAAAACCTAAATATTATACATCATCTCGCTTATCTTTATCATACCTTCTGTAATCCGTCTTCAATGGTTTCTGCAAACCATCTTCTGGAAACCAGTGAAGACGGATTACAGAAGGTATGATAGTTCTATATTCATTGATAGTTATAATAACCCTCTAGATCGCTTATCTTTATCTGTTCCTAGACTCAAACGCCTGGAAAAAGCCCAGCCACAAAGTGACTATATGACAACACAAGAGCTCCCAATGTCGGGCCGCCTTTAGGAGTCGCCCTTACAAGGGGACACGTAGAGGCAGAGTTAGTCCTGCTCCTTGACCAAAGAGTCGAGGAGGGAGCTTAATCCTATCGAGTAAGCCATCTTACGTCAAGTCCCCCACCTCTGGGGGCTGGTTATGGGGAAACTTGTTACGAGTTTACGACTAATTCCCCACAGTGAAGGGAGTTGGCTGGATTAGCCCTAACGCAATTCAGCCAAGATGTCACCCAATGTTGCAGCAGGAGAAGTGAACTTTCCACCATTTCTTACCCTCGATGTAATTTAAAAAATCAAAAATACCGAAAAAAATTTTTTATCTTATTTTTAGTAGTAAAAAATTATGAAGAGAGGATTGTCGGGACTTCGGTCATGGTTTTGTAACCAAACTAGTTTTTATTTTAGCCAACGTTTCGGCCTGAATTTCAGGCCTTCTTCGGGGCTGAATATGAAAGAGAAATATACAAAATAATTAATGAATGGAAATATAAAACTGTGTGTACTCGATTATAAAAATGGATATTAAACATGTTGTAAATAAAAAAATGATTAATAAAATTCGTAAGTGTAACTTACCAAATAGGATGATGGGGAGAGAGAGAGAGAGAGTGACCCGTGCTCAACTTAATCTACATTGTGACTGATCTGTTAAAAAAAAAAAATTTATTTGACCGTGGAAAGGAACGGGAAACGGACGTAGGAGTGGGGAAAGGATGAGACGGTTTAAATGGCTTGAGGTACAGGACATATCGCTGTAGGACAGTGGGAGGGGAAAAATATATGGGGTGGTCTTGTTATGATTTTTGTTTTAAGATGTGAAAAATATTACTGTATATGAAAGAAATATAGTCTTAGTCTTTATTGTCATTAATGAGGTTATGTTCTAAATGTATGTGAATAGACTCGGCTAAAAGCCGTTTCTCAAAGTTGGGTTTTCGCAAGAAGTGTGAATTTATCAAAATCGAAAGTATGTTTGTCAGTAGTAGAGTGCTTTAAAAGGCCTGTGGTGGTTTTATTATTTTTAATGTCATGTTTATGGTTACTGATTGGTCTTTTTATGGGGTTTTTGTTTGTCCAATATATGCTGATCTACAATTTTTGACATATAGGCACATTCATTCCACATTAGTACAAAATTATTTAAAAATGAATCTTCGTATCCACTTAATAGTAAATGTGAATTTTAGGCTGTTTTTCTATATGTAGAATTCAAAATTTGCCAACGACAAACTATATTCCACGAAGATCACTCTAGACATCGACTCGTGTGTCAAAATTTACTTGAATTAGTGTAAAACTATATTTTAAGAAAAATTTTATTTACATGATAACTAACGTCCACCACTCTAGAGCTGCGGATTCCTATTAAAGATCAATAAAAATAAGAGTAAATGACAAAATTTAATATATAATATTTATAAAAGAACCGTAAGCGTAAAATGTAGGATAACTAATCTTTGCTCTAGACTAATCAGGAAGAAAGGGTGGAAGGAAGGAAGGAACCGCTGACCCTGCGGTGTTACTTTTTTTATATTTTTAACCTAAAAAGCGCTTTCATTTTTGTAACAAGTAAAAGTAATCTTATGTTTATAACAATAAAGTCTTTGTATTTTAAATATTAATTGTATTGTAACAAATATTCTCAATTATATTATCGATGAAATACATTTAAAAAATTTCTAAATAGGAATTAGACCCGAAAAGGGTTAAGCAGCTAGTTAACCACTATTTGATCCACATAACTTTTTATACATAACACATAAATTTTAAACTTCAATTATATCAATTATATTTATATGCTTGACCCAGACCGAGTATATAAATATATTGTATGTTATATGTATTCATTGTTTACAATACGAGTTTCAAACTCTTTGACTATATAAAATGTAAATACTATCACAGATATTTTTACCCAATTTAATGTTTACCAAAACTAAAAATTGCAAAGATAAAATTGTTTTTAAATATGAAATTTTTTGTGCAAAGTTTTGCTATTAAAATTTTAATCCTACCTATTTTCTTATAAAAATCACTAGAAAAAGAGAAAATTTGAATGAGTTATTAGAGAATTATAATTATAATTCTTACATGATATTATAATTTTCTCTTAAGCAAGTCATGTCCGTTGCTTTATATCTCAGGATTCAATAAATACAAACAGTGTTTTTAATATGTAATTTTCCTTTCCGTATCCTAAATAATGCTAAAGTGATGTTCAATTACTTCCAGACCGAATTGCATCTTCCCGAACAGCAGTTCTTTGGAAGAGGAAGCGGGCGTTCTTCAATCCATGAGTTCTGCAAAGAGGAATTCTGCACGAAAAACTTTCGTGACTATTCCTCCAAGTAGAGGATAGACTGGAAGCTACCCTCTTCCCCACCCCCTCCCTATCAACAGAATATAGAGATATTGCGAAGGAATCTAATTTGTCTACAGCTACTATGCTATGGATAAGCCTACAATGGTCTACAGCTACTGTGGTATGGATAACGCAAAGTCACGTAGTGAAGCACTGTCACAAAGGTCTAAATCTGGCCCATTTGCGCGTCAGCCAATCTTTTTTTGTGTGACAGTCAGGAGTGAGGAGTTTTTGCAGCTAGGATGCGGTGGACCAGAATATTCGTTATCGGCCAGCAGAGATTCCTCACTTAATGAAGGAAGTAGACCGACGGCACAGATGGAGCCGCCATTCAATGTGGGATGAGGATTTTTTAGAGGAAATATTATTGAGCCATACTTTTCTCCGAGTTATATGATTCTTTTTTTGTGCAATTCACTTTCCGATAATTATATTTCTACTTGCACAATAAGGACTTAGTTTCAGTTAGTCAGTTCAGCGTATTTCGCAAAATCAATAAGGTGGGCTCTACTTTAGCTGCTCGTGGGAAGATACTTTGGTTTTGGGCTGGATGTAGAATATGCAACACATTAACAAAAGATCTTCAAGCATCATGGAATATCGTTAACTCAACAAACTCCCCAGCAATGTAGTTAACTTTGAACTTTCCATGTCCTTCATACACCCCATTCATAATTTCTTCGATTTCCTAATAACACAATGAAATCAATCAAAGTTCGACCAGTGGGATCTGTGCATCTCGAGCAGATTTCCGATTTTTCATTGAGGGGAATATAAAGAAACCCAAAAGAATAATAAAGATAAATACCTGAAGTATGGCATAAAGCTCATATGTATGGTAGAGGAAGGGAGGGTGAACCATACTACTTTTTTTTTTTTTTAAATGTCTTGCGACTATTGTAAAAAGTAGCTATATAAAAATGATGGGAAATATTAAAATCTCTTTCACACTTTGTCTAACACTAGTAATAACAACACCGAGCACATCCTCGTCCCAGGCTGTTAAATAAATCCCACATAATGGGCCTGAAATGGTTGGGGGAGCGGCCTGGCTCCGCGGGTGCGGGCCGTTGGGGGTTGCTGTGTCCGTGGGGCCTCTTGATTCTCTAGTCATGAATATATTTGCTGAAACTAATACACAGATAGTAATGTTCAATAACTTTTCAAAAACCAAATAAACCAAACGAATAGATTAATTAAACTCAAATAATCATATTCAATTTTTATAAAGGACTTCCTTTTAGCGAAACAATAGGATGCAGGCCCGTCGTAGCGTGGGCGGGGGTGGGCTGGGCTTTCTCCGTGGCGTCTTGCTGGCGCTCATGAGGCGCCCTGGGAGATGTGGTCGGCTTAGTCCAACCGAGCACATCCTCTGTCACAGGGCTGTCGCCTAAAGCAATGATGGACCTTATATTCTATTAAAATGATGGGCCGCGAGGCGCCACGGGGTGGGCTCTGTCTGTCTCTGTCCGTCGGGATGGGGCCTGTGACAAGATCAACTTAAGGTTGATTTTTTTTTTAAATAAAATATGGAGGGCGCTGATAACCTCTGCAGTTGAGCGCCATAAATCCCCAATAAACAAACATAAACTAGTAATAACAAAGATAGTGTCTATATTCAATTTAATCTCCGTGTGAACAAGTCCTTACACTATTCTTCCGTGTTGGACCGTGTCAAATTGTTGTTATTTGCCGAGCTTTCGCGCATCATGTGATGACTCGTGACAGTGCTTCACTTCAAGTCCTTATACTTTTTCGATTTCAACCTACACAAATCGGTTTAACCATTTGAAAAACCAAGCTTAGGCATTGGATTCAGCTAATATATATTTTAGGAGTGTGGCCCGACCAACTCTTGAATTTTCATTCTCCATAGCATCCTTAATATTCACTTAAAAAAAAAAAACCCTCCTCCCTCGACCTGTTTCAGCCATGAACCATTAACTCAGCATATATATNAATACTAATAACTGAAAACTGTCGACTGCAGAGTGTAAAATGGTGTATATATATATGGAGAGAGAGAGAGAGAGAGAGATAGAGAGAGTTGATTTGTGGACACAAATTTAAGTATTAAATAAAGGCCAAGTTGCCCTTCCTATAATGCATTTATATAAACTTGAGCTCTTTTACCTTTGAAGTATCTATTAATTAGAATCTCTCACTTGACATCGCTGGTCTCGACTCTCACTACTTAATAGTCCAATTCATCAATAACGAACTTTTAACCTTTTACTTTTCATTTCATTGTGCCCTGTAGAGCTTGTTGAGCATTTGATCCGGGTGACAAGACGTCCTCTCTCACCTTCATGATGGCCCCGAAGATGGCTTATTTTTTTAAATTGTATATTTGGGGGGGGGGGGGATCAACTCTCTACGGTCAAAACTCTACTTTATTTTTTTCATTACTTTTTACTAAGGTTAAGGAGGACTATGGTCCAATGGTTAAGGCACTGGACTCCTAAAACACAGGTCCCAGATTAAATACTTATAATAAGGAATGTTTTATTTTATTTTTGTCTTCTGTTTGTAATGATCTAGAAGATTCTGGGAGCAGCTCTAATTCAGTACCAATCCTCATTGAATAGGAAAAAATCGGGTGGCCAGACCGATTTGTTGACCACAAATCTTCTCCAGTGGGTCAAAATAAAACACATCCTTAACATGTGTTATCCCCTGTCATCACAAGAAATATAGATATTTTAAGTTTGACATTTTTTAAATTATCGGCAATCAATTAAACTAATTTCAGAGCATACTCGAGGACTCCTACGATACACCGATTGAGTTCACAGCGCAGGGGTCCTGCATGGGCAATATGCAATATTGAGATATGCACCATGGTCTTCGTTCAGCTATTATTGATCTTGAATAGGCCTACGACAATGCCCTGAGAGAGAGGCTATAACAAGCTCTGAGATGAGCAAGTGTTGATGAGTCCCTTGTACAAGCAATTAGAAATTTGCATAGAATTGATCTGTTTAGAGTGAAGATTGGGAATCAGCTCTCAGAGGGACATTCCCGGACGAAGGGACTAAAGCAAGAGAGCTGTCTACTTCAAAGCATTTTCAATATATATATTTGGTTAAAAAGATAAAGTAATGGATGTGGCATTGAAGGGACTACGAAGTTCTTTACTTCACTTACTTCAGTTTCGAGCCCTTCACTTTTGTCCTTTATGGACGATCAGGTGGTGTGAGTATTCCTGGAGATGCTGGTTAAAGAAGACTTTTGAATAAGCTGACCTTGGAATCCACTCCCAAAAACAGAGCATAAAATTTTAATTAAGGAGAGAAAGAGTTTACACATAAGTGATGAGGAGTGAAAATGGATATTAGGAAGAAAGTTCGACATTATTATTATGTTGATCAACATTCCCTGGAATAAGGCGATTTTTTTTTTTTTTACTACAAACAGAAGATGTTATACTTCTGGAGAAGGCTTTTTCAGGTGACAAGGTTTTCGATTAGACAGAAAATAGGGGTAGCGCTTAATGGACAATATTGGTTAAGTTGGTATGGACCTGCTTGAAAAGGGAAAGCGAGGACCCAGAACCACTTGGAGTTGATGGAGTACGTGAATAGACAGTCGACCAAGTTTTTCAAGACTGAGATTGGGTTGATAGAGTTAGGTAGAACTCAGCATTAAGCTGATTCAATGCTGTACCATTGAAAATGTTATAATGAGTAGTATTATTAATATAAATAAATATTGTAGGATCTTATTTTCTTTATTAATAGTAATCATACAGGCACAGAAGTGTCCTTATTATTAGTGGTTATCCATATGCCCAATCCCTGTCGTCGGACTCCAATCCTCACAATCCTCCCCGGCGACTAAAACGGAGATGTCCTCGCGACCTCCTTGGCCTTAATCCCTAAAATTATTTGTAGTGGGGTTGATGGGCTCCTCCTTCCGACACAATGATGATCATTTATTTATTTTATTGTTAATTTCATTTTCATTTTATTCTATGATATATATATTTTATTTTTTATTGTATTTATTGTACACATCTCTCATCAAATTACAAGATGTTAATTTGTTAAGAAAAAAAGTAGTCACTAATTGATCATATGTTACTTTTTTTCCAAGTGTGTTGGTTCTATCGTTCCTAATGTTTCAAGTCTGATTAATAGTGTGTTCGGCTTGACAGAACTCATGAATACAATATAGAATGTAAAGAGCTTCGCCCACCTGTCTTCTGCATTGATCCATTTGTCTCTGCATAATCGCATTTCCGGCTACAGGCTCTATTTCCCCCTTCATTACTTTACTATTTTATTTTGGCAGTCTCTCTCACTAATCAGAATCAGGATTCGGTAGGTGGGAAGCCGAGTTGATACAAGCTCAAAACTAGGACGGTGGGCAAATTACAGCAGGAGTCAGAGCCGTCCACCTTCACACACACACGTCCCGTGCTGCCAATGCGGTGGGCTTTCCGTGCGGTCAGAGGTCGTGGAAATGAGGTGTGTTTCGCGGCAAAGAGAGAGGGCCGCACAGTCCGCAGATTAAAGGCGTCTCGTCTCGTTCCGGGTCACCAGTCTCACCTCTCCTCCGCACCCACTAATTACCTCTGCCAGCAGAATGTCTAATGGCTCTGTTAATTGGCACACGCATATGCTCTATACGTCAACCTTTTTGCAGAAATCTCTCCGAATTGACGGATCACGAAACGGAATAAACTTCCCATCAAATAGCTATAACCTTCAGTCACATGCTCAGGGTAACTGAGGTGAATAGGTCGTGCACTAAGCACTGATCACTTGTTTCTTACATTTCTATATAATAACGTCAAGAGACGTCAAGATATATACAAAACTATTCTTAAACCTATTTGGATTTACGGTATAGAGCTCTGGGGCACCGCTAAACCTTCTAACATCCAACGCATCCAATCCTTCCAGTCCAAAGTCCTCAGAACCCTTCTATGATTCCAACTCTACCCTTCGCAATAACCTCAAAATCGAGTCGTCAACGACTTAATTCCAAATCGTTTCTCCAAATTCCATTCCCGCCTCAAACAACATCCTAATCCCTTAGCCAGTGCACTATCCTCCCAAACCTATTCCGATAATCCTACACGGAGACTTAAACGGAAATGGCGCCGTGATCTTCTTGAACAAGAGAACCTAGTTAAATTTACTTATTAACACACACACACATATATATATATATTTTTTTTTTCCTCTCTTATCGGAGTTGGACCAGTGGCCGTTCTCGCCCTCATGTCTATGCCACTCACAGTTATTGAACAATATTGCGAGCAATTACAAAATGTAAACTTACTTACAGTATGTAACAACCAAATAAATAAAAAAAGAATATACAAAAAAAAAATCAATTAATGCGAGGGGATAGAATAAAAAATCTAACTGTCCCAGCCAGGACTCGAACCTGGATCTCCTGCTTTTCGGGCACGAATGCTAACCATTACACCACCGGGACGAGCTAGATAACTTATTAAACTCCCAACACACTAGCGAGACTGTATCCTATGAGAAAGACGAATATATCGACTTATGCTCGAAAGAGCTGACATTGTCTAGCTATTTATCGGCTCCCGTTATTTACTTTTTATTTTCATTTATAAAAATTAATTTTGTTATGGTTTATTATCCCACGTAAATTTTAAACAATTAATGCCAGGAAATAGAATAGAATAGAAAAATTGTTTATTCTATTCCCTCGCATAAATTGTTTAATATTTACGTGGGATAATATACCACAACTAAATTAATTTGTATATATAAATATCTAAGTTTCATATATCTGCTTTATATTCTTGAGCTGACGAATTTAATTCATCTTGAGAAACTGAAAGTATATGGAAACACATACTTGCCTGACTAATAAATAAAAAAATCTTGCTTTAATTAATATTAATTTATACCATCTATTATATGAACATTACTAATCAATTAATATTATAAATATTAATTCCCAACCTGATATTAGATATACAAAATACGTACTGCATATTTTCCAATTCTATTTCCGTTCTCATAGGAAGTTGTTTAAACATTATTTCTTCTGTAGAAAATAAGGTAATTTCTCCATTCAGTAAAAGAGCTCAGCATTTTCTACTGCATATATTTTATATTTTATAATTTTTTTATTAACTTTGATCAGGACTTTAAGTAGTTTTCAGTTATATCGAAGAATGGTAAAGAATAAGTTTTTCTTTTCCTTCCTTTAAATTTGTTTCAACAGCTCTTTTAATGCCTTATACGCGGCAATGCATTAAGAGACAATATCAAATTCTTAAAAGTGAACTTACTCTATCAATGTAAGAAATGCAAGGGAGTTAGAATTTAAAAAAAAAAATCTTACTAAAAAGATATTTTTAAATTTTTTTTATTATTCTACTTCCCTTGCAATTCTTCTATAAAATATAATGTTGGACTAAATACCACAACTTAAATCATTATTTAATTTACTCTATCAATTTTCTTCCGTGCTGAACATTCATAGTTATCTTCTTAAAAGAGAAATTAGTAACAGTGAATAAACTATACTGTCGTCCATGTTATTTCGTCCATTTCAGAAAGATGAACACTACGAAATAATAGGCATAATATAATAATTATAACAATAATATATAATAAGGTGGAAGGAAGGAAGGAACCGCTGACCCTGCGGTGTTACTTTTTTTATATTTTTAACCTAAAAAGCGCTTTCATTTTTGTAACAAGTAAAAGTAATCTTATGTTTATAACAATAAAGTCTTTGTATTTTAAATATTAATTGTATTGTAACAAATATTCTCAATTATATTATCGATGAAATACATTTAAAAAATTTCTAAATAGGAATTAGACCCGAAAAGGGTTAAGCAGCTAGTTAACCACTATTTGATCCACATAACTTTTTATACATAACACATAAATTTTAAACTTCAATTATATCAATTATATTTATATGCTTGACCCAGACCGAGTATATAAATATATTGTATGTTATATGTATTCATTGTTTACAATACGAGTTTCAAACTCTTTGACTATATAAAATGTAAATACTATCACAGATATTTTTACCCAATTTAATGTTTACCAAAACTANAGCTTCTATATTATAAATAAAAGATTGACCTGGGCGGGATTTGAACCCGCGACGTCAGGATTGCGAGACCCGTACGGATCCCCTGAGCTATCCCGGCGCCCCCAAGTAGAGAATTAAAATACAATACATATCTAAGAACTCTTTCAAATGTTCAAAAATCTGTCCTACATTGGTCAAAAATTCGTAAACATATATACACACACACTATATTCCGATTTATTAATATTTGTAATTAGCAAATTTTCACAGTATTTATTTTGATGACCAAAGACATAATATGACATTTAAGAAGAACATGGTGTTAATATTCTATTGGACAGCGAAACTTCCAGTTCTAGCCAAAGGCGATAAGAAACACGCGAAATTCGTATCATTTTATTATCACTTTATTCATATTAATTCAGAAAATGCAAACAGAATTACGATCCAAGGGAAAGGGCCGAAGTTTCTAATAGTGATTGATCGTAGCCAGTGACAAGCACTCCCGAGTTTGAACAGCACAAGATATATCGAAGCGTGCAAGTGACAGCCATTTTAAGAAACAAGGTTAATCGACGAGCATCTTTCACCCCCCTCCCTTTTTCAACGTTGCTTTTCAATTATCGACATGGAATAATTTCTTTAAAAAGAAAAGAAAAAAGGAAACTAATAACTATCAATGATCAATGGAAAAAGTGTAAAATGATTCAAGGGTGTAAAATTATATGGTTCATATGAAATGAGGATTGTCAGGAATTCGGTCTTAGTAGATGAAGAATTAAAAACTAATTTGTTACCAAAAGAATTTTTTTTTTTCTTTCTGTTAAAGGCATGGCAACCACTGAGGGTCATTATTGCCTCAAATACTATTGTCTAACATCGTCGTAGAATTTATTGTTATGCAAGATAGATTTTTTTTTTTCAAATTTTTATAATTCATTTTATTATACAGTTATATTATTGATACAAAAAAAACATTATTAGGACAAGAGCTCTTTTAAATTTTAATCTAAAAACAATGTTTAACACTGATTAACACTGACGTTATACGTATTGTATCGAAATAAATGCTGATATCAATTAGACAATCATTAGAGGCAATTATTGTCTCAATTATCACCTCCCCTTCTCACTCTCGATCCGCGTTGTTCAGAATATATCAGACAAACTTCACTTGCCTTTTCTGTCCATTGGCAATAAATATCTAATGTCCATTAGTCAAGTTCACTTACTGTTATCTACTGAGGAGTATCGCAAATGAAATTTATTACTTACGGCTCATACAAAAATAAATATAATAATATTACCTTAAAATAATTATAATATAATATTGTTCAAGTAGAACTACAGGCACTCAAGAAATATTCATACATTTTTCTTCCGTGTTTGTCGAAAAGTTGTTTTTTGCCGAGCTTTCGCATATCTTATGATCATTTTCTTATATAGAAAATATACTTAGCATATCGAAATAAAGTCAGGCATACTGACCACTCAGACGGGAATGAAGTCAGCCCTCATCCCTTTGTAATTATTTCGTTCCGACTAAGCCCTATCTACTGAGATCCTTAAGGTCATTAGGTATTTAGCCTTAGGAAGTGGGATCTGACATCATCAGAGAGTGTAAGAGTGTAGCTAAGTGTCGGAAAGTCGTCTAAATATCTCAGATCATCTTCCGTCTTGTTTGAGTAAAACTAAACAAAATCTGCGCTACATCTTATCGACTTCACGAAATGGATAGTAGTTATGGGGTGGGATACATTGAGGTTTATCTGAAGCGCTTTAGAAGGGCTGAGATATCAGTCTCTGAGCATAGCATCACCCCGGAACGAGAATAGGCCTTGACAACAGACAGACAGGCAGACGTGACGGCGTCAAAACATTTCGATTTCAGTTGGCGACACTTGACTATCGATTTTTTCGCCGGTCGTTCAACCTTTGCTCGTCATCAAAACAAATACCACTGAACCAACGGTGCAGTCTGTCTTTGTATATTCAATACTTCAAATGACATTAAAGTGTTAGAACAATACCTAATTTTTTTTTTTAATTATCTTGTATGCTTTTAATTGTATAAATAATTTATCCAGATTTATTATGAAGATCAGTAAATGATTTTATTTAACTTTTATTTGATAACCAAATTTCATGGGCGAAAGATCTTAAATAACTTAATTGGATGTAATAAAACCCCATTATCTACAATATTATCCCCTTTTAAAAGAATATTGTATGAGAAATAAATGTTTTGATGTTTATATAAACTTATAGATTTAGACTTATAATAGATTTTATGTAATTAATTGCATTATTTAATTATNATGAGTTGTCAACTGAAGACATATATATATATATATCCCTTCTACTATCCTTCACCAATGCATATGGAAGGCCAATTTAAAATATAAGTTTACTAATCACTTTTTAGAACCCTAATTGTATTAATAAAATTATGTTGTATTAATTATGCTGGAGAAATTAGTCAGGGTTTCGGCCAGGATCAGAAAAATAAAATACTCCACAATTGTTGAGTAATTATTTTATAATACCCGACATTTCGACTTAACTTGTAAGTCATTATGAGGGCGATAGTGATGTCTGAAGAGAAAATTTTTAATAGAAAATTTTGTCCATTCTCTATACTTCCCATCTTCTTAACGTATTTGAGACAAAAATGAATTTATTAAAAAGCTTAAATATCTAATTCCTTTTCTACTTTTTTTAAATAACCTTCCCCGTTACATTATCGTCATATTTAATAATTACATTCTGTTATGTATATTATTTTTTAATTTATTTACATTAGAAGACAAATTAATAAATAAGAACATTCACATGAGGAGAGAGAGAAACCAGCGATTCCAGTAATAAATTAAATGAAATCCTTGATCTCAGAAAGTTCCGAACCATCTTCATTTGAGTCAGTGGGGAGAGTTGTAAGGATTATAGATGGAATTTTGATTCATTAATTTTAATTCTCCCTTTACTGAAACATTTCTGGATACTTTTAGGAGATTTTTTGGAATTTGGTTATCATGATAGTATAGCCTTGTTATCTGCGAATAGAGATAGGAGGTTACCTAGGTAGGTAAAGGTGTTACCAGTGAAAGAATAAATAGGATAGGCCCAAACACCCCTGCTTGTGTAACTCCCGCTTCCCCTTGGTAATAATAGGAGTAATCTTTACCCGATCCTATAGATGCTGTTAAATTAGTAGGAATTTAGGATTAGTCAAGTATTACTAAGAGAAGTAATAAGAAGTAAGACCACTGTGCCTGGCTCCATCAATTGCCATGTTTAGGTGCTTTTTTAAGCCGAAAAATTTCACTTTCATGTGATAAGTGAGCAGGTAAACATAGTATTATTATGTTAAAATTGAAGTATGACAAAGAAGGCGAAATCCCCTCCCCCCTCCCCCCACCGCACTGGGAGATTTAGTTTTTGCAAATCGTTTCTAAAGTGTTTATTGCTATTGTTGAGACAAGATTTAACACTTTGAGTCATTTAATTTAGAGCTAAAAAATAATTTACTTAGAATGATGCCTGTCTAGACTGATTTTATAAGATGCTTTGTTCGAAATCATCCTTTTGGTGCTTCTCTAATAAAATTTCGATTTAAAATTTCATTTAACAGCAAGTAAAATACATTAAAAAACTAATCCTATAGACTTGAGGCAATTTCGAAAATATTTCAAAAAGGAATACTTTTATTTTTCTGCATGACATATGTACTTTTCAAATATCAACCTTTCTAAGATTAACTTATGGTTTTATTAGAAAAGATCACGAATCGAAACGTTCAAAATTATTTTTAATTTCTTTCACTTCCGCAGTTGAAATAGTACTAACACCTGGACTTCAACCTAATGTTTTGAGGTAAATTCATGCGTAGTTAATCAAATACACTCACTACCCATCATGAGCCAATACAAGAGCCTGTATATATCATTTTGACTGTTCATAAGTGCAAACCACCAGAAACTGTTACTAATTTGTTTCGAGAGAGTGCATTTGTTCTCCTGGTAGATAATGATTCAATGGAGAATTTCTTACTTATCCTATTAGTATTAAAATATAAAAGTAGGTTTGACAAATTAATTAAAAAGCCTAAAATGATTCCCCCCTCCCTCCCAATCCCCCCGAATCAGAGGCCATATTTTCAATTTGCGTAAAAGTAACATGAAATTTATAGTCCATTCAGTTTATCACATTCCCTTTAAAGCCCACCATTTAGCTTTATTTAAATTTACTGAGACCTGCGCCAATCCATTAAAAGAATAAAGGTTTTGCTACATTAATTGCAATTTTCAAGTAAAAAGCTCCACATTCCTAGGCATATTTTTTTTTTTTTTTTTTTTTTTGCTCAATGCCATAAGTAATGTAGGATAAGTAAATATTTGGAAGTCGTTGCTTCAATATATTTGTGAACATTTTTATTTCCCTTCTAATGAATTTTACGAATGCATCCAAGATAAGCTATTTCACCTAATTGTATTATTAAAACGGAACTGTTATTATATCTCTGAAGTATATATGTTTTCTTTCATCAATTTTCTTTAGAGGTCCAAGGGATTTTTAGCGACCTCTTGTGCTACTTATGAGTGCTAAACAGACCTCCTGCCAGAAACCTGCCTTACACACATTACTCGTCGAGTTAGTCTTTCTAGAAAAAGGCTGATTGTTTATTAGCTCCTAACCCCCACAAACCTTAGAGGAACTGTGATTTTCTCTAGGGGTTATTTCCTTAGATGAGTTGTCAACTGAAGACTGACGGATCGTATTAAACCGGTGGGCCAGGACTACAAACCTTTGGTATGTGACTCACGCTCGATTTAAAATCAGTTCCGTCCAAGTCAATAATCCTCACTTAATTCCGAAAATACTATATTTGAGGGCTGAGGAAAAATAAATAATATATATAAATATATATATATATAAGTGTGTGTGTGTGAGTGAGTGTGTATGATATACTAGTTGGACCCATGAACCTCCTTAAAACCCGATCGTGTATACAATTAGTGTACGAAACAGCGAATCCCCACTTTTATTGATCCAAGTCTGTTTGATTGGCCTTCCGACGTGCCAAAACATTGACAGGTGTGTGTGTGTGTGTGTGTCTGTAAATTTTATATACGCTTGTTTGTCAACAAGCGTAAAAATTGTAGAAATACAAGCATTTTGCAAATATGCTTCAGGGAAACATAGGTTTATATANTATATATAAATATATATATATATATATATATATATATATATATATAAAGCTTCAGTTAATCTTTAATAGTGTATATTTTCATAGACATAAGTTGTTATCAACTACAGCAACATTCTTTAGGTTGTAGTAAACATGAGCAACTTTAACCTTCACTCTTCAAGCTGACATATTCGCCTTAATATTTAGGAATTTTGGTCTCAATCGCCCGTTTTTTGGGCTCATAATTCCCTTCAATGCAGAATATTTATTCTTACAGAAAAGAGTCATTTAAATTATTAAAAATAACTTTAAATGTTTAAATTTTCATAGGGGTTGTCAAGCTCACAGTCATTCCTGATTTCCAGTTTTCATAATGCCTCGCGATCACGTAAATCTCCCAGGAAAGTTCTCATGCGAAGCAACAGAGCCAGTCGGAGGTAATGGCCTAAACTTTAAACTTTACTACCATGTGTTACGTGCGGTTGTCAACTTACCGTAGCAGAAATTATTATAGATTATAAAAACTTCAGTCAATTAATATCTTGGTTAATCTTAAGGTTCGAATTATAATATGATTTTTACAAAGAAATAGTTAAAAACTTTGATCACATCGTTTTGGACATCCTTTTTACCAAATACGAAAGACTTAAATTATTTGAGAAAATGTTGGATTGTTTAAATCAGAACTATGTATAGTATTATACTATTTTATTTCAAGTTATCTCCTTCTTTTTTTTAAATATATATATAAAGTACAATTCATACTTCGTTCTATAGGGCAGAAAGAATCCCTCTAAATCCAATCAGTGTAATATTTAATTATAATTTTGAAACTTCTAGCGGACTTAGAATTTGGAATAGTGGATGACGAGATATAAGAAAAGAAGCTTATATGTGCCAGAATTAAAACAAATTTTAACTCGAATTTTAGCAAGTGTTCATCTTTAAAAGAGCCCTGATCACATTTTTACTAGTTTTGCTATAGTTTCTATGAATAAGTATAAGTACGTGAATATTATTAATAATTAATTATTTTAAGGGATTTTTTTACAAATACCATTTTAGAATGGAAGTTAGTACACATGTCATCGAATTATATTTGTTTATTTAAATATGATTGCTTACATCTATTTGTATTGGCAGCTTTTGTTAATGCATTATCTGCATCAGGTAAAATTTATTTTTCTACAACCTCAAANAAAAAAAAGAAAAAAAAAAAAAAAAAAAAAACCAATTTAAAGAGCTGTGTAGTATTTGTGCGAAATTAGAGTAGGGTAGTTTAGGGTAACTTCTCAACTGAACTTCTGTACAGAGTTCAATCTGCATAAAATTTATGTGCAGAGTCTTATGCTTATAAATTTATTTTCAAAAAGCACGAGTTCCTCGGGAAGAAGAATTTAGTTCTTGAAGTGTTAGCAATCGTCACAAGTGATCGCATTTTTAGTTATTTAATATTACATTCAACTGCAAGTCAAAAATTTTAATGATAATAAATAATAATCAGACTTGTCTTTGCTAAATTAGAGAGGAAGGTATTCTTCTTTTAGCGAATTCCGGAGGAATTTATCTGTTCAGGTTGATATGACATCTTTTTTTTTTAATTTTATCGACATTTTCTTCGATCCTTTCTACTAGACACCAAATATTATAGTCCCTAATATTTATGCATACTTCTGTGTGTGTGTTTTATAAAGAGTAATATAGATTTCAGTTTCCAAATTAAATCTAGCACTTTGTTATTAAATACAAACTGTTCGTTGTTGTGCTAAATCGGACTAATAAATGCGGGGAATTACTTCATATGCAAGTGCAAGTAAATTATATTTCAATAAGTAAGAGCGAAATATTAAGTTTTGAACTCATTGAAAAAAGAACTACTTAGGCAGTAACACTGCGACATTAATAAATTAAAATTGGGAGTTTATCTGGACTCAAAACTTTAATTTAACTCTATAGAAACCGCAATGGGTGATTTTTCTTTTTAAAAACCTTGAATTTTGCATGTAACAAAACAAAAAAGGCTAAGTTAGTTCTTCTGGAAAATTAAACTAATAGAAGTTAAGTAGCTATTCAAATTAAAAGTGGGGTGTACATATTTTGGAAAGTTTCCATTAAATATGGTGGATAAGTTATTTCTAATTCCCTTACTTGAGAAGCAATCGCTTAGTCGCATTTTATTATAATTTTAAAAAATGTAGAAATACATTTAATATAATTTTTAGTGGATCGAATAAAAAATTAAAATAAATACTTCATTTAAATCTACTGGTCTAATTTTAGTAAACAAATTGCACAGCTTGTCTCTTATCTTGTAAATTCCTAAACACTAAAAATGGAACTATAATTTTTATCTATTATAATAACTTGAACATTTTTTGCTTCATTTATTTGTAATTTTCCAAAAATATAAAATAAATTTTTTATCCTTAGTGCAAATATAAATAGGAATTTGTCTTAGGAGTAAATCATACAATAATATAATTTTATTTTACCAAGTATTTTGCATATCTACTTCCTGTAATCTGAACTCAGATTAGAACACGTATTAGCAATAAAATTCATAGATAATCTTTTTTACTCTGGCCACTACAGTATGTTGTAATCTTAATGGGCATTCTAAATTTCAGAGTTTCGAGAGAAATCTCTATTATGTTGAATAATTTATTAAAATTGTTTAAACGACTCAGGTATTGAATGTATGATAATAGAGGCTATTGCAAATATTAGTTCAAGAAAATATTGAGTAAACCTAGATCGTTTTAAACTGTATTTTAAACGTGGAATGCTAGATATATCTTCTCTTATTTGGTTTAGTGCAAAACAAGATATTCAACAAGTTATTAGTAAAGAATTGGTTTGGGTTTCAAGATTGATCCAAATATAAATACAATTATAAAAAAAAAGAAAAGTATTTTTTGTAGTTCACGTAGGCTTCGACGGTCGTCAGATGTATTTACCGTTTCTTCTTCCGGGTTGGACCGTGTCATATTGTTGTTATTTGCCGAGCTTTCGCACATCATGTGATGGCTTCTTCAGGGCTGAAAGTTCGGCAACTATCAACAACTTGGCATAGTCCAACCCGGAAAAAGAAACGGTAAATACAAAGTATATTTTGTTATCTGCCGACTTTTCAGCTTACATTGTAAGCCATCTTCAGGTCTATCATGAAGGCGAGAGGGGACGTGTTGTCACCTGGATCAAATCTTCAAGACTTAATTGTGTTTGATTTGACCATTTGGATCAAATGTACTAATGTTCATATTTAGTCATGACACAACGTTCCCTCTCACCTTTTTTTTTTTTTTTCCTTTATCAACCTTGAATGAACCCCTATCATTTTTCTAATATTAATCTCTACGGTCAAGAACTCTCCATTTCAAAAATTTATTGTAGTGTAACATTGTAATTCATTTGACCTCTCTGGCAATCAAATTAAAAAATAAATATTTATTTTTAAAATCCTCTATATGCGGAATGATTGTGAAATATATTATCTTCATTATGAAATTCTATTTCAATAAATAAATCTCTTCTAGATAATTAGTGAATTGAGTTTCGATGGAACTATATTTATTTTTCCCCTCATGTTCAATATTGTAGCTACAGATTCATTCATTACTGAGCATTCCACGAACCATCAACTCAGAACTAACATTCCACAACACCTCTATTTTATTTAATGTTTTTCTCTAACGAAAAGTTCTTAAAAGTAAACCAATTTGGAAAGCTTCCCTTCGCTAAGACGATAAACCTCACTTGGCTGGAGGCTGAAGGCTATTGTGCACACTTCCAGAGGCAGATGAGACGCATTCCTTCGCCAGCTGGGTGACAGCTGGATTTACAGAGGGGATAAAGAAAGGCTTTGTGAACACACCAACTTCCCTAAGTCTAACTACAGGAGCAACATCCGACATCACATTCCCCGGCACCAAGTTTTCGTAGGAGTAACTGCTATAAGAGGGTAGACATGTGATGGCATCCCACTTTAATTTGTAGCTTTCAATCGGAGGTCAATATTTAAGCACTTTCTGTGAAGGATTATGGCGATAATTAAAGATATAACACTTCAAACATAGAACGTTGCCCATACAATCCAAAATTTAAATATTATATTTAATAAACCATTGTTAATTAACACTTCCTTGGTCACACTCTTACATGGACATAGCTGACATGTTTAGGAATGGCGGAAAAGGGATAATAATGGCTTTAGCGGTTCAGGTGTTTTAGGAGGCGAGACCCGCCATATTAAAATTTATATTACTTTCATAATGTTATTTTTTATTCAATTTCCCAACGACATTATATAGCCATGTGATTACTAATAGTGGTTCGTCTGAATCACGTGTGTAAGCAGCATTCTAAAATTGATTTTTGGTAGTTACTGACCAAACATTACTTTTGTTAGAATAAGATTGAATTTCACTCGCATTTTTAGGAGGTCCTCATTCTATGCATATTATCATAATGGTACCTAATTATCGAGTAAAATCTTCGTTTATGCGTTAACACAAAGAACGCAAGGTTTGCTTAAGCTGAGATGGTACGTTTACTGATTTTTTTTTAAAGGTTTAGAACACTGGTATTGGCAGAAAAGAACAAGATTGCCTGATATAGGAGATCCTAGAAGACACTGCTCGTTTAATAGAGACAGAAACTTGGTTTCAATGAGTATACAATAGAAGTTTCTAAAGAAACCATATTTAAGAAGTCATATTTTGTAACAAATAATAACTAAGTATCCTTCCACTTCTCTTTCACTAACCAATGTAGAAAAAACAGAAAAAAAAAAATGCTCTGACTTTCATTCCTACATTACACAGCAGAGAATTTTCCTAAATTTCCAATTCAAGGATTAATGATTTATTAAGTACCCAAGGCTTATTCATTCATTCCTATTGAATTCCCAGCATAATTAAGTATAAATATTAGAAAATATATTATATTTTATTGGAAAATGAGAATTGAACAACCCTTCAAACGGGTAAGGGATCTTAGTTGGATCCTTATTTATACTATGACTACCATCTGCATTCAATCATTCAATTCCTTTCTTTCAAAGTCCCTTGAACCAACATTATCGAGTACGTCTCTTGAATAATTTAAATCTAAATCCATCATTTTTTTATAGGTTGGTTTCATTTGTATTACTTTCATGAGTCAATTGTATTATTCTACAGAAACTGCATTATCCATTTTTTTTTTTTTTTTGCTAACAATTTTAATAAGTAGACGTGGTATAGCAAAAGAGGGCTATAAGCAAAAAACATTTAGACGTTTTTTTTTAAAATGGAATCAGTGTAAACTTCTTAACAGAAAATTACCATATTTTAGTAACGATTTTCAACATGAAAATTTAATTAAAATTTGAAAAAGACAAGTTTAATTATTCTTCATTATGCACTATATATATATATATACAGTGCATATACGCTGTGTGTGAGTTTGTGGGTGTGTTCGTGAGTGTAGAGCGATGTGTGAAGTCAAAGATTTTTGTTATAGCAACGAAATTGAACTTATACTGCTTTTGAATGCTAAAAGAAAGGAGTTAGTTAATGAGAAAAATTGGACTATAAGGAGTTGAGGTTTACTAGAATTATAAATTTTTATTAAAAAATATTTTTCGTGCAGCGAATGTAATATGTAATTTATTGAATAGAAATAAACACAAAGTTATTTATTGATAAAATAAAATTGAACAAATAGGAACGAAGCTTGCCTTAATCCTGAATCGGTTAAGGGGCTACAATAAGTTTTTTCTGCAGCGTAAATTGGCATATTGCATTTCAATGGAGAAATCAAGAAGATTAAAATTTGTAAAAGCTCATAATTGAGAGTGGGGGTTTTACAGATACCGCAGTTTGATTGAAAACCGCAGGTGGGCTTTAGTAGCCAAAATATATAAATATTTAACAGAATTTACCTAGACATAATAAATTTGAATGATTTATACACAGCATAAATAATTTTCATTGTTGTATACCACGATCATATAATCAAAAGTAAAATGATCTACTATCAATAAAATACCTTTAATTGTAATATTATATACTACTACTCTTCTAGAATAGATTAGAAATATAGCAGTGAACTAAAAATTGATGCGTGATCGCTGTGAATAAATAAAAATACATTATTGAGAGTGAGAACTAAATTGATTACTAAATTCGTCACTTGATTAAAAACATTTACAATGGTTCAGTAGCAGTAGTTTTCATTAAAATGCTACGAAACTTATTAGTACGCTAGTGATTATAAATAATTAATCTCAAAGATTTCTATTTGAACTAAATGGTAATTGATTGATTGTGAAAACAAAAAATATTCTATTATTCAAAATAGTAGTATTAGGAGTGTAGGTTAACCAGACTTCTATTGTTGTTGTTTTTTTTTCTAATTTAAAGGTGCACTGATAATCATTGCCTAAAATAATGGAATAAATTGTTCCATCAAAGAAGGTAGACAGTTTACCATTATGGTGTATTTAATAAAATAAAAAATGAGGGGGCATCAGCTCAGTCAGGGAACTCCTCGGCTACAGAAGTAGTATCAAGCACACCACCGGTGCCAAGCATCAGAATAAGATCAGTCAAGCATTGGTGTGACCGTCACATCAGCCGGGGACCTCATCAGTAGCCAAGACTACCTTGTTAACCTCCATTGTATCGGCTACTGCAGAATCCGCGGGACCGTCATCAGGAGAAGGTGGAGAGGAAAAGAATATAGTGGAGAAATATAATTAAATTAATAATTATATTTCTTGGTCTTAATTTACTATATCATATTTATGCCTTTATTTAAAGACTGAATGGAATAAATCAGTATGCAAATTAATGAGAGTATTTCTTTTTTAGAGGAATTTTGTTCCGTTCCGTTACCTATGGGTATAGGAAATTTACAGAAAATCTCTTTAAGATAGTAGTAGTAGTAGATCATTGGAGGGCAATCAACTTCTAGGTTATTACCCCCTATAAATACCCTTTAATATATTTACTATAAATTAGTTAATAAAATACAGGAATCAGGATTATTTCGACCACTATAACAACCTAAATTAATGGATTTTAATTTATTTAATTTAAAATATATCTTAAAGAGATTTCTTAAGATGTAAAAGAAAATATTTTGAATTCACTAATATTGAAGTTATTATACCCTCTAAATTATTTACTCCATGAATTAAAATTAAAAACTTAGAAAATTAAATACTTTTCATTTTCATAATGCCAGCTTTACTCAAAATACATTCAGGCTATTTAGTTTTGTTGCTTAATAAATAAATAAATAATGAATTTATATGAATAAATTAAGGTAAAATAATCTCTTCTCATTTTTAAGAGAAAAAGCATTTATATTTTCTTTTATTTCCCAAAGTAATAAACCCAAAATTCCTCTGGACTAAGTAACCAAATATATATAAAAAATTTCATTGTTTTAGAATAGAACATGATTCAGTCAGACAGTAGCCCCTGATAGGCTAAAAACGCCTCAATAAAATGAAAATTATCATGAATTTTAAATATTTACTGACAAATAGTTCAGATTTTTATCTAAAGCTTATTTTCAATCCCCTTCCCTCTCTACGGAATATACAATATGCTTTAATTAACTGGAAAGTTATAACATTATAATTATAATTATATAAATATTTAATGAAACATGTTTTTGTATTTAGACGACACGGTACATCCTCCTTTTGAATATTAACTACAATGCTAATATAATATAACTGTCAATTCTATTGCAAACGCAGTTTTAATTGTTTACCCAATCGGCATTATTGAACGTAAAATTTAGAGTATTGGGAGTTCTACGTGGAGCAACTTTCCACCTTAATGTCCAGCCAATACAGCAAGATATTCATAGCACTATTCAGAGTCAGAAAAAAAAATGTGAATAACCAATAAGATTTAGAGCTGCTGGGAAGGAGACATTTCAGGAGTTCAAAGAGGCCGGTGGGGCGAACTCCATTCCCCGGCGGGGGGTAGTCGCAGAGAGGCCGATATATTTCGAGGCCTCATATTGAAAGGGCCGGTTCACCCCTTTTGAGAATAAAGGTCTCCTTTGTGACTCCGACCCCCTCACCACCCTTCCCTCTGCTCGTGTGCTAGAGAAACCCTGCTCCTCCAAGCAGTTCATCATCTACCCGACTTCCGCACTCTATCTGTATGATTTTTTTTTTTTTCTAGTTTTTGCATGCAGAGGAATCAAGGGTAGTTTCAAGGCGCTCATTCGGGGTATTCAAGGTGGAATGCCAGAGAACTCTCTTTCATGTAACCTCCATCCTTATTATACCTCACATTAAAAGGAAGCTTAAATGGCAACCTATTAAATATGCCTCTTAAACGTTTCATCTTTCTATAAGTTCAGTAACCCTGAAAAATTTTCAGTAAAATTTTATTTTACTCTGACTTTTTTGTCTTTGTAGAACTTTCTACTTGTGCATATCACGCTATTAATAGTAGTCATTATTTGTCTGAATTACATTATATTTTAAACCGGAGAAATAAGTCAGAGTTTCGGCCAGGATCAGAAAAATAAAATACTCAAATATTATTGGGTAATTATTTTATTATTGCCGAAGTAACTTGTAAATCATCATCGATGATCTAATGGTGTCTGGGGAGATCTCCGAGGGAGGTTTTTAGGTCAGATCGCTGAGTGCAGAACTAAACTGAGCTGAACAGTTTTGTTAACTAAACAGCAGTACTAAACTGGACTAAGCAAATGTCGGGAGATAGGGCAAACATCCAGGTAAAAATATTAAATGTTTGTATTTCGCTCTCTATATTCATTTTCATCAGTGGCGTTTAAAGAATCTATACTTATTTATTTGTTTATTATTACATATTGTTCAATTCGTAATCATCATTTGAAAACAATGCAGTCAAGTCAACACATTTAACATAGAATATTAAAACCATATAGGTATAGTTGTATAGATAGAAGATTTATTCAAATTTTTAATTTCAATATATTCACTTTTATAAATATTATTAATTTCTTTAATGTAATAATGATAGTTTGCATTTTAATTACTTTATCTCCCCGGACTCAAAGCATTTTCTGCATTTGTTTGCACATAAAACAAAACTTGATTACAAACACTTGTCGAACTTCGTTATCGAAGTTTTATTTGTAATAAATATTTTAGGGGTTCGGCCTGTAGAGAAATAAGTAAAATCGGTCATGGCGGACATTCAGAGCTACACAAACTGGTAACCACGGTCTGTCGGTCACCTGTGGTTCGATTCAAAACTCCATACATCCTTTGATCACAGAGAGGGTAGACGAGATAACTTCTAGATTCTTTAGCGCTAAACTGAGAGCGCCTATATAACAGGTATAATGTAAAGCATTTTAAATAAGTTTTTTTTTTTTTGTTAAGAGATATAATATAGTAATTTATAGCATGCTATATTTATATTAATTGATTTAATGGAATGTAAACTTCATTAATTGAAAATTTTAGCTAACTCCTAATAAAAACGAGGTTTAATCTCTAAAACTTCAAGTGCTAGTCATCATCCTCAATTATTTTAAACTCCTATAACAATGTTTGGACGTAGTTTATGTAAATATAATTCGTAGATTTGAATAAACTTTTCTTTTTTTTATTGCTAGTGGAGTTACTGTTTATTATGAAATTCCGCTTACTTGGAAAAATCATCTCATTTGGGTTTTATCTAAGAATTGATAATGAGGGTCGTATATTTCTTAATATGTTTATATTGGTTGCAATAGGTTGTTTTGGAATTTTCTACGTGAAAAAATATTAAAAGCCGTATAATGAAGAACAGCATATATTTTATAGTTAAACGTTTCATGTCAATGTTTTACGATACAAAAGAACACAATATTGGTCTGTGTCATCTCAAAGTTATGTTCCCTTGTATTTATATTAAATATTCCAGAATTAGCTCATTAAAATCCCTTTTCTTCCTACAAAAAAATACTGACTCTATTTCCTTAATTCATTTTTTTATATATAAAAAAAAACACTAAAAAACACTATTAAAGAACTGTTAAATCTGCTAATCAGCTACAACAAAGTCATTTCAAGCATATTAGAGTTTCATATATTACTTTTCTCATTTTTTTTGTTTTCAAATTTCCAGCATTGTTATTTTTTAATAAGAATTTTTTTCAATCCTATACAATACAATCTGTATTTTTGCCCTTTAAATTATGTTAATATTACAATTTTAATTATACCTTAATCCAATTGTCAAAAGTAGTAAATGAAAAAATTAAGGATTCAATATATTCTATATATTTTTTTCTATCAATTGAAAATTAGGAAGACAATAGGACGGACTCGTAAGATAATCCATTATACTTACCAGGTATGCAAGTTTAAAATGTCGTTTTAATTCCAATAGAATGCGCTCTTAGCCTATTGAAGGATTTGCTTATCTCTAAACGCTATTTTGTTTGTTAGTCATTTGTTTACAAAAGTCAGTTGTTTTTAAGTCGTTTACGTGGACGTATCATACCTTTCTTTGGTGTTAAAAATGTCTAATTTTAAGCCAAATAAAGAGCATTTGCGGCATGTCATGATTTTCTTATTTAATCAAAAGAAAAAGGCATCTGAATGTCATCGAATTTTTGTTGAGACTAATGGCGATCTTGCTCCAACCGTCAAGACATGTGAACGTTGGTTTCAACGTTTCAAACTTATGTGTTACTGATGTTACTGATCAAAAACGAGAAAATCGACCAAGCTTCTCAAGCCCGGCGAAACAGTCAATACCGAGCGCTACCGACAACAAATGATCAATTTGAGTCACGCATTGATCGAAAAACGCCCAGAATGGGCTCACAGGCACGCCAAAGTCATTCTTCAGCATGATAACGCTCCTGCACATTCAGCCAGATTGACTAAGGAAACGATTTCTTCGCTTGGTGGGAACTCCTACCCCACCCGCCGTATTCACCTGACCTGGCGCCTTCTGATTATCACCTCTTCTCATCGATGGGACACTCATTGGCGGAGCAACACTTCAACAATTTCGAAAACGTACGAAAATGGCTCGATGAATGGATTTCAAATAAAGATGAAGCATTCTTTTGGAATGGTATCCATATATTGCCCGAGAGAAAGACAAAATGTGTAGAAAGCGAGGGCCAGTACTTTGAATAAAATATATTATACTTTTTTTTTAAATTACTGTGTATATATTTTAAGAAATAAACGACATTTTAAACTTGCATACCTGGTAGAGTACAGAGACATTCAAACTCCCATTTAACAATTTTGTGTCATGGAGGGATGGACTATATTCAGATAGATTCTAAACGTCCATAGCTCTAGAAAAGCTTTTATTTCTCGATTAAGACTTTCCCAGGGTGGAATTTGATTGGATCCCCTGGGCTACCATAGCTCACCTATTACACACTACTATCGCTATTTTATCATATTCATTAATATTGTATTCTACACTTTAAGTAATCTTATTAGACATATACGTCGGAATATTTAACATTAATCGTGTTTATCAGCCGCGGTGATCCGTTCTCATGTGCCGCTTCGAGTCCCGCCCTGGGCAATCTCTTATCGAGAAATAAAACCTTAGCACTAGGTGTCTTTGGACTAGGATGGATACCTGTAGATAACGCTTACCTTCCTTATCCATCAGATCGTCAAAAAAGAGAGATAGAAAATTGTGGCTAGTGTGCCTGAATGGACATACAGGACTACAATACTTCGAATCCTCAACATTTATAAAGCTGTTGGACTTTTCTTTTTTTTTAAGCGTCCTTTCTTAGTCAAGGAACCTAAAGAATCTTAGAAAACTCGAATTCGGTTTATTCAACTAATTGTTTTTCATTATTAACCTTTAGCAAAGAAAGTAGTAAGTCAAGTAAAAATAATTCAAGTCAATATCGCTCATAATAATAATGAACTGCTATAAGCTAAATATTTGTGTCAATATGTACTTCCTTCGTTTTAAGAATGGGATATCTTGAAATGCTTTTCCACGGAAACTCGCTTTTGAATAGCGGAGTTTGAGAAATGAGAAACTGAGGTTGGCAAACAGCCAATGGCCTCTTCTTTCCTGAGATAAATGGCCAAGAAG
The DNA here is from genome assembly GCA_000696205.2 of Oncopeltus fasciatus. Lineage (NCBI taxonomy): Eukaryota > Metazoa > Arthropoda > Insecta > Hemiptera > Lygaeidae > Oncopeltus > Oncopeltus fasciatus. Next base: position 440,514 of record KZ807358.1, on the reverse strand, counting down.
AGATTTGTATTTCTTCAATATATATGAGAAAAGAGAAACTATGATTTCATCCTTCAAAAATATGGGATATTATAGGGATGTTTACATCGGATTGACAGATTTAATAGGCTAAGAAGTTTAAAAAATAAATCCTTATTATTTTTTAGTGCAAGGGAACGGAATAAAAAATCTAACTGTCCCAGCCAGGACTCGAACCTGGATTTCCTGCTACCCGGGCCGGCGCGTTTTCCAAGTACTCTCGACACTAGTGCGGGGAATTTAATAACTTATCAGACTGGTCCCGGTAGCATAATTGGTATATGCACCGGCCCGGAAACCAGGAGATCCAGGTTCGAGTCCTGGCTGGGACAGTTAGATTTTTTTATTCTATTCCCTTGCAATAAAAATTAGTAAATTTTACGTGGGATTAAAGACCACAAAAAAATAATATTAATATTAAATCCTTATTGATTAAAATATATACCCTCATTATAATTTTTACTTTGACTTAGTGAGAAGAATCTCTTTCGTATTTTCAAATAATCGCATCAAAAGGATTAAGTAACTTTGGCTAAATTAATACCTACACACTCTCTTCTGCAGACACTACGAGACTGTAGAAGAAACTGTTGACTAAGTATTTAAATAAATATAAATAGCTATAGATCAGAACTTATTTTCAACGTTCATTTGAATTAATTTGATTATTTATGCAAGAATTTTTGGCTGGTATTAAATTGCTATATTTAATTTTTTATTAAGAAAGATACATGAACATTAATTTTTTTAAAAGGAAAAACATTTTAAAAAAACTTTCTTTAAGTTAAAGTAAACTCCCAGTCCGAATTGCTATATTTCATTACACAATTTTAAAATCTTTCGTTTGTCATTAAAAATCATCAGCTTAAAGACATTAAATTTTCATTGATAGAAACTAAATTTTACTCCCGTTGCACAGATTAAACTGTTTTTTATTAGAACCGGGCGTTACTGCTAATCACTCACTATTGGTCCAATTTTGCTTATCTAATCCTCTCTTCCTGGATTTAAATGTTGCTAGGCAAATTTCATCGCAAAAATTAATTATTATAGTCCCAAGACCGATGCTGTTATATATGTATGTGTGTACATATATATATTATATATAT
>KZ807358.1:409611-420687 GCA_000696205.2 Oncopeltus fasciatus | reverse complement strand
ATATATATATATAGATCAAAACTCCTTTTGAGATTACAGGAGTATAAGTCTATTAAACGCTACTTATAAATTGTGGAGGTTATAGGCTAAAAAATGAAATTACTGATATTCATTAAAACTAGTATTACTAGAAGCCCTATTTTTACCTAATTAGGTTCAATGATGGAGAGGCTATCTACAGTTAGACATTGTTCTAAATATCCTTGGATTTAAATCAAGTATAATTCCAACATATGGTATGTTTGTGTGTTTATTATACAAAAATCCCGAAAAGAATTAGCCGAATCGTATATTTATTTATTATTTACAGAGTACTGAGGCATACAACCTTCCACTAACAACATCTAGTCATGGAAGGAAAGGTTATCTAAAGATCATTTTTAAACATGGATTTGACGGAACTCAAATATTTATTTCGCGATAAAAGCTTTTCCAGAGTGGGATTTAAACCCCATCTGCCAGAATTGGGCACCCGAGTCCCTTGGCTGCCCCCAATTAGAAATGTTCCCAAAAAAGAAGTATCACATTATAATGTTTCAGGTTGTGAAAACAGGTATGCGTATACTGCAGATTGTTTTGAACTGTTTTTACAGGCAACATTTTCAATCTGTATTTGAATTTGTTCATAGTTAATCAATAAAATATTAAAGAAGGTAATTTTTAATATTTATTAGAACCTGAATAAATAATGNGAGAGAGAGAGAGAGAGAGAGAGAGAGAGAGGGAGGGAGAGAGAGAGAGTGAGATATCTTTTCAATTTACCTTACTATGTTTTATTTCATCGAATATTCCTTAATTTAGTAATTTATTTCACCGTGATTTCCCAGGGGACCACTTGGAAGTTCTATAATGCTCCAGCGTGGTATGAGGATTATATTTCACTACAGAACTTTTAACAACCCTTAATTTTCTTGTAGAACAATTTTATAAAATAGATTTTCATCTTCTTACTTTTAGATAATGTGTATTACTCTACAATTTAGTGAAATATAATTTTTCATAGTTCACCATAAATGCGTACGTTTCTACAGCGGCTGTGGTACAGTTGTCTAACCTTCATACACTCCACAAGGGGAATTAATAACAGAGGAGTCACTTTAATATTAAAGATAAAATAACTTATAATTATATGAAATCGTCGCCATAGCGTGGAATTGGATCTGGCTTCCTCCATAATGTTGGAGCAGTCACTGTCTTCCTACTCCATCCATCCACTTGCTCTAGTCCTGTGAAATCCTCTTCGACATTCTGTAACCTCCGTCTTCGTGGGTGGCCAATTCAATTTCTTTTTGCCAATCCCTTTTAATTTAATTTCAATTTAGCCTCACTCTCCAATCACCTTTTATATATGAACCTTGACTGTTGACTATTAATTATATTTTTTTTTTACTATTAATATTTTTTTTATTTTATTTTTTTTTTCCAGAAAATTNAAGAAGCTAGATGCCAAAATTGGTAAGTAATAAAGTATGAATACCCCATTTCAAGTGAAATTAAGATTATTGCCATGGTCATAAAAATGTTTAAAATGTGTCACTGGGAAGCTGAATGCTGTACAGAAATTGCTGGAAGCTTTAAACTGTACAGAAATTGGAATCGCTGAATAATTTGATCCTACAGACAGCGAACACAACTCAAGCAATAACGATTATATTAATAGTTATCGAGACCTTGTATTATAGAAGGATTTAAATTAGAAATAAAAGCCCCAGTGGTACACCGGTATGGGTCTCCATAAAAGTGACATATTTTAGTCCACCGAATTAGTCTAGAGAATAGGGCCTAGTTAATGTATTTTTTTTTTGTTATAGTTAAAACAAAAATATTGCTTTTTTTTTAAATTGACTGATTTGGAGTATATATATATATATAGTCGGCCTTTTGTGAAAACGGGACTACATGTATACTATTCTATAAGCGTACGGCGTGCATTTGCTGGCGTAGCTTTACTCCCAAATTTCCATGCGTTTTTGGCTGAACCAAAACTGAGCGATAAATATCGACAAAGTGTCTTTTGAAGAGCTTAACAATCGCAACTATGCCTTGAGTACCACCATCATTCGTCTTTTCGTTTTTTGTCTATGTTCTTGTTCAAGTCTTTTAACCCTCAGCCCAAAGAGATAATGCATTTGTCTCGTTCAACGTAATGTTCATTGTAGTCCAGTGTAGTACTGCTACGTTCTGAGCATACACCCGTTTCCTTTCCTTATATTCCAATTTAAAAGGGATCCATCGTTTTACTTAGACCAGTGGAGCGCAGAAATATTCTTCGCAATGCAACCAATGTTCAATCGCGTATTTGAAAACATGTATGCAAGATATACCCTGAAATACTCGGCTCCTCACCTAAGCTATGCATGGTCATCCTGAAGAGAATGGCAAATATGACATCTCTCCGCCCTGCAAAAGTTAAAATTGAAAAGTTCTGACTTTGATTATACCAAATTCAAAATAGCATACCATAGCTTGACTAGTTTTACCCTGCTGAGACTTTTTTTTAGTAGTCAAAATATGGTAGATGAATACTGATTTTAGTTGTGGTATTTAATCCTAAGCTAATTTTATACAAGAAATGCAATGGAATGAAAATTTAAAAAATGCGGGGAGCATTATCTGGCTAGCCTCGGTGGTGTAATGGTAGAATAACTATCCGGAAAGCAGTAGACCCGGGTTCGAGTCCCGACTTTTTTTAATAAGATTTTTTTAATTCTATTCCCTTGCATTTTTTGTATAAAATTAATGTGGGATTAAATACCACGACTAAAATCAGTATTTAAAAAAAAAAAAAAAGAAATGTGGGAAAAAATCGTGAGTCTAATAAATAGCTGCCAATGTTAGCTCCTTCGAACATAATACGATATATTCGTCTAACTAGGGGGTTTTCACTCGGAGTAAAGTGCGGGGAGTAGAAGAAATTATATATATTTCTACCTCGGTGGTGTAATGGATAGCATAACTGCCCGAATAGCAGGAGACCTGGGTTCGAGTCCCGGATGAGGTGGTAAATTTCTTATTCTATTCCCTTGCATTTCTTGCATAGAAGATATAGTCTATTTAGCTGTTATTTGCTATCAATATTTAACAACCAGCTTCTTCGTGTAGAGCCCCTTGCCAACAGGAAATCGCACTAGTCATTTATTATACCTTCAGCAAATATATTCTAATTATTCTGCAATTAAATGGAAAATATTTTATATTTATAATAAACTAGTTTCCACCTAAATTATTACCTTGAAGTTTTTTGTTGTTTTTTTTCGTTAAATTTTGCAAATTAGGCTGCTTCTCCATTTCCTTGGCATTTTTTCTTCACTTGTCTAATATTAAATATATATAATTGAGTTTTAAATAATTTAGCTGCGGTTAAGCATTATTATAAAAATTGAATAGATTCGGCGGCTTAAAATCTTCTTAATGCCCACTATCCGTAGCCGTAACCGTATATCCGTAACCATTTAGTCATTTTAAATTCAGCATTCTATATAGAAAGAACTATTGAAATTTTAAATCATTCTACTTGTAATACCCCTTTTTCTTTGCTCAATTATTTTGTCGTGTACAAAGGTAATATTATAGATCTTTTTTGGGCTAGAAAACTCTATTAATTTACCTGAACGCTTCATAAGATTTCCTCGTTTTGTTACTCTTAGCTCTTCAATTAATTACAATTATTTCTTTATAATTTTTTTTTTTTGTAACTTATGGACTTTTTGCTCTAAGTCCAGACAATCGGTAATAGGTCATTACTTAAATAATCATTTATAATTTTTAGCGCCACCCGACATTGGTCATCGAATCACCCCTCGCTTCATCTTTAACTTGTTCATTTATTTATGACCTCGTTCACTGCTTCTTTCGTAGCCTTAATCAGGTACATGCGTGTGATATAGAGCCATTGAGTCTTTCATACATATCATACGAGATCATTGTAGAAATCCAGTCATAAATCATTAGCGAAGGCCCCCCCCCCCTCCCACTAGAAATATTATGCGAATCTGTAATTACTCACAAGTATATCAAATGAACCAGCCCCCCTCAGTCTTACACGTCCCATTAAGCAACATCTTTCAAGCATATCATATGATATGATTTTCAAGCCATATGGCTTCTGTTTTGGCCTCCATTGTTTGCTTCCCAAAATTAACATAATTAATTATGCCGGATACATTGATTTTCATGAATAATAATGCGTAAATGAATTTTAGGCCATTAATAATTTCACTTACTCATAAATATGAGTAGAATAATGCCATGAGTTTATAAATTTATTATTATTTAATTTGAGTAGTAGTTAATACTAAAATTGCATAAAATATCGTTCTCTCTTATTTCCTATAAATTAACGAGTACTGAATTCATTTTATTTAAATCCTTATATCCTTAACTTAAATGATCCTTATAATTTAATTTCATGAGAATAATTCATAATTTTGTAAGTAAATTGAAAATGAAAACCTAGTTTGGTATTGATTATTTAAAATATGTGCATATAGTGTTAAAAGTTTAGTTTGGACATAAAACATTTTAATTTCAATATTCTGATTAAACAAACATGTATACTATTTATATTTATGTGAAATATTATAGTAAAGAAAATGTTATATTACATTTATTACAAATAATTAATCATTGGAATAAGATAATGTTTTAAGCAATCCAATATTATTACAAATAAGGAAAAAATAATTTCATATAATATATGTTTTTTTTTTTGTTTTTTTATCCTGGCAGCCTGATGACGATTAAAGATAGATAGATATACATTCTGTATAATTAATATTTTATAACTTAAATTACAAAAAGTACTTCTTAAAAGCTTAGAGATTGACTTAATAAAAATAAAATGGATATAACAAAGAGTAAAACTATTCATTTTCAACTAGCCTTTCAATTTTGAAATTACTAAGTTGAAATAAAAATTAATTAAATTCAGATTAACTGCATGATATTTAAACAATATTTATTTTAATTATAATAAATAAATGTCTATTCTACATTTTCAGGCCTACCCCAAGAGAGATAAAGAAGCCGAAGTTTTCCTGATCTAATCTCAGGAAAGTAGCCTAAGAAGCTAGATGCCAAAATTGGTAAGTAATAAAGTATGAATACCCCATTTCAAGTGAAATTAAGATTATTGCCATGGTCATAAAAATGTTTAAAATGTGTCACTGGGAAGCTGAATGCTGTACAGAAATTGCTGGAAGCTTTAAACTGTACAGAAATTGGAATCGCTGAATAATTTGATCCTACAGACAGCGAACACAACTCAAGCAATAACGATTATATTAATAGTTATCGAGACCTTGTATTATAGAAGGATTTAAATTAGAAATAAAAGCCCCAGTGGTACACCGGTATGGGTCTCCATAAAAGTGACATATTTTAGTCCACCGAATTAGTCTAGAGAATAGGGCCTAGTTAATGTATTTTTTTTTTGTTATAGTTAAAACAAAAATATTGCTTTTTTTTTAAATTGACTGATTTGGAGTTATAAATTCATATGCTTATACTATTTTTTCATTTTGAAAAATTTAGTAAGCTTCAGCAAATATGTTTAACTACATTCTGAACGGACCATCTTTTTATCTTCTCTTAGTAGTGTAGGTTGGGAATTAGAGAAATCATTGAACATCGCGTTCTGGTAGTGACGTGAATAGTTCCATTTCATTGAGTAAAATCTTCTAAAACACAGACCACTATTTCGTATTCGCCAGATAGACTAAAAGCTACTGAACTGATTGCTTTCTTAAAAAATAGTTATATTTTATGGGAACATAATAAATATACATTTGTATTAAATATTACGTATCCAATTCAACCCTTCAACACGATCTTAACATCCCTTTTGTTCAAGACTTCATCTCTTCCCGCTTCACCCTTTTCCACAGTTAACTGCCATACCTTCCTAATCCACTAGCACAGACCATGTCTTCCAACTCCAACCCCTACAACCCTCCCTGTCAACTCAAACGAAGATGGCCCCCTGACCTCCTGGGGACATAGTCTGTAAATAATTTGAGAGTGGTGTCATTGGTCGCCTTCTCTCCTCATGTAATTGATATTGAATGCCATTTTTAACTCCATTTTAATCAAATAACAATATATTTTTACTTAACACAATGTAATAAATAAATAAAAGTTTATTAATGAAATTGTATTAAAAAGAAGTGAAAGGTTTGTTATGACTTATAACATTCATTTACTGAAGCTGTGATCACAATTTTAAAAAAAAAGCACATTTTTTTGTTTCTACCTATTTTTTACACTGTTTTTTTATGGAGTTTTAACATTTAGGAAATAAACACCAGTAACAATTGGTTGAAAAAGTAAAAGTTGTAAAATGATATAAGAATAAACACGTATAAAAAGTGGGATTTTAACTAATTTATAGTAAATTGGGCTACACGAGAAATTTTAACGCAAATAATAGAAAAACAAATTTTACTATTATTTGCGTTAAAATTTATATGGATATATCCCACAGAACATAACCGATGCGATGCATCCATCCTTCACGTACATCAAACTAACTCATTATAGGGGCGCCAGGCTAGCTCAGGGGATCCGTACGGGTCTCGCAATCCTGACGCCGTGGGTTCAAATCCCGCCCAGGTCAATCTTTTATTTATAATATAGAAGCTTGTCCTGAGCCATGGATGTTTAAAATAGGGTGGCAGCCTGTAGATAGCCCCTTCCTCCTAAGTGGTTGAATGGAAGGCTAACACGCATTTAAAATAAAACTAACATATTCTGTTATTTCTCAGGCATTTATGTACCATTCAGTAGATTTTATCTCGACTTCCTACTGAAGAAAAATATTTCATGATTTTTAATTTTTCAGATTTATCTCACATTTATTTAAACGAGGAAAATGGGAGCTACGTTCCGGTCTGATAAGAGTTCAGCGGTGCCTGAGCAAGGACTTCAACTGAATATGGCTATTTTAATTAACTCATTTTAGAATTAAATTTAATTTTACCTGAGGTTTTTGGGCTAATATTATTTTTATATATATTAAATTCGTATTTATCATCTGCTTTTAATAATAACTCTGAACAAAGGAACATTAAAGAGTTTTCTCATGTCATTGAATAAATGACTAATTTTAAGACTTTCTACAAAAAATATATTCACGAGAAAAAATCGTCACTAAGGATGGCTACAGATCGACCGAGATGGTAGAGGTGGGGGAGAGGAACACAGCCCTTGTGTTTATTTCTAAACATATTTTACTCTCTTCATCGACTACTTACACTTAAAATGGAAAGACTTTTTATGGTAGATAAATATTATATATTTCTCGTTCCATAACTGCGGGAAGCCATTAAACGAAGCTAACTGAACACACCGGCCCGGATAGCAGGAGATCTAGGTTCGATTCCTGGCGAGGACAGATAGATTTTTTTATTCTGTTCCCTCTCATTAATTGTCTAACTGAACAACCTATGTATCTGACTAACATATACTTATATTGACGCTAACGGATGATTTTTAGAAACCAACTGCACTTTTTGCATCTTAAATTTACAAAATTTGTGTAATTTTGCCAACATGAATAGCTTAATTCCCCCACAGGAAATTTTCTCAATTATTTTTAAAATGCAAGAATAGTTTCAAAATAAATAACTGTTATGAAGTCCATTCTATTCCTTTCTATTTGCGACTTGGTACTTTATCTTACCACGGCCAGTATGAAATTTATATATCTTGTGCATATATCGATCATGGACATTTTCAATATATTGCAGAGAAGCAGTTCTTCCTCAGGACGTATGTGATATAGGAGACTCATCATACCTGACGGGCTGACGGACGGGTGGTCGTATGGGCATATTGATGGACTGTCGCACAAACAGACGGAAGCCCCTCCCACAACCCTGGGATGCAAGGTGATTTCAAGTCTACCACCCTTCACCCCTAACATACACTCCACCCTTAACATTTCTCTCGGGTCCCTCGTAGAGAGTTAAGCTGAGACCGTAGCTCTTAGATAGTTAGTTATAGCGGATCTGAAACATCAAGGACCAATATGTGAGAAGCAAAATATATGATTCATCCACTTACATATCTATATGTATTTTCCTTTTCTCGCCCTAGCATTCATAATTTTTAAAAGTAATTTTTAAAAAAACTAGTTCGGGATTTGAGGTTCCTTCTTAAACCACTGGATTAAAAGGGCAAGGTGAAAAGAGCGGAGAAGGCTGGAGGGAGACCAAAAATGAAAAGTCATTAATATCTTTATTATAATATAATANTATAATAAAATAATAATAAAAGGATATAATTAGGCGTACAATTAACTATTTCAACCTATATAATTAAAACAAATTTTACTATAAACGCATAATTAACAAGATATTTACGAAAGTAACTACAAAAATTAAACGCCATCTTCATTTTTCCTTCTCGGTGATCTTATCTATCTGAATGTGCAATTGTTGAAGGAACTAATGTCGAAGGTGATAAGGCTTGCTTTTACAAAAAGTCGATTGAATTTATTTTTGGCTGAAAATAAAGGAAGCAGAGGAGGTTTTATATTGAACAACCCTCGCTTCGTTCCAGTTAACATACAAATTATAATAATATGTAATATTTTTGTAGAATTATTAAAAGGCTCAAAATAAATAATATATTTCAGAAAAACTTGGAAGGTTGATATTCCACCCCTCCTAACCCTCTAGGTTAACTTCGAGCCATCCCCAGTGACAAAAACTTTTCCCATCATTACGGCATACAATATCAAATTAATAATTTATCTTATCAGTGTCTATCAATTAAAGCAAGAGAAATCTTAGCTTAAGATGCTTCTGTGTAACGAGTTTTTACGAAACTAATCAGTTCTGGACGATTAGTAAACAATAAATGATTGTAGATATGAAACTTTTGCCAGATCATATTCAACGGTTCGACGGTCACTACAAGTATTAAGTGTGGTAAAACCATACAAGTAGTCCACAAAAAGAACAAGCCAGAACGGCTATTTCAAGCTATCCAGATGTTTGATGTGATAATGACATTTAAAAGTAGAATATAAAGTTTTTAAACACATATTTGATTAAATTAAGGGATATCCACATTTTTAACAAAATTTAGAAACGTTTACTGAAAGCGCAAACGAAGCAAAACAATATGTAAGGTAAACTGGTACAAATAAATGGCAGAACGAGTAAGAACATACATTTGAAAATCCACTTACCACAATTTTCGGCGATAATCGGATCGTCAGCCGTTTCTTTGATTTCAAAAAACAGTTTTCAGAGCTCTCCCCACTGTAAATTTCACCATGGAAACGGATCTCGTCTGGTTCGAGACTTCAGCTTCATCTTTATGTGAAAATCTGCAAATCCTGTAATTTCTTAAATCGCTGGCAGCCATTATTTTTTAAAAGCAAAATTATACATGTGATGTTTAGATAATTTCGTAAGATTAAACTACCAGAGAAAATAAAAAGGTAATAGGTCGCTTTAGCGCGAGGGGGCAATAGAATAAGTTTGCTCACCACGTAAGCAGGTAGGGAACTGAGCTATTAATAATAGCACGTGAAAATTAGAACAAAAGTTTAGGTAATGTTTGCATATCAATGAGTTATGGAAGTGCATTGTCGCGCGATCTAGCGAAATGCAGCATTAATAAAATAAATGTAAATGCTTACAAGCATAGATAACGCCAAGAGATCTGAATGATTAATTTAATATAACTAGACAGAGGTGAGAGGGTAAATTAAACAAACAAAGTACTAAAGGCTATGCTTTTAATTAAAAGAAAAGTTCTTGGAATATAAAGAAACACTTTATATTGTTTATTAGATGATTTTAGTTGGGGTTCGGTCAAGGTAAATCCAAAAAACACTAATTTAAAAAATGTATTTTTTAATAAAAGATTATCTGCCAACGTTTCGGCTTACATTGCAAGCCATCTTCAGGGCTATCATGGAAATGTGATCTTAGGTACAGGACGTCCTCTCTCATCTTCATGATAGCCCTGAAGATGGCTTACAATGTAAGCCGAAACGTTGGCAGATTATCCTTTATTAAAAAATACATTTTTTAAATTTGTGTTTTTTGGATTTACCTTGACCAAACCCCAACTAAAATCATCTAAGAATAATATCTACGGTCAAAAACTCTCCTCTTTTTATATTGTTTAGTTATGTACTCTGAGATGTGATCACTAATCTTGCTCGGAAATCTCATCAGACATCACTATCATCCTGATGATGACTTACAAGTTTGATGACAATAATAAAATAAATACCCAACAATTTTGGAGTATTTTTTTTATTTTTTTTTTTATCCTGGCCGAAACCAAGAAAAATTTCTCCAGTATCATATTTCTAACTTATTGAGGCTTAAGAAAGAAAGTTTACAAAATCAATGAAGCATTGTTATTAAAATGTATTGATGTGCCTGGGGAAGGCTAATCCAATTCCCCACTGAATTTTAATCGAGTATAAATATTAATTCATCCTCTTGAAAAATTAATCCCTTAAATATCCAGGATATTATTTATGACCGTTGGAAGTGCGAGAGAGAGATAAGAGCTGATAAAAGTTTTCAAGTACTTAACAAGCCAGACAGGTTTTATGAATAATGTAGAGCTTGGAAAAATTTGGCGAAGGGGTGGAGGGGGGGGGAGGGGAGGGTATCGTAATCTCGTTAGAGGATTCCATGTGTTGGAGCGATGCGGGAGTAGTGACGCTTGTAAATCAGACCTCTCCAAACCCCTAGACTCATACATAAATATAAGAGAGGAAATATATTTGTATCAGTTGTAATGCTCACGTGGACTGACAAGTTGTATCTTTATGGATTTTATTTGCTGTTACCCACACACAGCCCGCCTCTGCCCTATCCTCTTCCCCATATTTAGATTCCCCTTCGTTGAGATTCCAATCCGAAAAACAAGTTAAATCATCTTTTTCTTTTACCGCCCCTTTGTGTTTCAATTGACAACATCTGGATTCCATTTTATCCGGGCTTTATGTAAGGTTTGAATTGTAGACCTCATGTAAGATACAATCAAACACTGCTTAACTTTGATGAATATTTTATATAATCATCAACCGAATATATATATATA
>KZ807358.1:395988-408449 GCA_000696205.2 Oncopeltus fasciatus | reverse complement strand
ATATATGTATATATATATATACATTATTCAGAAATTTTTATAACTTGAAAATTAGAAGTGTCGTAATTTGGACCCCTATCAGCGCTGGATACCCCACAATTATGAAAAATACTGCATAAATTGTTTTATTTATACTTATGAAATTGTAATTTGTTATTTCCTCAGGCTTCAGTTGGTTGGAATTTGGGGTATTTCCTGAACGCCGCCAAGAGGCTTATTTATTTGAGGAATTTTGATCAGCGGACGAGTTAAGCACTACCCGTGGCATTTCTCTATCCCCCCGGAAAATTATCTCTGTTCCTGGGACAGACTGCCTCTATATTTAAAATTTGAATATAATGACAGCACTTATATTTTGAAATAGGGAAATAGTGATATTACGCTCTTTTAGAGAGCTTCTCTTAAAAAATTGAATGATTATTATGAAGAGAGTATTATCAGGAATTATCGGTTATGATAGTTGAAGATTTAAAAACTAATTTATAGCCAAAAAAAAAGTTTTTATTTTAACAAACGTTTCGGCCAGAATTTCAGGCCTTCAGAAGGGCTGGTTACGAAAAAAAAAAACGTACAATATAATCCAAAAATAATATAGAAACATGTTTATATGTCATAATCTAACAAACGAATAAATAAATTTTTTATTATTCATTCTTTATTCTTTGTTAGCTTATGATTATTATATTATTAATTTTTGTGTTTCTTTTTCAGATTCAGCCCTAATGAAGGCCTGAAGTTCAGGCCGAAACGTTAGCTCAAATAAAAAATTGTTTGGCTTCAAATTAGTTTTTAATTAATTGTCAATTTCAAAAAACACTAAAGAATTTTTCTTTCGCAGCTTTTTGAAATTAATTAAAGGATTCCTAAAGATTATACGAGCATTTATGGATAGTATGGATATTTTTTACTTTTATGTTTATATTATTCTGTTATAACTTTAAAATACACACTCTCAGTTTTTGAAAGTCAATTTATTCATGTACAGGAATAGTCGGTACATGTACAGGAGTATACACAGCTGGTTATATCCGAGGCTTTTATTTATAGGGGAGTAGGTGGATATCAACCCTCGGGCCTAGTCAACCCCATCCTGGTTATTGGCGCAGTGGACACCGTAGCACAGGTGTAATGGCCTTGGGTCGGCAATCACTGCCTCGTAGAGTATGATAGCTCTGATCTAGGCAGAGTGTCCATCTCCTGGCACGTAATTTACCATGTATGCCCTCCTGATTCCTTTATCCATCCAGCTCTCTATCTCACTAACTCTATCTCTCTATCCTCAGAGAAAAGTAGTAAGATATGTGCATTCAGAAGCTATTTAACTGATTTCAAGGAACGTTTCCAAGAGAATAAATGCCCTTAAATTAATATTGTTATTCCATATGTTCATATGGAAGGTCCTACTCCTCAATTTCAGTTAAAATAAGATATATTATTATACTTAAAACTCGATATTTTTTTAAGTTTCGTTACTCGATATTTAGAAAAAACTATTTAAAAAAAATGTTATTTCTAGAGATAATATAAAAATAATTTACTACTTGATATATTACCATTTAATTTTTAATTTTAATTTTAATGATAATGTTTCTGTTCACAGTCACTTTCTTCAAAGGTCCTTCTATTGATAAATGTTAAATTGGTCTAAATTCCTATTTATTGCTGTCTGTATATGACCATGACCACACTTCCGTGACATTCCGAATTATTTAATTTATTTTAGAAGATTTCACCTTTTCAAAAAAAATTATATCCAGCCAAGCTTTCACTCATCTTGTAATAACTTTTCAGGGCCTTTTTTTTTTCAAAAACAGAATTTTTATAGCCTCTCATATTCTCAGATCTAAAGAGAGAATAATTTATTTATTAGCCCTGAAGTAACCATCATAAGGTGAACGAAAGCTAGATGAATCAAAGTTTTATANCAATGCTCATCTTCTCCACTATAAACTTTAAAGAATAAGTGTATTAGGCAGAAAAAATCATAAAACTCAAACTCCTTGATAATGTATTTCGCAAACTCATTTGGGCAACTGATTAAAAAAAATTATAAAGAAGAAAATAAAACTTTTATAACGAACAGAACAAGAAAACCATGGAAGGACACAAAAGAAGGTTTATTTAGAGTAACGGACTAGTTTGATAAGATGAGCTGCAATTAGAGGAAGAATTTCCACCGAATCAACAGAAATTCTGATTGGAGGAATTGGTTTGATCGTCTGTAAATGGCTATTCTTGGAGATCCTTCATGTTATTTCACTAGAATACAGTACAGTATTTTTATTAAGAAGCAAATATACTTTGGGGAAAAGCATTACACATAGGAAGAATACTGTTTGAAAAAAACAGAAAAGTAAACTAAAATTAATTCAAGAAATTAAGAAGGAATTTCGGTTTTGGGCAATGTGATATCCTCCAAATAACTTTAATGGCTTGATGAATTGTGCGCTTGATTCAATATGCTACGCAAGACAATTAATTTTGGGGATAGAAATAGACGATCCATTCAACATTCATAAATTGACATAAGCGGTAAACTCTGAAATTAAACATCAGGACTCTATAAGGTCCCGTATGAGTTTTATACGCAATCCCCATCTAATTTTTGGGAATTTTTACACGGATTTTGAACTAAGTAAAAGGAGAATAATTGGTTAAGCTTCTTACATAAAAATTCTAAAAGACAAAATTTTGTAAAATAAATTTTTTATATTTTACTAAAATTTGAACTAATTCTACAAAATTTATAAAACAATATTTAAAATTATTCAATTTGGTAATTCTCAGAACCCTCCTTCATTTCCGACTACTTTCAGCAATTTTTTTTTTTTTTAAGGTTATTTTATTTATTTAGAAATTACATCCTGCACAGCGTGCATCTTGCAATGTGCTCTCATGGTATATAATAAATATGTACTAATATAATAATAATGTACAACTTAAAATTTTTTTCATGTAAGTGTAAACTAAATAATTAATATATTACTAAGAAAGAGAAATAAGTATATATTAGTTATGTGATCATTTTAGCTGGAATATAAGTGAGGAAAGAATTATGAAAATTCTCAACAATTGCACTTGCGTTATTAAAGCATTGTGATGCGATCTTCGTAAACATATAACTACGCATTTATGTTTTTTTAGTTCTAATAATAAGGAGATGAACGTCGGTGCAAATAATGAAATCAGCAATAACATCTCTATTTTCTAAAATTATCAGCAAGAAATTTTCTCCGACAGTCCTTAAAACTTTCCCTCTTATTAAGAAAATCTTTCTAAGTATTTTTGTCGATGGAAGTATAGCTTGTGTTAATATCGTAAAAGGTTATAATTTGAAAATTATAGGAAAAGTATTAATTTTTTCTATGATGGAACTTAGTGGAATTAACAGTCTTATCACACACAATTCAGGCGGAACATATTTATTTGGTCATTTTTGTGGTAGTGAATACACAAATGTGTATCATCAATCAGTTGTTGAACCATCCGTCAACTTTTCTCCCTTTTGTATCTCACACTCTCTCTCTTCTTTCATTTTTCTCCTCACTTCCTCAGTAAAAACACTTCAATCTACATTACTCTTTCTGCCACTTTTTTTTTTTTTTTTTTTTTACCATCATAAAAATATATATCGATCGTAATCATACATGATGATGAAGTTTTCGCTTCAGCGGTATGCATATATACTTAAGTTTTGTTTTCTTAATCGCTGGATTTCCCATATAATTTATTAGCATGAATAAACTTATATGTAAACAACTATCTAGAGATTAATATTAAATAAAGTCTCGCAAATTATTTATTTTCACCCGTAATCCTACAGATTATCTTAACTTAGCTTTATAAAGGTAACATAATCATAACACCCATTCTTAGTAATGACAATTCAGCAAAATGGATAACTAGAATACCTACAATAAACTCTCCGCAAATGTCCAGATACATTATTATAATGTCAGGGGGCATTACTTGTTCTGCAATTCTAACCATCGTAAGATCATTTGGAAATAGGAAATGATAAATAAATACCTATATTTGTTATCCAGAACACATTATAAATAATGCACAAATAACACGATAGATTAAGTAAAATCAAAAAATATAATTGTAAAATGTTGCAATCAAGAGACAGATGTAAAAATAAAAACCACTACATATAATTTCTATTTAAATGAATTGTTTCTTATTTCTAAGAAATGTGTACGATTTATAAGGTACCCCTTTAATCCTATATCTACCTTTTGTAGGACTATCATATATATATAAGTGTATTATTCTTTTGATTTTATTAGAACACAACAAGTTTTTATGAAATAAAAATGATTACTGCTTACTTATTCCTTTAAATTTACCTTTCTTGTTCTTTACAATTATTAGCGAATTATATTTTTAATGAAAGTCTAAAATAGTAAAGTTTCTAAAAAAAAACTTAGGAATGTAACATTTAGAAAATTAACCAACTCTTAAATCGCAGGTTAAAATTAAAACATGTTTATTTCAGTCAATACTTAGGTCTTTTGAATTTAGATTTAGTTGAATTTAAAAACTAATTTTACATTTAACTGGGATAGAATTTATAAAACTTAAAATAACTTAAGAACTAAAATGATATATTTCATTATTAGATGATTTTTGTTGGGGTTCCGTCAAGGTAGATCCAAAAAAATACAATTTTACAACAACAAAAAAGTGCACTTTTTTTTTAAATTGTATTTTTTTTTATTTACCTTGACCGAACCCAAACCAAAATCATCTAGTAATAATACCTACGGTCAAAAAACTCTCCATTTGGATATATTTTATTATTTAGTAAAGGATATCAGAGATTCAGTCAGGAAGGAAATCTTCAAAAAAGAAACAAGAAATTATTTTTTAATCAATTTGGAGATAAATTGTTGACCATCAAGTTTTATGAAGAGAGAATTGTCAGAAATTCTGTCTTGGTAGTTGAAAAATTAAAAACTAATTTACCAAAAAAAAAAATTATATTTAAGCCAAGATTTCGGCCTGAATTTCCAGGCCTGAAGGCTGTTGTTCTATAATTAAAGATGCAGGATGAATAGCCTAGGAGTTGCATTGTTTGAAATGTTCTAGACTCTGTAGTAGAGCTTACAGGTCGGGTTCTCCTACACTCAGGCGGTGGAGCTACGGGGAAAGTTGGGGTTTAGAGAAGATTGGCGCTGTAGAGCAGCCGTAGAGAGCGAACATAAAATTAACGACGCCATTTGGCGGAACCGCTCTAGTCAGGAAACAATTAGAGAGGTCTTCATGTCTGATGGCTGCAGGAATTGGTGCCCCGAGAGCCTGCAGCTCTACAGAGCGATAAACCACTACTTGCGTCAACAGTCTTCCCCCACCTCTTCAGCAGGATCTCCTAGCTTGTGTAAAGCTTGAATTGTGTCTCACTTGCGAAGCTTGCTACATCTGACGGAGTTCCTTGTGCTCAGCAAGTAACAGAAAAACTGGATTGTACAACACACAATTTTACCTCTCAAATACAATAAACTAAATTGGATAATGTACATCTTACAAACAAGGAAATGAAGAAAAAGGTCAACTCCAATCAACATTATTTTTATTTAAGCTTGGTAACTTGACACTTATCATTAATTGATTATTTTTAAAAACTTTTTTTTAACCTAGCAAAAATCTTACTAATATCATTTAATCATTTAAAAATCTTAAATAAATATGAAGAGGTTTTCCTTTTCAACCATTTATGGTCATGGAAAGAGAAGCTATCTATAGGCTTCCATCCTATTCATAATGTCCATTTTATTTATCGATAAAAGCATGTTCATGGCGGGATTTTAACCAGCATCGTCATGGTATGGGCTACACTGGCCCTTTCCAGTGGTGAGGTTCAGTAGTAAGATATGTAGGTAAAATGATTGAGAATAAGACACAGAAGTTTTTAGAGACAGGTATTATGTAGATATTTATGACAGGTTTTGAAAATTTTAATATATTAGTCGAAGAAATTTGATCTATGTCGGTTATACCTTGAACTTGAACTTATACCTTGAACTTGAACTTGAACTATACCTTGAACTTATACCTTGAACTTATACCTTTAACTTATACCTTGACCTTGAACTTGAACTTATACCTTAAGGTGTAAGTTCTCGATTGTGTGCCATTTGTGCTCCATGTCAACAGAACTACATCTTCACGCCTAATTTCTCTCACCACTCCACCCTATTCCTACATTCCTTTGGACAACTTTAGCCCCCAAACTGGCTCCACAAAGTACCACATTATCATTCCTCTCCCCAAGAAGTCCTTTTATATCCACCATTGGAATCGGGCATAAACATAGTCAAAAAGAGGAGACTCTTCAACGATTCTAGTGAATTCAAAGTATTGGTCTTAAAATGCATTTGCTATAAGACTTTTATAGGCGAAAATGTTCTATTATTAATAGCACAATGTATTTTATATAAGATATTATATAATATTATTAATAATCATTTTCTTCCTTCATTTGATCATTATCAACGATCTATCAATTTTGTCTTCCGCCAAATACCTAATATCTTCTCCCGATTTTCCCATGAACGAACTCCTCCAACGAACTCCTCCGTTTAAGAAAGTGAATATGGTATATATGGATCATTACAGCTTCCTCTACTGCTGAGTGGGTGATGAAATAAACAATTTTTTTCAATGGAGCGCCCTTTCAAACGCGTTGTAGGACCACTACCACTTGGTGGACACGTGATAATGATTCCTTTCATTGAAGAGACCCTGCTAAGAAGACTTCTGTTAGCATCTGGAATATGTCAAGTAAGTCAAATGTCTAAAGAAAGCATAGGCAATTAGCGAGTCAATAATGAAGGAGCTCTCTTGAAATTTAGTCAAAGTTTCAACAAAGGAAGATGAGAAGGAGGTCACAGCTGTGACCCTTCCTGGATACTTTGAAACTTAGACTCGTCTTTCTCATTTCCTAGCGAATATTAAGAGGAACCAAAGGACTTATTTGAAGTGATTATATATTATAATTTATTTGAATTTAACCATTTATTTTCAATTTGTTTAATGGTTTATATATACATATATATTGTGTTCGTAAGTATGTGTGTCTGCGTTTGTGTGTGTACAAATTACTTAAAATTTTGTCAAAAGTTTGGTATCTATCTATAATTTTTTTTATCTATCTTTTGACAATATAAAATACAACAACTTATATTTTATTACTTCATTTTTTTTGCTTTAATTTTATTTAATACCTAATAGTTATTATTCGTAATTGACGTTTAATGTCGGGACTAGTAAGATAAAAACTGTTGATATGTTCTTGCTTTTTATTAATTTTTTGATATACTTACAACAAACAAAGTATTTTCTTTACTTTTACCTTATTCAATCATAAAACAGAAGGGTACTAGGGAGGTTACACATTGCAGATTTTGCTCAAAAATGTATTTCACTCCGATGGATAATTTATATCTTAAATTAAAATATATAAACTATTGATTCTTAGTTTAGCTTTTAGTTAAACAAGGTATTTTTTTAATATTTGAAAAGCACACAATAATCAAATAGTTATTTGTATTATAACTAAATTAAAGCATGGAGAAATGTATTTTGAAATAAGAACGACTTTCATTTCACTTCTATAAACCATCTAACGTCTACTAAGGATGACTCTACTCAGACACCACGTTCATCGCTAGTAACAAATAATTTAGTAACATATGATTAAGTTGAGCTCTGGACATTCCATATTTTTTTTTTAATTTAATCATTAATAGTTTTATAATACATTTTTGCGTTGCTTACATTTTTACTGTCAAAATAGATGATAAACGGCTGTCTGTTTCAAAATAAAACACTTATATGAGAATTTCATGAACATTAACAATCACTTAACATGAGAAACTTGAAGACCCTAAATATATTTAAAGAAATTCCAAATTATTTCGACAGCATCAAATTTTAGTACTATTTACGCTTGATCTGATTGGAGGAAATCAATTTTTTAATGATTTTTTTTTTATATTTATGTTGAGTAATGGTTATACTTGACATTATTTTTGGATAAATCACTAATTAATGTAACTCTCAAGCCGACCCAAGAAATGGACAGCTTACATTTAAAATATTTTAAAACATCCTATTTGTATTTTCAAAAGAAAATATTAAAAAATGTGAAAGTACGTTCGATTGCTATCTGTAATTAGTAAGTGTACTTATTTTTTGTAATCAATTAATTTCGATTTATCTTTTTTCTTTATTATTATGACCCATAGCCCAAAACCATAGTTGATCAGATGTTACAGGGAATTTTACTTAATGTACTCTTGCAAAGACATTGTCTGTTTTTTGCTTTTCAAAAACAATATTTTTACTTGTATCCATTTTTGTTATTATTATATAATATGTAATATAATTAAATGTAGAGTGTTAATTGACTTCGGTAATCTGTCATATTAATTAAACTTAGGTATTCCTATATAAATATTTTCCCGGTAACGCTCTTAAAACAGCGTTAAGGGGCATTAACTACCCCGTATCTAGCAAACTTGTATAACAGGAATTAATATGCATGTAAACAGGAAAGGACCGTCTTAAAATATCGTCAGTTATTTAGCTCAGCCCTCCTTCAATTAATTTGTGTTCTGAACACTTTCGGAAGCTCCAGCTGAGGAATTTCAGTATATACGCTAATTAGGCCACTCATCAACTCCCCGCAAAGTTACATTGATGAGCAGCTCTCAGTGAATCGGTGGCTCGAGTACATAAAATCGTGTCATTTTCAGCAGTCCCATTGAAACACGGGCATTGTTGGGCTTCAAAAATAGCAGAAACTCAACTTTGCTGTAAGTTTTGATTAAACAAAAGTAAATTTTAAATCTGAAACATTAAGTTATCTTTGAAACAATTGGGGGGAAATAGGCTTATGACTTTCTTTGAATCACCATCTTCCTTTTTTTTTAAATTTAGTGAAATTCATATCATAAATTCTTTATTCGTGGAAATCTCAAATATAAAATATAAACTTCGACTGATTATAAAAAAAATAAAATAAAAAAAAAACTGTCCGCAACAGGCTCCATATAGGCTTAGAAGGGAAATTCATGTAAAAAAAATGTATGTATTCTCGACCCACGGTACATTGGAGAAGATTAACAATTTTTAGTGCAAGGGGACAGAATAAGAAATTTAACTGTCCCAGCCAGGACACGAACCTGGATCTCCTGCTATCCGGGCCGGTGCATTTACCAATTATGCTACCAGGACGAGCTAGATATCTCATTAAATTACCCGCACCTTCGAGGCAGACGAATATATCGTCTTATGCTAGGAGGAGCTAACATTGTCAAGTTGTTTAAATGACTCTCGTTATTTACTTTTAAATTTGAATTTTATAAATATTATTTTTTGTGGTATTTAATCCCACGTAAATTTTAACAATTTTTAATGCAAGGGAACAGAATAAAAAATCTAACTGTAGATCTGATAAGTAATAACAATAACTTATCAGACTTGTATCGGTAGCGTAAATGGAAAACGCACCGGCCCGGACAGCAGGAGATCCAGGTTCGTTTCCTGGCTGGGACAGTTAGATTTTTTATTCTGTTCCCTTGCACTAAAAAATGTTAAAATTTGCGTGGGATATAATACTACAAAAAAATAATATTTATAAAATTGGAGATTTCTAGTCGCATTATTTTTTCCATTCAGAATGGTCTCTGATTAGGGCTGGGTTTATCTCTACTTCTTCTGGATCATAACAAATAGAAGCACAGAAGAAAAAAAAAATATCTGTCCACTGTGAACATTGAACCTGAGACCTACGGCTCAGGAATCTAGTACCTTAACCACCGTGCCCCTCAAACTATGATTGATTAAGAATCAATATTTGGTGCTTTAGCTCTCCTTTGATCTACTCCCCACTCCTTCGTCTTTATTGCTACGTTTTAGTTATGATAAAGTGAATATTTTATTTACTTCTCACTGAAAGTTCTTTTTTATTGTTTTTATTTTATTGCATTTCATTTGATAGCATGTAAAATATAACCAACCAACACTATAAAATATGAATCCTGCCCAATCAAAGCTAAGCAAAACATTGTTATTTTCCTTTTCAACTTCCCTTAAAGAATTTAGAACTTATTTCGTAAAATTTCCGCAAAATGGAAAAAAAAAAAACTAATTTTTTCAAATATTCAAGGTTTAAACGATAGTTGCTCGTAGCATATAATTTGTTATTATTCAAAAAATGATAATTGGGCTCATATATTTTTCTCTAATTAATAAATAGTTTTCGGATCAGTAAGATGAGAACTCATTAAAATTAAAAATAACATTATTTCATAATAAAANATATATATATATATATATATATATATATATATATATATATATATATATATATATATATATATATATATATATATATATATATATATATATATATATATATATATATATATATATATATATATATATATATATATATATATATATATATATATATATATATATATATATATATATATATATATATATATATATATATATATATATATATATATATATATATATATATATATATATATATATATATATATATATATATATATATATATATATATATATATATATATATATATATATATATATATATATATATATATATATATATATATATATATATATACTAAATTGAATTCATATATGAAACTACGAAAACATCAGCAACTCTCTGATCGTTATTCATTTGTCTAAAGCAACTAGAGCGAAAAAGAAGAGGTAGAAGGAAAGTTTTTTTATCGTAGATATTATTATTAGATGATTTTAGTTGAGGTTCGGTCAAGGTAGATCCCAAAAAAATTACATATTTAACAAAAGTGTATTTTTTTAAATGATTATTTGCCAATGATTTGGCTTACATTGTAAGCCATCTTCAGGGCTGTAGAAAAACAATGTCATGAGAATACAATAATAATTGACAATATTATAATATAGAATTATCATAATGTAATGTGATATCAAATGTATGAATGTAGAAAGCTATGAAGAGAATTTAAAAACATGCAGACAACAACCTATTAAAAAAAAATTGAATAAAATAAACAGTAATTTACAACACCTGCCAATTATTATTGAATTCTCATGACATTGTATTTCTACAGTAATGTGAGCAGAAACGTTGGCAGATAATCTTTTAAATACACTTTTGTTAAATTTGTATTTTTTTTTNAGCCCTGAAGATGGCTTACAATGTAAGCCGAAACGTTGGCAGATAATCCTTCATTAAAAAAATACATTTTTTTATTTGTGTTTTTTTGGATCTACCTCGACCGAACCCCAACTAAAATCATCTTAGTATTCATGATAATAACGATTTGAATAAAAAATATATCAAGACTACATCCAGAGCAATCTGTTTTTGATCTTTTTTTTTTTCATTTCCGCATTACCATATTACTTGAATTCAAAGCGTTATTGCATCCTTCATAAGTAACCACAAAGTTAAGTCTGATTTTTTGATTTTCGGTTTCGGGCGGAGGGGCGTGGAAAAATCAAATTTTCATTTCCAATTGGCCTTACATAAATGTTTTTTTTTTTTTATTGAGCCCATATCTACACCATATGTAAATTATTCTGTGAAAAAACTTAATGAAAAGTATTCAATGAATTTTTATTTGAAGGCCGTAAATTTCGTTAAAAGCTCTATTTAAATTGTGTTATAATACAACACTAATGTTTGCTTAGGGCCAGAAACGCTCTAAAAAAAAAAAAAATTGGCAAAACGAAGTTTGCCTGGTCCGCTNGTAATTTATTTATTTATTTTTTTTTTTTAACGAAAGACCATACAAAAGAAGATATTAAACAATCTAAAGGTGGCAAAGGCGGCAGACCACGTCCACGAGACGTGCCAGCTTGAAGCGGGTCTCGAACGCTGCTCTAAGCAAGTAATCCCCCAGCACTATACAGTTCTAGAACGAGGGAAGGAAAATACCTTTCTCTCGCAGCCTGAGACTCACAGGTGTCTTTCAGCACCATCTCTCTGGAAAAGTAACTCTTACTGCACCAGAAGGATCCACTAGTTCAGTTAAGGCAGTAAACATTCAAAATAACATCTTCGAAATTGTGAGCGTGGAATATCCGACCTAGGACATACTTTGAGGAAACTAGAATTCAATATTCTTTAGCATTATAATTATAATGTAATCATGAAATAAAATAATATTCTAACTATAATATATGTGAAAGGATATTTCTAATTAACAAAAATTACAAAAATCACTCAGTGGGAAATAAAATTAATAAAATATTCATGATAATATGTTCAAATGGAGAGTTTGTTGACCGTAGATATTATTCTAAGATGATTTTAGTTGGGGTTCGGTCGAGGTAGATCCAAAAAAACACAAATAAAAAAATGTATTTTTTTAATGAAGGATTATCTGCCAACGTTTCGGCTTACATTGTAAGCCATCTTCAGGGCT
>KZ807358.1:352066-364076 GCA_000696205.2 Oncopeltus fasciatus | reverse complement strand
ATATTTATTTAAATAAAAAAATAAAAAAAATTATACAGCTCTTGGATAGACTGCTTTTTAACAGTAAAACCATGTTCACTATCATCATCACCAAATTAAAGATAACTAAGGGGCGCCCTGGTAGCTCATGGGATCTCTCACAATCCTGGCACTCCGGGTTCGAATCCCGTCCAGGGCAAGCTCATATCAATAAATAAAAGCGCGTCCTGAGCCATGTATGTTTAAAATGGGATGAAAACTTATAGATAGTCCTTCCTTTCATAAACTTCTCAAATTCTGCCTATATTAGCTTTTTAATAACTGTAGATAATTAATAAAATATTATTAACATGTTATGAAGGAACAGTTATCATATATCTGTCTAACCCCCCTTCTCGGCTTTTTCTATTTCTGGATTATTTATTCGTCTCTCGTCGCTTTCAAAAGCTTCAATTAATGTAAATAACATTTAGGCGAGGCGCTAACATAAATCATTTAATATTTAATTTCAATTTTTTAACTAGATGCTTTCTCATACTCGTATAATTGTCAATTTTGTATTCTTAGTTTTGAGTTATACTTATAAACTAGGTCAATATTGTAATATACATTAAATCACTAAGAGGTAACTCCTTTTCTTTATTAATTAATATTAGTTTTAACATTAATAATTTTAATGTATAAAATTACAATAATTTGAGTTATTAAATATATTTTTTCTTTTGAAGATTATAATGCATATATATTTAATTTTGCCCCTCTTTACGCTGTTGCACAAAGTTCTGGAAATTAAGTATGGTTGAATGAAATTTGATCAGGTGAGATGTTATCAGCTGATAGTTACAGTATTCTGTAATAATGTAGATAATAACATAAATAGACATTTCATCAATTATATATCTTTGTCTAGTATATGGGTTAGAATGTATTAAGATAAAAAATAAACACAAATGCATTAAGATATTCACACAGTCTTCGGGAATATTCAGAAATACTTCTTCCGGGCTTTCGCACTCACATGCGATGGCTTCCTCTACAAGTGCATTATACAAAATTACATCATTCAGTCATGAATTAGTATTGTAATAGTTATTAAATTAGAATTATGCAGTACTAATACCATTAATAAAACAATATACTCTAATAGACAATATCTTAAAAGAATAATAATAATATTCTATTATTTTTACTATTTTACTTATTCATCCAAAAAAAAAAACAATAGCCAGTAAGCTGAATATTTGATTCAAAATATAAAAATTAATATTTCAAGTATATTGTCGCCAAAATACTAGTGCTATTATTTAAGTGATTATTGATGTAATTACAGTTTGTTTGATTTTTTTTTTTTTTTAGATTATAAAAAATTAAGATAAAACTTGTCTGTATTAAACCTGTTTTCACAGCAAACTCGGGCTGACGGCTCATAAAAGCCATGTTTATTATCGTGGCATTATATGTCTTTGTACCAATAAATAATTCAAATAAAAACCTTTCAAGACATTAGTCTTTCTATCTATTTTGTCGCCAAAATTAACTTTAAAAAAAAAAAAACTCTTTCCGAAAGACGGCTTTCCTTGGAAAGAAAGATGTACAAGTCGAATACAATGGGATTGGTGATGACAAAAGCGGCTTATATAAATAAATAGTGAGATGGCGAGACCTGATTCCCAACAACTAAAGAAATATAGGAACCAAAAGGTTTTGTAGGTAGTGACTGATGTAAGGGGACAAAAAACTATGCGATATAATGTGATATTTTATACAATTAATGAGAGGAAATAGATTTTTTATTCTATTCCCTCTCATTTTAATTGTTTAAAATTTACATGGGATAATAAACCAAAACTAAATTAATATTTATAGATGTGATATTTTATATTTTCTCAGATGGAGGACATTTGTTTAAAGACAGGACGAGATTCCCCTCAGGTTTTCTTGTGGGATTTGATTGGAATAGCTATATTCCAAACAATTAATGAGAGGGAATAGAATATAAAAAACTATCTGTCCCAGCCAGGAACCGAACCTGGATCTCCTGCTATCCGGGCCGGTGTACTTTCCAGTTATACTACCAGGACGTGTTAGTTGTCTTATTCAATTCCCTCTACACTATACTTTCTCGTGGGTTAGACTCTTGCTAGTGTAGAGGATAGCAGGAGATCCAGGTTCGATTCCTGGCTGGGACAGATAGTTTTTTATATTCTGTTCCCTCTCATTAATTGTTTGAAATTTACCTGGGATAAAATACCACAACCAAATTAAATATTTATAAAGAAAAAAATGACGAGAGTCGACAAAATGTATGACAATGTCAGCTCCCTTGAGTACAAGACGAAGTTCTCGCCTTTCTCGTGGGTTAGACTCTTGCTAGTGTAGAGGGAATTGAATAAGACAACTAACACGTCCTGGTAGTATAACTGGAAAGTACACCGCCCCGGATAGCAGGAGATCCAGGTTCGATTCCTGGCTGGGACAGATAGTTTTTTATATTCTGTTCCCTCTCATTAATTGTTTGAAATTTACGTGGGATAAAATACCACAACCAAATTAAATATTTATATTCCAAAAAGTTCGTCACGCAGGAGGTGTGTAACCTAAGCAGATTTCCTTTGGGTTGGATATTGATAAGAGTAAGTGGGGGAATTTTATTTAAAATCCAGAGTAAAGAATGAGCGTAAAATGTTTCAGTTAATACTTAGCTCTAGACTATTCTGCTGGAAGGAAGCATTTATCCAACACGGTTTCATTCATTAATTTCTTCAATAAGAGCAGTTTTCGTCAAAATAATATGGAATATAAATGTTAGCAAATTAAAATTTAAACCCATTATGTCCTTTAAAGTTTTTCGTACCTTTATTAACAACGAAGGAATTTAATTATAAATTTTTTCTCCCCTTAAAACCTGATTTTTTTCTCAAAAATGAATTCTTTAAAGGGTTTTCAATGGGAAGCCTAATTTTTAGAATTTTTAATTATACTTACAATTTTCTCTACACCTATTTTGTTCCATTCATTTTATTCGTAACTCTAATAATAATGAAGATGTTAATTAGAGAATTAGTTCCGAAAAATTCTCTACTACTAATCCCTACAGTCAAAAACTCTCCATTTGAATATAAGATTTTAAATTTTGGACTCTTTAAACCCATTCTTCACCTCGACCAATTTTAGCCATTAAAGAACTCATCCAACGGATTATGAAAAGAAACATAAATAGCGAATTTGGTTTATCTTAAAAATAACGAATATCGTGTACACACACTGCAAGTACATTATAACTCAGGAAACGATATTTGTTCAACTATATTGGACAAATGCAGTTTATTCATTGATAAACCTTACTTATTATGAATAATAACTATGAAGGAGTGAATGAATATCTACTTATGAGCTATGCCTAGGAATGCATTTATACACATATCTTTACCTATAAATGTATACCTACCCCTATGAAATACCAATGAATGTAAGAATATACATGTAGGGTTGTTTACTGAAAGTGCAAACGAAACAAAAAATATATGGACTGTAAGGCAAATGTGATAATAAATAGCGGAACAAATAAGAACAAGAATTCGAAAATCCAAATATCACAGTTTTAGGCGTTCCTCGGATCCTCGGCCGTGTATTTAATTTCAAAAAACAGCGTTCCGAGCTAATTATCTTCCACCGAAGGGAATGGATCTCGTCTGGTTAGAGATTTCTGCTTCACCACTATGTGGTAATATGCTAATCCTTGAATTTCTTAAATCGCCGTAAACGATTAATTTCGAGAAACGAAATTTGATAACTCATGTCTTGATAATCTGGATAGTTTAATTATCCATAAAAAGAATAATAAAACTTGAAACAAAAAAAAAGTGATCACTTAATTGTGACGGGGTAATAGAACACATTTGTTCTCCTCGTAACAAGAAGGGTTAAAATGCTCTGCAAGTGAATTATGAATGTCTATTGCCGCGTGATCTAGCGGAATTATTAATAAGCTCATTACAAATTTATATGCTGGTAAGCATAGATAGATAGCGCGTTTGAAGTGACATCTAAACACACATTTCATAAAATATTTTAGTTTCATGAATAATAGCTTTAACAATACCTATGAATTCTTATAATAATAAGTGAACTATAAATGCATCTATGTATACCTGTCATATACATATACCAAAAAATGTATTCCTTTATCTACATACCTATATCTATAAATGAACTAGACCTTTATATACAATAACTATATATTCATATACCTATGAATGTATAGGTTCGGTTAATGAAACCAAACATAAAAGAGTGGCTAGAATTATTTGATGAAATTCACTTTAGTCTTCAAAAATCTTTTGAGTCTCCTCTTATTATGTCCTCTTTAATTCTAGTTGTCAGACATCGGCCTTTTACCACAGAAGAGGAATTACAAGAGTGCAGGAAATATAGTAAATCTGGAACTTATCCAGCAGGTGCACTTTGTCTTTTGTGTCAGAATGGTAACTCTTAAATATATCTTTGCAAAGTTTCATAAATCCTTGTTTTCTTTGACTTTATTCCCACCTTCTCAAAAAATCCAACTGACACAGATAATACTGACAGGATAAACCTATTTCACATTTTTGTTACTTTGCTTATTGTCCTGCCCCTCACCTTTACTCCACATTGATCCTTTTATTGATGAATGTAACAACTATTGTCTTCTTAATGCCATTGGATACTGCTAAGTAATTAATGTAGTTCAACCCTCTGTTATAAAATTTACAGGCAAAAGAACTCTGAAGAGTCTATCATGAAATTCAAACCAGACACATCCTGTTGGCTATGATTAGCTTGACAAAATCTATGCTTTTCTTAACATAAAATAAAATTAATTGAATTTGAATAATAAAATATTGTAATTATACCAGTTTATTGCAGTTGTACCAGTAAGAAATATTATTGTATGAGCATTGCAATAGGGTAACATCTCAATTTTTATTTTTTATTATTTTGGGCTGAAATAAACCTAAATGATCAGTGTAGCAAAATAAATGAACCTAAAATTCCTTATTGAAATTTAGCAAATGAATTAAAATAAATTTTAAAAAAGGGTTTGTTTTCATAGTCAAAGCTCAGAATTTTGAGTTGTTGCATTATAGCATTAATAATCCATTAAGTTTTAGTTTTCAGAAAATTTTATTGTAAATTCATTTATACTTTAATTAAATTTTATTTAATTCCAGCTTTCCGCTTCATAAAAAACATGTATGAAGGCTTCGTGGATGATGAGCTCAGTCTTCACTTCAGCGGATGTTTAATGACACTTCTCTCAACTCAAAATTAAAAAGTTGGTAATATAAAAACTTAAAACCACTAATACATATTTTTTAAAGTTTAGATAATATTTATAATATCACAACATAAAAGACAATATTATTCTGATGACAAAAATTGGGGGTAAGCATAATAAACGGTTAAACATTACCAAGTAACATTAGGTACAAACATAAACATCCTTTAATAGAATTTTTCTTGTACATCAATGTATAATATATCATATATTTATTTGTATTATTTATATTTGTATAATAAAATTGTACATTTAGTGCAAATATCATGGCCCTCTTCACTTAATACTATTATTTTGTTTCTTATAAACTAGAACTACCTGTTCCAAAATGTGAGGATTTTGGCTAATTAGGAAATTATCTTGTGGTTGTCTCAACAAATGTTTTTTTATTTGAATTATAGATAATCAACAAGAAAGGATTGGTCAGGGATTTTCTCTTGGGATTTGGAAGAAATAAAAACTATTTTGTAAACAAAAAGGTTTTTATTATTGCCTATTTTTTGGCCTAAATTTTAGGTCTTATTCAGGGCAATGGAGATGATGGAGAAAGAGTCTCTTCATTTAGAGAGCAAGACTCTCACTCCAGAGTACGAGACTTTCTCATTCCATCACCCCCATTGCTCTGAAGAAGGCCTGAAATTTAGGCCAAAAAAAAGACATTTTATTTACGAATTAGTTTTTATTTCCGTATCCCTGACCAGGGACATGTATAAATAGATCATGATCCTATGTAGCTGTAAAGAAGTTTAAAAAAATGTGGTGTTTCAGTAACTAACATGATAATGTTTCCAGAGTTAAAGCTATTACAAATACGAAAATGCACACACATTGTATTATTTTTTTTTTTTTTTTTTAGACTAGATGATTTTGGAATCAAGACTTGAGTTCTATTGAAAACTCAAATTAGATGTTTTTTCCAAGTGTAATACTTCAATTTATTGTGAATGTCCCATGTCAGTAGGTAAAAAAAAGGTTTTAAATTTAAACAAAACACACCTCTGTGCTGCAAATACTTCCAAATTTATATCTATTGACTTGTTCAGTTTTGGTTTTGTCTGTAAATGTATTCATAGCATCTTTTAACATAAAATAAGTTTGCTTATTCTTCCAATATCTCTAACATAATTAATTTAAAAACTCACTCATGCTCATAGGACTTCTATACTCATAAAATGCTCATGAAACATTAAAAAACAAAATAAGTTTTCCTATGATAAGTAAAAAAGTCACTACCCCAAATTCTCAGATGGGATTATTCATTCGCCCTCTCAATGTGTCTGGCCCCAATCACTACTCACAGTTCAATAACTGTTTTTCTCTCAGACAGATTGGCCAAGTTTGGTTTTATTTTGAAACATTTTATCTTGTATTTCGCTATCGATTTTTTTTTTTTTTTTTGTCTTAGATTACTCAGTACAATATACGGTAAACAGATTAATTAATTATTTATGTTATTTCACGAGCCAATATTTTAAAATTCAACTTATATTTTTATTTTTTAGTATTCATTTCAATTTCTTAGAATTTCTTTGTAATTATTTTAATTAACTAGTTCCCTTTCATAATTCACATTAATTCTTTTGTTTCAGGTATGGAGTGTAAGAACTGTGGAGTAGTATATTCCAATGAAACAGAAGATGGAGAATACATACCATATGCTGAAAGATACGAGACATATATTGTGCCTGTTGTCTTCCTCATTATATTTCTGGTTGGAGTTCTTGGAAATGGAACTTTGGTTCTCATATTTGTCAGGCACCGAACAATGAGAAATGTTCCAAACACTTACATCTTGAGTCTAGCACTAGGAGATTTACTAATAATTGTAACATGTGTTCCTTTTACCTCGACTCTGTATACAATAGAATCATGGCCTTATGGAGATTTTGTCTGTAAGTTATCTGAAGTAACAAAAGACGTCTCCATAGGAGTATCTGTTTTCACACTGACAGCCCTTAGTGCTGAACGCTACTGTGCCATTGTTAATCCAATAAGAAGACATATTTCAACGAAACCTCTTACTCTTGTTACAGCAGTATCAATATGGATTCTTTCTTTCATTCTTGCCTTACCTGCTGCGGTATTTTCCAATGTTCAATTAGCACCTCTCTCTGATAACAAAACTCACATAGAATTCTGTTCCCCATTCCCAATTGAGTATGGGCCTACATATAAACAAGCAATGGTACTATTTAAATTTTTGGCATATTATGCTGGGCCTCTCTGTGTTATAGGAGCTTTTTATGTTCTCATGGCTAGACATCTTGTAATAAGTACTAAAAATATGCCAGGAGAGCTACAAGGCCAGTCTAATCAAGTTCGAGCCCGCAAAAAAGTAGCAAAAATGGTCCTTGCATTTGTTATTATATTTATAGTTTGTTTTCTTCCATACCATACTTTTATGCTCTGGTTTCATTTTTATCCAAATTCTGATGATGATTATAATTCATATTGGCACTGCTACAGAATTGTCGGATTTTGCCTGAGTTTTATTAATTCTTGCATTAATCCAATAGCTCTTTACTGTGTGAGCAAGGCATTTAGAAAACATTTTAATCGCTACCTATTCTGTTGGTGCCATCATGACATTCGCTGCAATGATATGTCACTCACTAATATCCATAGTTCCACAAGGCACAATAGACAAAGTTCTGTTATTACAAGTCATTATACATTCAGCCAATCAGAAAAAACTTGACATTCATTGTGCTGTGGATCAAGGAAGCACATGTAGCTTATAAAATATTAAATAACGTTTTTAACTATTAAGTGTTGATTACAAAATCCATATATCTACCACCAAAAATTAGTTTACAGAATTAAAACTAGCATATTAAAATTGAGAACAATTATTGTTTATAATTATGAATGAGTTCAAACAAATTTTACACTTTTTCTCTCAATTTTTTTTTTATATTTTATTATTCACCCAAAAACGTTTACTATTTAATGAAAATTACAGAAATTTCCACTATTTTAAGTATCAAAATCTTAGAATTGTGAGAGTACTCTTACAGCATCCATTATTGATATTTAAAAATATATAAAGCAGTAAACTATCTTTATATTTTATTTATACTATATTGTACATACTTAATTTCATACTATAACTTAGATTTAATATCATAGGTTATTACTGTTATTAAATTGAGACAGTAATGTCTTTTCCTTGGTCACCAAATCAATATTTTAATCTCTTCCTAATATATCCTCCTTCCAGAGTATAAATAAAGTTTTTATAAGAACACATCAAAATTTATCTGTGAAATTGCATCACATTTTCTTTATTCACAAAACAATATGTATGGAAGCAAATAATTAGTAAAATTGTTTTTGAATAATTTTTCTACATTTAATCTGAGTACAATTGAACATCCCTAGTTTCATAATTTATTACTTCAACTATTACAATCCTTAATTTCATTTCCCCATAAAAAGAAATGAAAAACTGGTATCTACTTATTAAATTAAGCTTAAATCATTATGATTAAAACATGTCCTTAAAGGTGTCCTGTAAAAGTTTAAACTAGAACTTCAGCTTGATTAATAACAAATCAGGGCAATTTGGCTTTTACTGTTTGCATACATGCCTGAATAATATTAAATATCACAAAATATGAATCAATGTGAACTGCATACCAATAATAATTAAATCTAAATTTGCCTGAAGCCATATTTCATAAAACAGTGTTTGTAAAATAATTGACAAGGTTCAGATCTTATTAAAATCATAGACCTTTGTTATAAAAATTGATGTAGTTTTATAGGATATTAGAGACTTTTTCCAGGCATATATAAAGGGTGTCTTCTTCAAAGCTAAATCATTTAATACTTAATATAATTAAGGTCATAAGTGCAAGGATCTATCAATTTAGACTGAATTGTTGCCAGCAGCATAGCCAGTTCAATACATAAATGTAGAACAATTGGCCTGAACTTTAACAACTAATAGTTGCTTAAAGTGATCTTGTAAATTGATTGGATCGTAGAAATACAAGTGAAGTTAAGTGAAGAAAAACTAAATTCCCATAAACATGCTAGACAACTGTATATTAATAGAAACATTTGTAGCTATCAGAAATAAGATGTCCCCATTGATTGAAATTTAAACAAATATATACAAATAATGTTATTCATTAAATTCTTAAAATGGAAATACAAGTAATGAAAATCAATTGTAACCCTTAATAAAATTATTCTAAGAAAGTAATAAATGTCTACTGATAGTCGTATATGAAAAATGAAAATGTTCTATTTCACTCAAAGAAATTAACAAATGGTTATAATAATCAAATTTATTTTACTTGGTTCCTAAAATAATTTTAAAAGTTAAGCATTTTAATTCCTCTGGACACCACAATTTGCAGTGACCACATTCAAGGTAAAAGAATGAGTTGGCTTGCTCAATGGCACTTCTCTTTATTAGTAATTTAAAACCGATTAACTCTCATTTTCTCATGGTAATATTTATTCCCAGCTCCTCAGTCATCACCTCAGGAGAACTTACTGGGTGCATGATTTTCTGCATTGGGTCGAGCTTAATGGAGGGCAATGAGGAACATGATAGGAGAGAAAAAAGGAGGCACTGGAATATTGCCTTAAAGTAAAACAGATCTTAAGAAGTTCTTATGTAATAAGGGAGAAATATAGCCTAATCTAGTGATAGACATTATCGTAGTAGAACTGTAACAACAATTGCAGTACCCTATTTTTTAGTTATTTCGGCTTATTTATTTATTTTAAAAACCACATCATTGTTCAGATATCAATATCTTGATTCTTTTTAAGGAAATTCTGTTTCTTAAGATATTCTCCTGCTTCGATATATTATATGCATTGATTGAAAAAAATTTTTTTCTTTCAAAAGTCTAATCTGGAAAAACATTTTTTTTTAAATTTAAATCCAGTTATTTGAAGTTTAAATTCTAGTTATCACTGGAAAATGTGATAACTGACCTGATCAATGGTTAGTTTCATTTTCACTCAGATATGATTGGTTGTTCATAGCTTTCACATAATCTTTTGGTTCACTGAACCTGATAACAGGGCACTAGTTGCTTCCAATCTGATTAAATTAACTGAAGTTGTATGGGCAGTTATTATTCAAAAGGAGAAACTAAAAGCATTCCATTCATGAAAGGAGTCAGTTATTGATGTATCGTGGTAAATACTTTTAGTTTGTATTTATGCTATAAAGATAAAAAGGCAAAAAGTATACAACAAAATTACTGTGTTCTAAAAGTTTAATAAGATAGCAAAAACTATTTTTTTAATTCAAATGGAAGCCAGTGAAGCTTGCTTGCACATTTTATAATAAATTACCCTGGGCTTAAAATCAATTTTAGAAATCACATTGAAAATTTTCAAAAAGCTAAAAAATTGCTTTATTTCAGTCTAAGCTAAACATGGGCTGACTGATCATTAATGAATGAAAAAAGAGATACTCTACAAACTGAACTTTTTAAAATTAAGAAAGAATATAGCTATCACACTTATGAGATATTACTTATTTGTTCTATCTCTAAGGTTAAGCTCTTTTATCTCTAAAAACTCCTTTAATAGGTAAAATGCAATTAAAACTTGTGTCAACTAGTAAGAATATGGAATTAATTTCCTTTTGAAAAAATACTTTGCTATAATTAAGTACATCACAAAAAAAAAAGCCTATCAGAGTGTATATTACAGAATTGGCTTTTTTGTTATTTTAAAATATGACTGTTTACTGCCTAATTGATTTCAAGAGATGTATCATTAGAATGATCACGGGGTCACACAGGTACATGGGATCTTCACTCACTTTTAATTCTGAGTATTATAATAAAAATGTATATTTTACTAGTTTATAATGGTTACTCAATCTACATCAACTGTGGCTGGTGCTCTAGATTAGTTTATGAAATGACTAGCATGAAGATGGCACTTAATGTTTTAAAAGTAGTTACATAATAAATTTTTATGCAGAAGGCCGTTGCTGAAGGGTTCGCATAGGTGCTCTTAAAATTAATCATATATGACCATATGTTAACATTATTTATGAATGTACATTAAATTTTGAGTACATTAAAAATTAGAAATTTTCAGAATTACTGCAATCCATATTCCAACTCAGAGTTTATAATGATGTATTGCTGGTTACAATTTAAACAATTATGAACATTTTGGCTAAGTAAATACATAATTGGTCTAAGTAAATATATAATCCCAGACATTTGTTCTACAGTTTACAACATGATTGCTTAGTCTGGATCTCTGGTTCTAGATTTAGCTCCATCTTTCAGATACATAAATTCAGTAGAATGCTGAGCAACCCATCATACCAAGAAAGTTTTCTGGTTATCTTCTTCTTCCAGTCTTTCCCAATGAGTTATCTGTCATATATAGTCCCACTCTCATTTTCTCTCTCCCTAATTATGAATTTTCTCTCATTTTCTTTTGCTAAAAGTACATCTTTCTTATTCATGTGTTAATACTTGTCAGATAAAGGTTTTGATGAAGTTTGCTGGACTAGTAGTTGGGTGCTAGTTTGCACCAGCATCGATAATTCTTAAACTAAATAATTCTTAAAAATTCCACTAAGGATAATTGAATTAAAAATATGATGATTAACTACATTGATCAATTTTATTCAATTTACTACTTTGTTAATGAAATATACATTAGGTTTATGATTTTAAAAAACAAAATATCATAAGTAAAAATATGCATATATATATA
>KZ807358.1:341932-352036 GCA_000696205.2 Oncopeltus fasciatus | reverse complement strand
TTTTTAATGTCCTAAGGTGATTATATATATATGTATAAATACATTCTAGTTAGGGTTATTCCAGTTTCTCAAATTTTTGGCACCCGTGCAATATTGATTATCAAAAAATTACCAGAGAAATAAGAAAGAAAATTAGAGACAAGAGGGAGAAAGAATTCTCAAAAATAAACTTTCATTTTAAATGGATTACATTTAGTTCCATTTCATCCTTAGTGTAGCTTATAAAGTGTGATTTCCAAAATATATATTAGAATATTAAGTAGTTCTTTGTGGAATAATCTTCATTTTAAAATTAGCCTCATTTGTACTTTTCACCTAGTCAATTGACTAACAATGAGATTTTCATGTCATGAAGTTTGATTTAGTTACTTGATAAGCCATTATCAGTTTTAAATTTGTAAAAATATCAATTAAATTATTTTATACTCTATCAATATTAATAAATTTTATTAAGAAATGACAAAGTTATTGCTATTTGTACAATAATAACTCAACATACCTTTCGGTTAAAATAAGGATACATATGTATTACACGTAATATAGGATAATTGCATAATATATCATTGGTTAAAGTAAAAGTCTATTTCAATTTCCTTAATTGTAAATTAAAAACTTTTAATCAGGCACATTTAATAAAGGTTTCGTGAAGCTAATTAGCTTATATTTTAAAATTGAGGTATCTGGATTTAGCTAGTAGCCCCTCCCCCTAATGAATATGGTACAGAAAAGTGATTATTTTTCACATACAAGTAGAGTATTTTCGATATGTTAAAAAAAATTTGTATTCTATTCCATCTCTTAATATATTATAGTATGTATTATAGATTTTTATGAATTATTGTAATAATTTAAAATAATTTGATTAATAGTTTTAATCTCTTTGTAAATTTTATTTTAAATATGTTTATTATAAAATTTTAGCTCAACATTATAGTGGCAGCGAATCTGAAAAATGGATCAAATTAATTACAAATATGTACTATCACAATTATAACTTTACTAATTTCTTACCAGTTAATTTTAATTATAAATATAAGCATATGCTTGAATTCCCTGTAAATATTCCTTAATACTTAGTTTTAAATTACTAAATATTTACTTAGACAAATATAACTAAAAGTGCTCATTGACTTTTGACTGTAAATAGCATATCTCATTCTTAAAGTATACTTAAAAATAGTGTTTAAGTAAAAACAATGTTAATATTAGGATGGATTATGTGTATATAAAGTTTCTTATATGTGTGCGTGTGTGTAAAAGAAAACATTACAATGAATGTATTTCTTTTCTTTTTGTGTGTTCATTAAACTCTTTCTTCCTCCTATCCTTATTTATTATATANTAGTTGGACAAATTATCAGGATCATATATATATATATATAAATGTAGCTGCGTGTTTCATTTTCTGTATATATATATATATTTAAATTGTTCCAAATTTTCTCCTGAACAACTCTTTGAATAACACACTGTCATCAAGTTAATATTTTACTTAAGTGACCTAAGGTGCTTATTTATACCTACTGTTGGTATTGATATTGTGTCGTGTAAGGGAGAGTAGAAATTTTTAAGATCTCTAATCAATGTTTTTTTGCCAAATTTATTTTAGTAATTACCATTCTAGCTAATTTCAATGTCTAGGTCCTGTTTGACCACTCACCGAATTCTTAATAATTCATAAATGTTATTCTCATTTATTTATTTTTTATTTATATCATTAATATCAATAATTAAACTTCAAAGATACATGTACTATGTATTATATTTATGGGCAAAAGTAAAGTTTTGTTAAGAATAATCTGATAGACCTCAAGAGTTTGACTCATTAAGCAAATAGATAATAAGTGTCAGAATTTTAAAATGATTGTCAATATATAGCAAAAATGTTTTCTAACTTCAGATAAAAATAAATCTAATTTCAAAGCTATAGCGAATACTAACTAATTAAATTTTTCAGCTAATCAGAAAATCCAACCACATTTCATCCCAAGCATATATATTTCTATAGATATTCTATATGGATCATAAATGATCTCATGACACATATCAATACAAACTTTAGCATTTGGCCATTCTTCCTCAAATGCACTATTGATGTTAATGTCTTAGTAATTGGCAATAAAATTCACCCAATATCAATGTCATTAATAATAAAGTCAATAAAATCAATTTTTATAATTCTGAAGTTTAAAAAAAATGAGCTGAAAATATGGTTGTCGTGATGCCTCATATATCCAAATTTGAAAATCTTAATTATAACTTAAAAGAATTTGGTACTTTGGCCCTTGTGATTTTGTCATAGACCAATGAATTAATGAATAAGTCTTACTAAATTATAATTTTATGCATTTTAAGATCTATACACTAAATATATAAGACAAAAGCAAATTAATATTTGTAACTCTTAAATTAATTTATTTGGATAGGCACGAAGTTAAGTTTCAGCTCTTGAACTAAGTTTCTTATAACTGTACTCCTTTCTTTTGGTCCTCTTTTTTTGGTTTTTCTCATCTGGTTTGTAGGTTTCAATATCAAAGATGCTGAGTCATGTGTCCTGATAGTTGTAGTACTTTATATAATGTGCACAATGTTTTTATTCCTTGATTAAGTTTTTTTTAATCCCCTTTTTTTTTTCTTTTTTTTTTTTAAGAAATACTCTTGTAATGGTCAGAAAAATTAATTTTGAGATTTTATAGATTTTAATAGATTGAGATCTGCTGAAAGATTATTTTAACATCTTTGATAAGATACATGAACAGTTTTACCAGTTTTTGGAGATATTGCTTTTAGTATTCAGTATACAATACAATACAATATTAAAATTCTTTACATAATATTAAAATCAATTAGTATGTTTTTCGCTTCAAAGAATTTAGGAAATGAAAAATTAATAATCAAAGAAAGTTATACTCTAAGAACCAATATTTATATGTATTTTCTTATTTACTTATAGAACTGTATATTGTCATTAAAATCGATTTTTAATGTCCTAAGATGATTTTAGTTGGTGTTCGGTCGAGGTAACTCGACCGAACCCCAACTAAAATCATCTTAGAATAATATCTACGGTCAACAAACTCTCCTTTTGATCAATTTTTAATGATTTTTTTATTTAGTTAAACTTTAAATTCTGAAACTCTACCTTATTTATTTTTACATGTTATATGATACAATGGTTTTTCCAACTATTTCATGTTTAATTGGAGTGTATTCACGCTAATAATATTCTACTAATATAAGTCCTTGCAAGAGATGCAAGTTGAGCCTATTTAAAGCTGGGGATAGTTTGGTTCTACTCATATTTTTTTTTTCTTTCCATGATGATAGAACTGTAATCAGGTTTGTGTGTTCTCAGGAGCACTTAGAGAGAGGTATAGGGATGTTATTATACATTACATTATTAGGAGAATCTTTTCTTGGCAGAAAATTTACCTGTGCGCATTTTTAATTCTATCGTTTATTTTGGTTCTCCATTTGCTGCACCAGTGATGAATAGCATCAAGGTGTTTTTTTTTTAAATATTGAAAGCGGTTTTGAAATGAGGATGAGAAGAGAGGATTGGTATGTCATCAGCAGAGAGGGCCAGGAAGTTATTAGGATGGGTGGGAATGTACGTAGCATACAGGATGAAAAGGATAGGTCCAGGCCCACTGCCCTGTGTTCTGTTCACAGGAAGGTGGTTGGAATAATCAGATCCTTGCTTAAATGTAAAGAAACAGTTGAAAAGGTAAGATTTAAGTTTAATCTTGGGAATATGCAAGTTTACACAATAAACCATTAAGCCATGCACGATCAAAAGCTTGAGCTACATCTAAAAAGGCACCCAGGCAGTATTCTTTTTTCTCAAGGGAAGAGGAAATAAAATTAACAATGCGGAATTCCTGTTGGAAAGTAGAATGTTGAGACCGGAAGTCAAACTGAATGATGAAAAATGTATGATAGGCATCATTCTTTTTAAAAGAACTATTTCTAGAGGCTGATTGGGCAGTAGGATGATTCATTATGAACAGGTTGTAGGATTTGGGGAATAGGATAATTTCAGAAAATTTCCAGATTGGAAAGTGGGTAGTTCAAAGGATACAATTATAGAGGTTTGTCAAGAAAACAATTCCTTATTGGGGGAGATTACGAAGTATTAGCTCAGTGATTAAGTCATAGCTGGGTGCTTTGCGCTTAGGCAGATGGTTAATAATATACTTGACTTCAGAAGGGGTTACTACCTTAATTGGCAAGGACATTGGTGATGGTGTGTCCAGTAACTCTTCAACCTCTGTGCTAGTTGGACAAATTATCAGGATCTAGATGTGGAGGGAAAGTTTGCTTGAGGTGCTGAGCAAACGTTTAAGCCTTGTTGTAGTCGGAAAAGGCCCAGAAACCATCTTCTTGACGCAAGGGGGAGGAAAGCTCATGATGTTTTAAAATTTTGTGAGAGGCAGTCCTAAGGGATTTTTCCGCTGCTGAGAGGCTTGACAAGTAGGCATTGAAAGCCTTATTTTGTAAAACACCAAGTTCTTGTTTTAAGAGATGGGATAGTTGGTAATCCTCCTACAATCTGAGAGATGACTGTGCTTGTAGAACATGGCACTAGCTTGACATTTAGCTAGTATGAATCAGGGAGGGGGTTGTATGAATTTGCATTGAAGCGAGTAAAAGAAGGTTTTCAAATTTGCCCTCCAAAGGCATTGCTGAATTTGGACAGTAAAGAAATGACACCATTATCTAATTCTTCAGCAATCTTCACAGAGATTCCTAGGTCAAGGGACTCTTCTAGTAAAGTTCTAAGCAATGGCCAGTCAATGGAACTATTTACTGGGGCTAGTGGCAATTATCTGGGGATAGTTGTGAAAGACAATGTGAGAAGAACAGGGCTGGGGTCAGAAGAAAAATCATTTAAAGTTTCTATGGAGTGGTGGAAAGTAATAAAAGTTTTACATATGAAAAAATCTCATCTAAGATTCACTAGGGATTAAAAAACTTTTAATACTCCAGTTTTCATTTAAACTCCACCAATTTAATGTGAATGAAACATTACTTTAATCCAAAATTGTATTAGGTAATTTTGGCAGCTTAGTAAATCCTATAATTCGTTAAATTCAGTAAACATTGCAACTAAAAAGGTAGTAAAAAATGTATAAAATAAGGAAATTGAGTGCTAAGGCAAATGGTGATTCAGTGAAGAGATTATAAGCTTCTGAAGAAAGTATTTGGGCTAAAATAGACGAGGCATAAGAAAATATTGGAAACTAACTTCATTTCAGTAGAACAGCATATTATCTTTTTGTATATTCGAATGTTAAAAAACCAAACTAACATCTCCACAATGCTTAGATTAGTCTGAAAAGAATTAATGAGACAATATTTTCAGATATCTATTTTCAAAGAAATGTCTATGCCAATGTTCAAAAAGTTGAATGAAGAAAATTGGAAGTTGACAGTTTGCTATACCTCTGAAAAAAATTTTGTACTTGCAAGTAATTATTTCAGCTGAAAATTAAAATACTTCCAGTTAGGTTTCAATAGCTGTTCTTCTTTTAAGTATCTTCTGTCACTGTTAAATAGATAATTATCACATGTCTCACAGCATTTTTCATCTTGTTTCACTGATTCCTAATAAGACCATCAAGGTTAAGATCAAACAAAGTTTGCACAAATTATCTGCTGCCCCATAATCCTTATATTCCTTGTACCTATTCTAGTTATCCACTTCATTTCAAAATAACTTGTATGAATTAGACAGGAAAATGCTTTTGTCAGTTGGGGAAATTTTCTAAAAGAAGAGTTATGTTGATTATATTTAATGATAGTAGTATCATCAATTCTCCTCATGAGTCTCCTCTATAAGGCTTTAATGTATCTGTCATCACATTTTGAGAATTTAATTGTTAGAGAAGAAAGAAAGAACTGCTACAAACTATAATTTATCAAAAATAACTTTTTGGAACATAATTTTAGTAATTATTTATTTAAAGGAAATTACAAGAGAATTTGTCATTTTATTTAATAGAAGTTAAAGCTTATTTGAAGTGGGATAGAAAATTGTTTCAGTTCTGCCTGAACCAAATTTTAAATGATATTTTTGTAGCTCTAGGAAATAATCGCAAGTTTTATTCTCAAGGTCGTAACCCAACGTGTGAAATTAAATTTGTGAAAGCTCTGTGCCTTATCACAGAGATATGTTATTTTTTCACTATAACCCTTAACCTCTAAAGCTGCAAATTAACTAGATAATTAAATCATACTTAAGAATATTCAATACTTCAAAACCAAACACTTAGGGACCAAAGTTTTATTGTTTAATTTTATTTCAAAATCAGCAAATTATACCAAACATCATTAATTAATTATCATACCATACACACTCAAAAT
Organism: Oncopeltus fasciatus; assembly: GCA_000696205.2. Classification (NCBI taxonomy): domain Eukaryota; kingdom Metazoa; phylum Arthropoda; class Insecta; order Hemiptera; family Lygaeidae; genus Oncopeltus; species Oncopeltus fasciatus. Next base: position 345,670 of record KZ807358.1, on the reverse strand, counting down.
AGTTAAAAATATTTTGGGAGAAATGTCTTCAGTTAAGTTTTCATTTAGGATTTTGAAAAGAACTAAATTCTGACTGTTTTGCCAGTTTAGACTTCTCAACCTCTTATTTAGTGATGAATAAGATTATGATTTCGTGACTGCCTACAAATGAACTTACAAATTTTCACCTCCCCTCTCACTGTTATACGTGTCAATAATCATTCATTAAACTCAGGGTCAGAGATGGGTCATTTAGCTGGTAAGAAATTTAGTATTATTCAATTCTAATTTAGACCTTAACTGGGGCTATTTTATTTGCCAGGAATTTATTTTAAAGTTATTTATTGTCTAAATTTAATACAGTAACAAATTACTACTAATTGAGGCAATGTAAATTAATTTAATTTTTTTATCCATAACATTCTTATATTCACAAGGCATACAACAGTGCACACAGTGCCTTTGGGGAAGACCTTGTCCTTAATTTGAATTTTAGAATGTAACCTTTATTTTCTAGCCTTAAATTTAGTCAGTCACCTTCAGTACTATAATAAGAATTTCTATATTATAATAAAATATATAGTTGTATTTCTTGAAATTTTTGTAATTATTTATAGAATACATACTTTTTATAAAGACAAAAGGGTCATCGAGAGCTGTTGATAATTAGCTGTAACTAAAATCTAGTACATAAGAAATATATATTAAATTATATTCATAATTTTAGACTATTCATCAGTTGATTAGTTGCATTTATATGCATTAATGTAGTGAAGTTATTTAAAGTTATAAGATAACTTTTGAAAGCAAAATGTGTCACTCATTACACACAAAAATGTTATCCTAGAACTTAACTTTTATAAACTCTATCTTAAAAATGATATTTTTTTAAACCATCAACTCAAAAAAAATGTATTTTTTTAAACCAATATTTATTTCTGCAGCAAATAAATAAATTATAGAAATTCTTATGGCATAAAATTATTTATCATTTTAAAAAAAAGAAAATATTGTGAAAATTTCTCAGATTGTCTCTGTTTTTGTGATATGTTTTTGTGTTGAATGAGCAATATGAACTCCTCATGAAGTGTATATAAAAAAAATGAATATGTAGTTCATAGATTAGTGAGGAAATGAATGAATCATTGAGACTATTTTTACTGTATAAGTAGATAAATAAGTTTTTTAAGCACAAATATACTTTTACGTTTTAATGTAGATTTTAACAAGCTATTCTAAGTAAGCTTTAGCTATGTGGCTAAGACATTGGGGAATATACGCATCAAACCCTGGCTATATAACATATTATTTGCCAGGACATTCTGCACTATAATAACTATAGAAATTATAGAATTAATCTATAGAGTCCAACATAATGAGCTTAAGCCTTTGAAAGTGTGTGAGTGAGTGGGTGACTGAATGCAAAGTGTGTGTGTAATGTATCTCAGAATGTTAGATTAAATATTAAGACAAACTTTTATGATAATACTCTTTCAATTGTCAATAAATAAAATGAACAAAAATGCCAATGGATTAATATTTACTAATATGATTTTTATATATTAAGCATATACTATTGTTGGTTTTTCTTTTGTCACCTATCAGCCACTCATTGTAAATTGATACTTTTTTTTTTTTTTTTCATTTTAAGAGATCTGTTAAATGTTAACAAATAAAACATTCCAGTACATATAATGAATATTTCACTCGTATTTATAATTGAACTGTTTAACACTATCCTAATTTACCTCACTATAACAAAAAAAAATTGAAAGAAATGCATAATTGAAGAGCTGAACAGTTCTTAAATATTTAAATTTAAATTGGAATTTAAGACAAAATAATGTTACAATTCAGATAAATAAAAAAAAGAAAGAAAAAACTAAAGCTAAACAAAATAAAATTTAAGAGGTCTATAAATTACTTGGGTTATTATTTGCCAAGAATGAAAAATCAGGAATTTTTACCTGGCCTTAATTGTTATGAAAGGACTACCAGATTGTTATTAAAATATATTTTGAAGAAATTCAACAGATAAGTTTGAAATAATAATTGCAGTGTGTTTTCAGTAGATCATAAAACCTTGCCACATCTCTTCCTATGCATGTTCTACTTATTTTACTAACTTGACTCCACATAGGCAGAATCTGCCTCGGTTCCTCTAGATTCTTCTTTGGTGTCCTTAAAGATTCTATAGACCAGCTTGTTTATATTCTTCTCAGTAATACAGAGAGTTTCCTGGTACTTCTATAGCTTTGGATAGAATCCCAGGTTTCTAGCCATGATACATTTCTACAAACCAGTTCATAGTAGGCACAGTATTCTCCAGTACTCTTCAGCTGAACATAAGATCATTGCAAGACTCACCCAAAGAGAACTAGCCAGAAAGATTTGTTCACCTGTAATCCGTAAAACATTAAGGAGACTGTAATGTGCCCTCCCAATCAGATAATCAGAGACTACCCTAATACCAGACAAGTTCACCATTGCTGTGTAATGTTTTTTCTTTTTTCTTTTTTTTTTTTTTTTGTAAATTGTTCGATAGGTTTGTTAATAGGGGAAATTAATCGAGATAAAAGAGGGGTAAAGAGGGACCACGTTCAAAATCATATTATTAACATTAGAAAAAATGTATAAATCAAAATTGGTGTAAAATATAATTTTATAACATTTATTTATATGACATCTAAAAAAACGTATATGAAATAAAACATTTAAGAATATAATTTTGAGTTATGGGAGAGCCAGCTTATTTTTAATATATAGAAACTAATTTCAAAATTTAGGCTTTTCATTGCAAACCTCTGAAATTAATTATTTTTGGTCTAAATAAAATGTTGAAAAGGGGGGGGGGAAGGAGAGGGAGACCAAAATTTATAATTGTAATATCATCGGTATTATTCAGTTACGAAAAATTTTTAAAATGAAATTTTCTGGCGTTTATATTCTGTAATATTTTTAGGAAAAAAACTGATTAAGGAAGAAATTTACATACAAAGCTTAGTGGTATTACCTTTTATTCTCATTGTTTTCTCCGGTTTTTTAATTCAATTTGTCATTTACCCTTATTTACATCCATATAATGAGACATGGTATATTTGCTTAGACAGCTCCTGCGCGACTGATTTTATTGTCAACAAAGGAAGATCTCTAACCATCATGAACATTCCAGTCGTACAGAACATTTCCAACCTTACCGAACAGACGTCTTATGCATTCTTAAATCTGCTAAAAAGTACATATACTTCATCAAACTTTTAAAACGATCTTGTTTACTCTCGGATTCGGCTCAATATTTTCGGCTTTCGAAAGAAGTTCTCGGGTAGCAATATGACACTGATGAAGCAATTATTCATGTAAGCCAGCGCTATCTATGCTTATCAGTATTTACTATGAGTTTTGACAACATCAGTTGTCAAATTTCGCATCTCGAAATTAATGGTTGACTGCGATTTAAGAAATTCCAGCTTCTGCAGAATTCCACATGGCGGTGAAGCAGAAATCTCGAACCATACGAGATCTATTCTCTTTGGGGGAATTTACAGTGGGAAGACCTCTGAACGCGGTTTTTTTTTAATTAAATACACGGCCGAGGAACGCCAAGCATTTTGGTAAGTGGTTTTTAAAATTTTTGTTCTTACTTGTTTCACCAGTTATTTTTACATTTGCCTTACAGTCCACATCTTTTTTGTTTCGTTTTCCCTTTCACGCCCCTACAGATACAATGATGTTATGTGTTCTTTTTTAAATATATATATA
>KZ807358.1:319378-341909 GCA_000696205.2 Oncopeltus fasciatus | reverse complement strand
TATATATATATATATATAGTTTGAACATAAATAAAAATTCATTGTGAACAGAAGTGTATTGTTAAAGTCTAGGGAAGTAGGTGGCATGAGGACCAGACATGTACGGGAAGGGGCCAATCGAAGCATGCTTCCTTGCTTTAGAAAATGGAATAATGTAGTGGATACACTCTACATAATAATAATAATAATAATAATAATGGAACTCCATGTAGTTATAAAAGCGGCTCCTGGAGTCTATAACAGTTTCTGTGTAAGTCTCAGAACCTCGTGCTGGTTGTAATCTTTGCGGTGCTGTTAACAGTTAAATATTGAGTGATAGTAATTAGTAAGTTATTGTAAGACCTCTTTAATAAATAAGCACATTTAAATCATTTATTTATATTTGTCAATTAGCTGTAAGGATTTTTTCTTTTCTATTTCTTTATTTATTATTAAGGGTAGTATATATATATATCCTATACCNCACAGCATTTTTTTTTTTTTTTTTTAATTTAGGGATGAAAGAGATGTAGTCTTTCCCGCTTCAAATAATTAATCTCCAAAAAAACAAAAGAAAAATTGTTTAACACAAATTTGATGTTTTATTTTTTTCTTTGAGACTTCCTACGGAATACTCCCATTTCTTCCATTTATTGAGATTAATTAAATCCATTTTGGTAATTATGAATAATAAAGATTCACTTTATTTTATTGTAGAGTACTAATTTAGAGAATAAAGCTATTTTATGTTTATGCTATTCCCTAAAATACGTCATGTCCTGCTTCCATTCCGTATATTTCATCCAACTTTACAGCTCTTTATCAAATTAAATATTGTTGTTGTTGTTGTTTATTGGGGATTTACGGCGCTCAACTGCTGAATCAGAAAGTCAGAGGGAGTTTAACCGAAGATCATATTGAATGTGGTAATTATATTCGTTGTTTTAATATTGCGAAAAATATTTATAATAAATGTGAAATATTTTTTGTCATATGTTTTCATAAAAGAAAAATATATGTCACTGAAGATATTTAAAAATGTATTTTCTCAATCTTTTCTCTCTCTTGTGCCTATTTATTTATTATTTTGCCTGTTTTATTAATATGTCCATTTGTAGTAAAACATGGGGGACCTGCTTAATTTATGCCACTCCAATGTGATGGGCTATTCCTTTTTAACCTCATTCTGAGGGTTAACTAACTGTTGAAAGAGATGGCAAAGTTGTTTTATTTGAAGTGCGCGCCTTAGAGAAGGTGGGTCTTGTTTAGATTAGGCCCGCCAGTTATTTTATATTGACATTTTATACAGAAATAAAATCAGATGTTTAAATATTATTTAATTTAGTATTGTTTGTGTAATTGCGGTTATAAAAGTATTACAAAATGAATGTTTTTGATGTTTACGATTTATGCAAAGAAGAACAACGAGCCAGGATTTTTTTTGAAGAAAGAGGAATTCTACATAAGGAAAGACATTGTAAAAAAGGCCACATTATGAAATTTTACGAAGAAAGGAAAAAATATAGGTGCAACAAAAATCAATTAGACCGGGTTCCATTATAATGTCTGACATGTGGAAGTCATATAGTGGGATAGAAGAAATAATTGGAAAGGATTACAGGCATTTTATTGTAAATCACTCCAAACATTTCGTGGACCAAGAGACCGGTGCTCACACTCAAAGAGTTGAGTCTATGTGGGCCAAAGCCAAAAGGAGAAACAAAAAGGAATGTGGGACACATCGCTCTATGGTAGACTCCTATTTATGTGAGTATATGTGGAGGCAGAGAAGCTCAAATGAAGACGTTTTTGATATAATCCTTAAGGACATAGTAGAATTTTGGCCTCCAGAGGTACGTGGAGGAACTGATTAAAAGTATGATAATGTTTTTGGCTATGTGTAAAAAGTTTTTATTAAATAAATCATATGTTTTTTAATTTATCAATAAGTAACTGTTACTAGATAAAATAACTGGCGGGCCTAATCTAAACAAGACCCGAGAAGGTGCCTTCCCTGCAGACAGTCTTTGGCCAACTGAAATTTCAATTATTCCCCATTGATCTAGCGTATATCAGTTGATAGGGAGCTGTAGTGGGTAGCTGATACATATTGAACGGTCCTTGTCGACAGGAGCCGTGTTTCCTCCTGAGCTAACAAACTGAGAGAACAATAGGGCCCCACTCATTGTCAAGGTTACAACGTTATCGACGTCGTCTGCTCTACTGCCAACAAACCTCTCCAGAACAAACATGTTACTAGGTCAACCAGAACTCAGCTCTCATCTCTGGATAGGAATACCACAATATAAATAATATTAATGATTTTAGTTGGGGTTCGATCAAGGTAGATCCAAAAAAACACAAATTTAAAAAAACGTATTTTTTAATAAAGGATTATCTGCCACCGTTTCCAATATCTACGGTCAAAAAAACTCACCTTTTGAACATATAAATAATATTAATGAAAGCATTTGTCATTCTTTTAAATTAAGCCGGGTTTTTTTTCTTAATTATTAACCACCCTGTTAACCTCTTAGGCTCATAAAGGGTATGCGAGTTTACAACAACCATCAAAGACAAGGTAGAACATCAACATTATAAAATTACATTTTAAACCTTATTATAGGGACGCCAGGCTAGCTCAGGGGATCCGTACGGGTCTCGCAATCCTGACGCTGCGGGTTCAAATCCCGCCCAGGTCAATCATTTATTTATAAATAGAAGCTTGTCCTGAGCCATGGGTGTTTAAAATGGGGTGGCAACCTGTAGATAGCCCCTCCCTCCAATAAAGTGGTTGCAAGGGAGGATAACACAGCAAAAAAAAAAAAACCCCCAAAAAAAACCTTATTATATTCTGTAAATGTTTTCGTAACTCAAATGACATCGAAGATATTACGATTATAAAATTTCTCTCTCTACATCTTCCCTCCTCATTTGATTGCAACCGAAAATGAATAATTTGTTTTCCATACTTTAAATAATATTGTGCCCGCCCAACACTCGAAATTAAATTCTTACATATCTTTCTTGATGTGTTCTTTTCATAATTTTTATATCTTCCCTAGAGCGCAATTACTTTTGGATGCAAGTACTTGCCCAAGTGCTTTTTGGATGTTTTACTAACTGTTTTACAGTCAATATTCCATTGATACTAAATTTTTATTAGTGTATGCAAACCCCTCCCCTTCCTTCCCCGAAATACGTTTACAATCAGGAATAGCAGAACTCTCTGGGGGGAGGGGGTAGAAACTAAATGAAAAAGGCAGTCAAAAGTTTGGGCTATGACAAATTGACATTACAAATGCTTTACAGATTTGGCATTGTTGTTTCTACCTATTATTCTCCTACACCCACCTTCTACCTTGCACACACACACACACACACACACACACACACACACACACACACACACACACACACACACACACACACACACACACACACACATTGAGTCTGGCACGATGGTCTCTTGTTTAAACTGAAATCCTTACTTCCTAATAACACTTACCCTATCCTTAAGTCTTACTTATCCAATTGTTTCTTTAGGGTTCGGCAAGGATTAGATTACTCCGATTTCTACCAGGTGAAAGAGGGAGTTCCTCAAGGTAGTGTGCTTGGACCTATCCTATTATCCTGTACACTGCTGACATCCCTACCCGGGGATTTGCCGACGACAAAGCTATCGTATCCTCCCATCCCGATCCTAAAACTGCTTCTAAAGCCTACAAGATTATATTGATAGCATTAAGAAATGATGTGGCAAATAGAGAATAAAAATTAATGAAGCGAAAAGCGTTCAAGTTAATCTCTAATTACGGAAGAAAAACTTTGGAATTTAAGAATGAAAAATTGTGAAATTGAACAATATTCCTATACAAATAAAAATTTAACTGTCCTGGCTGGGACAGTTAGATTTTTTATTCTGTTCCCTTAAATACCACAAAAAATAATATGGGTCTTGTTTAGATTAAGCCCGGGCCAGTTATTTTATCTAGTAACAGTTACTTATTGATAAATTAAAAAACATATGATTTATTTAATAAAAACTTTTTACACATAACCAAAAACTCTGGAGGCCAAAATTCTACTATGTCCTTAAGGATTATATCAAAAACGTCTTCATTTGAGCTTCTCTGCCTCCACATATACTCACATAAATAGGAGTCTACCATAGAGCGATGAGTCCCACATTCCTTTTTGTTTCTCCTTTTGGCTTTGAGACTCAACTCTTTGAGTGTGAGCACCGGTCTCTTGGTCCACGAAATGTTTGGAGTGATTTACAATAAAATGCCTGTAATCCTTTCCAATTATTTCTTCTATCCCACTATATGACTTCCACATGTCAGACATTATAATGGAACCCGGTCTAATTGATGTTTTTATGCACTCCTCCAAGGTTTCTCTTGTCCTATCGGGCACTGTGTACAAAAAACACTCTTTTGTCTCACGACAGATCCCGCCAAACACCCATTGCTGTGGATAGGTTCGTCCTACATTTACTTTCGACGAGAAAAACAGGACTCGTCAATCTCAACTGTCAGTCCTTTCCCTCCTATAACCATTGGGTTTTTCAGCAAACTAGCTGCGCACACCTCCCGCAGATAATTTTTCCAATCAACAATTGTAGCAGAGCTCATATTGAGCTCTTTTGAACAAAATTTAAACGTTGTATACTCCTGTGCCCATGAGTAAATGAATAAAAGGGCTTTACTTAACGGTAACCTGCTGCCACATAGCCATGTACCCGTATACATGCCACATTCATACCGGCATTCTCTTTTGTTGCACCTATATTTTTTCCTTCCTTCGTAAAATTTCATAATGTGGCCTTTTTTACAATGTCTTTCCTTAGGTAGAATTCCTCTTTCTTCAAAAAAAATCCTGGCTCGTTGTTCTTCTTTGCATAAATCGTAAACATCAAAAACATTCATTTTGTAATACTTTTATAACCGCAATTACACAAACAATACTAAATTAAATAATATTTAAACATGTGATTTTATTTCTGTATAAAATGTCAATATAAAATAACTGGCGGGCCTAATCTAAACAAGACCCAATAATATTTATAAAATTAAATTTAAAAGTAAATAACGAGAGTCATTCAAACAGCTTGACAATGTCAGCTCCTCCGAGCATAAGACCATATATTCGTCTGCCTCTGAGGTTAGACTCTCGACACTAGTGTGGGGAATTTAATAACTTATCAGACTTGTCTCGGTAGCGTAAATGGAAAACGCACCGGCCCGGTTAGCAGGAGATCCAGGCTGGGACAGTTAGATTTTTTTTATGTTCCCTTGCACTAAAAATTGTGAATATTCCTTTACTTTCTCTCAAATTCCGTTCCTTAACACGGGTTCCATCTTGACTCACGACTCACGTGGGGTAAACTTACTAAAATTAAAATACAAGGACTCTAATACAGACTCATGGATAGGAATTCTAATCTTCCAATAGAAAACAAACTCTACAAGTCATTACTACGACCAATCTGGACATACAGTGTAGAAATCTGGAGTGCCGCCAAGCCTTCCAATATCCATAGAATTCAGTCCTTTCAATCCAAAACCCTGAGAATAATCGCAAATGCTCCCTATTACGTATCCAATTCCTCTCTTTACTACGATTTTAATATCCATTTTGTTCAAGACCTCATTTCTTCCAGCTTCACCCTTTTCCACAATAATCTACCATACCATCCTAATACACTAGCACAGATCTTGTCGTCCAACTCCTACCCCTACAACCCTCCCCGTCGACTCTTTTTTTTTATTATTTTAGTTCATTGCAATCAAATTAAAAAATGTTATCATGTTAACGGAGTGTATTAAATAAATAAAAGTAAAAATTTTTTTTTATATCCCATACAAGAAGCGAGTTGCTTAACTTGTCTAACATTTTGTTTAATAAATTATTTATATAAATTACTAAAAGTACTTACTTAATTAACCTTTAGTAAATTACCTTTACTTACTAATTAGTTATTGAATATATTTTATAGATGAATAATGCGATGTTGTTTACTGTAAAAACAACCTAAACAGCTAAGTAATTTATTTGCTTAATTATTTCTTTCAAGAAATGTTTCGGATGAAATTCGCAATGTTAACATCTCTCCCCAGAACATTCTTTTATAAATCTTAAATTTATTTTATACACTTTTTTAAAGGATTAATTAAAAATTAATGCAAAGTTCAACTAACTTAACATTATAGAAGANAGACGGATAATATAAGGTATGATAAGATTATTATCGGTTAAGAGGATATATATATATTTCATGAATGAGCCGTAAGTAGTTAATTATTACAAGTGCAATAACCTCAAGATTTTTTGAAGTGTATAATTCGAGAGATGCGCCTCAGGTGTGGAATAATTAAATTTCCATGGTATTCTGCAGGATCACCTTGATATGGAAGCGTCACGGACGAGCAGCTTGCTCATCCGAGCGGTTTTTGTTCTGTTAGAGAATATAATATTTTCTACCCTTCTAACAAATGGGGCGGAATACAAACTAGATGCACCAGTCACGCCTTTTAGGAGTCCGTTAACTGTAACTTCCAATTAAGTTACTTAGGTTTAGCGATAGTTGAGGAGGTGAGAAGAATAAATAATTTATTTATTTTTTAAGTCAAAAACTTAATCTTGATGACATAATAAGTAACTAAATCATCAATATAAGTTAAGTACAATTTTCCCATCTTAATTATAAATAAAACGGAAAATGTTGGATTTTTGAAAATTTCACCTTGATCACTACTTATAATCGTTTGCTTATATGGATAAAGATTATTGAATAATTATATTGTTGTTATTATTATAGTATAGTTGTTATTAAAAAGTATAATTGTTGCATATTTGTCATGCCATTACGTTCGGGATATTCGATGATATGTATCTTAATTTATAAATACATGTGACAGAGCCATAAGACATCTTTAAACTCTTTTGATTCATAATAAATTTGAAGTGTGTAGTATGTTGAAAATTTGTTGATTTTTTTTAGTCGCTTAATTTTTCGGTTTTAACAGTACAGGATTAACAGGTGGGGAGCGAAAGAAAAGTCAGTCTTCTCAGTGAGATGTTGGATTGAAGCCGAATTAGGTTTTTCTTTATTTCATTGACATTTCATATAATTCCGAAGGCCACATTAATTATTCATAATTATCACTAATATATAGAATTGTTAAGGCCACTCTGAAAAATATTCCTATTAGAATCTTCTCATGAAATTTAGGGATATATAATGAATATCAAACAGTTATATTGATTTAGTAGACATTTTTCCATTCCATACATTGAAGATGTGGTGGGGAGGGGGGGGAGATAGAGAGATACTCCAGACGTATTTCCTGGATCTGACTAGAGAGGTCGCCCTTACCCAACATTGAAACCTCCCTTTTCGTTGTTTGATTACATTCAACCTTAGGCCTCTTATCAGTTTATCAATAATACATGTCCCACTCTCTTCGCCTTTTTAGGGATCAAATTTGAATGCCTTATTCTCACTGTGATACCAGATTTTAAGCAGTCAAAGTTGAGTTTAAAGAAAAACTTCCGAGTATTGATTTTGCTTCGAATTTAGGACAGGAGGTGAACTCCCGCCCCAAATACCCAGACTGTCTCACCTACATCAAGTACCTATAAATATACGTGCGCCCTTCAGAGCCCTTCATTTCGATTCCAGACCCTCGTGAGGTAAAAGCTTCTTGATCACACATTTACCTGAAGGGAATAATGGAGCCTGAAGGTCTGCCGTACAAAGTGGTTGATGTCACTCGAGAAAAGAAATTTGGAGTTGTTGCTAAGTCACTTCAAGATTTGGTGGACAGAGGTAATATTTAATTGATACTATTAAAATAGTTTTTCAATATTAATACATTTGATGTATAGTGACTTGCTTTTTCACAACTTTCATTATTTGCTTCTATCTTCTCATTTTTCCAGTGAATTTTTACTCTTTATCTCACTTTTTTTAATAATAGCCTTTTTTATGTATTCTTTTTTTTCAGAATTATATGAGTAAATTTCACTCATCTTCCTCTTCCAATATCTTCTTCCAATCATGTAGAAGTACCATTAATGCAAATAATTGCTGAAATTATGTTTTATTGTGTCACATCCATAGGTCACTACATTCTAGGATGTCATAATTTGCCTCCTCCTCTGTTCTTATTATGAATTCCCTTAATGAGTGCCTCAAGAGTTATGGTATTCTTTGGTTTTCTTCCTGAATTTTAATGAATTAAAGAAAAGAAAAATATTTATTAGAAGTTAAGAATCAGTTGGCCTTTTTCACTTCTTAAATTAGAAGATAGTGGTATTTTTTGCATTTTTAAAAAGCGCTTTATAAAGATAAAGCATGATATTCCTCTTCTTGAAAATATCTTCCCGCTTTATAGGGAGAAATTTTGTAAATATAAAATTGTGACCTTAGAGCATTTACTAATTATAGAAATTATATGCATTTAAAAATATTAAAATATTATTGTACTATAGGTTGCAGATAATCTTCCACTGTTATTGGTCTAATTTAGCTTATAATGATTCCAATTTTAATTTGTATTTAAATTGTAAAAATGATTTGAAAATAATAAATAAGTTTCCTTAATCATGAAGCATTCATTTATATCTTCATTTTCAGTTTTATTCTAAAATTTATTTTAGGGACTCTAATCTTAGTGCTTTCTTATTATTAGATTTTATTATNTGTGGCAAAGAAAAAAACAATTTTATTTATTTTGTTCCTGGGAGATATGAATGATGAATGTATTTGTAATCATTAACTATTCATGCGATTAGATTAAACGACCTGTCCCAATGATTGTATAAATGTATTTGTATCTTTTAATATACTATACATTTTATTAAATCATTTTTATGTTCCAGCTTGTGAAAAATTAAATCTTTCTGGGCCAGTGAAAGTTCTATTGGAGCAAGATGGTACAGAAGTAGATGAAGAAGAATATTTCTGTACCCTTGACAAGAATACAACCATAATGTTACTGACACCTAATCAGAATTGGGCTCCCCCTGGACGGAAGTAAGTTTTCTTATTACAAAACCCAGTCATTTTATAGAAAGTCAGAATTCACCCTAATGCTTCCTTCATGTGTTTGCAATTACAGAATTTAACAACTAACCCAGAGTACTTGACATATTTTTGCATTGAAGCTAGATATAAATAACATGTTAATGGGTGAGTGTGAGAAAGGCTGCATGACAAATAATCTTCCACACTTGTTTGCTGAGTTTGGACCAATTTTTGGTAATTATCAGTGGCATGGCTGAGATTCCAAGGCTTACTATGAATGTACTTTTATATTAATATAGTTTGTAGTATGGAATATAATTGCAATGGTACTTTTGCATTAATGATCAGTTATAATTTTCATTATAAATTTTCCTTTAGAAACTGCTTCTTGCTCAATCTACCCCTGCCCCTCTCTGAATTTAGACTTGTCAACTAATAGTCAAATAAGATGGTTATAACAATTTGGATTATTGTATTACCTCATTTTTTAAATTGTTGTAATAATTTTTCTTTTTAGTTCTGGGTTAATCTATATGGTTTTACTAATAAAATAAAAGTAAATAAATCATGTAAAATCATTGTTGTTTTAAACTAGATGGCTTGAACAACCTTCTCTCTTTTTAAAATACAGAAACCAAATTTGGTATTTAACTTTTTTTTCTCAAACCTTTATCCCTAAGGATTGGATTAAACTCTAAAGTTTAAAAACAATAATTTAATAATAATTTGAAAGGGGGGTTTACAGAAAGATAAAATTTTTTACTAATCTCTGAAAAAAGAACAAAGCAGGAAGATAAGTACTTCAAAGTAAGGCATAAAAAAAAAAAAAATTTACTTCCCTGGTATTCTCTAAATGGAATCTTATATTATAAATCAAATTTCATTTTACTAGAAAATGTAGAAATTGAAGTCAGCAAATCACAGAGAATCAGATGTCAGTAGATATTTAATATATGGGGTTTTATATAAGGACTAAGTTGAATACAGACAGTGACAGTGAACACATGTATTCGGCCAAGAAGATGGACAATGTCCGAAAGCGCTCGCCAACAGAAGATGGTTTGCAGAAACCAAAAAAGACGGATAATATAAGGTATGATAAGATTATTATCGGTTAAGAGGATGTAAAAAATTTTAAATTTTGTTATCTTCATTTATTAGTAATACTATGAAATAAAAATTTATTGAACAAAATTTAATTTTGTAGTATTTTTTAAAAAACCAAATATTAAAAAAGATATTTAAGAATGATTTCAAGTGTTGGGTGGATCTTTTTGTTTTTAAAATTTAAAAACCAAATTCTGTATATACACTTTTCATTTAAATCCCCCTTGAAAGAATTTTTGGTTTAAATCAGATGAGGGAAAGGGTGTGTTTTAAGGGAGAATGAATTTATAATTGTAATTTCTTGATTATTCATAGCATTGTGATTAATAGCCACAACTATATAATTTTGTAAAGTTTGTTTTGTAAAATTTTTATGAATATAATTATGATGGGTGAGCACTTCTCCCTCTCTTCCTTCCTGGCCAGTTGAGGGCAAACTTCAGTGGGCATACCTTTCATGCTCATTGTTCTCTCTGGCTTTTAAATTAAATTTCTTCATTTGCTCTTTTTAGTTCATATCCATCCTTAATGAAACCTGGGAAATCTTATTAGATTATACAGCTCCTGCATGATTGACATTTTGACAGTCTTATCTAGTGCCTAGAAACACTAAATTTTTCTTTTATTTGTAGAATTTACAGTATTTCTGTTTTTCCAGAAAAAAAAAAAAACTGAATCATTCTCTACATAATTTTTAGTTATGCTAAGTTGTGATTACCTCCATGTACGTAAATACATTTTTTTTTAATCTATATTTTTAAGGTTTAGGGAACTTCGTGGCACCACTCTTTAAGTGGTGAAGCTAGCTGAGAGTTGCTGAGATATGCAAAAATTCATTGGAGTAAAATTTTAATTCTTTGATAATCCTTATACTATCTGATCTTGTAGGACAATCCATTTTCTAGTATGGAGCCTCTAAAGTTTCCCCAAACTTTCAAGAGAGTTAGGGTCGAAATATTAATCATTTGAAAATTTCTCAAACTGAAATATGAAGTTAATCTATCTCTTAACCAATTTTGTTTCCAACACATCTAGAAGAGAGTTCGATTTTATGAGTGAGTCTCAAAACTTTGGTTGAAATCCAATCTGACTGGATTGGATTAAATGCAGCATAAAATAGACTACTGTTAAGGGTTCTGCTGTAAAATTTGGACATAAAGCTCCACTTCCTTTTTTAATGCTCTGTAACTACCATGTTACACAAGTAATAGGTTACATTTATGGTCTCAATTAGTTCATCTCAGTTCACAAGTGCACATTCACATGTATGATTGCATTTGAAGTAATAAATCTAATAAATATTGTACGGGTCATTCTGTCTATATTTTCCAGTTATGCTATGTTGTGATTATCCTAATTTAATTTTTTTTTTGTTTGTAATAAGTATTGAAATAATAGATGAACATTATTGAGGCATATTTTCACATTCGAAATACATTACACATTATAAATTAAAAAACTATTTTATCTGTACCCACCCTCATGATGTTTACCAATTCTTTCCTTATTTTGGTATGATGGTTTGTTTTAGATCAGGTATATTCCATTTTACTCCAAATTATTAAATTTTATCCCCTGCATTCTTATTAGCCCAAACTTTCATTTTTATAGTCAATTTAATTAGTTTTTAATTTTAAAGTTATAATCAAAACAATTACAAATTTCAAATGTTTCTTGTATTTTCTCAATTTTATTTCCTTTCTTAGGTTTTAGTACAAAATTTCACATAAACTTATATCTTCTACTTTACGAATAACAAATAAATAATAGAATTCATTGTAATCAAATTACAAAACTTTTTTTATTTTTTATTTACAGAATGTATTATTTACATAAAGGTTATAAAAATAAAAAATTACATGTAAATAAGATACTTTTATTGTTACTTTTCAAATTTTGCTTGAAGTTACTGCCTTTTTATTGATGTTTATCTTCTATTTTTCTTAAAGCTATTCTCCCAAGATATGATGGTCATGTACTATGTTATTTATATTTTGCTTTTATTAATGAATTCATAATTATGAGGGGATACTATTCTGGATTTAAATTAATGAATTGAAAATAGGTTTATGTAACTGAAACATTATACTATAAAAAATAAATAAATTGATGCTTAAATTACATGGGGAGATCAAATTCTGTATAAGTAAGAAGTAATGCCTTTAGAATGATCATGTTTTTCTTAAAAATTGATTTCCTGATTGATTCTTAAATTTAGTTCATTTATGAACTTAAAAAAGAGAACATTTATAAAATCAGATAAACAGTTTATTGAAGTATGTGCTAATTAAGATAGGTTGGGATAATGTTTTACTTATCAAAGTACACAAATCTGCCTTTGTGATTGACTTGTGATCATTAATGGCAAAAGTACCTTTGAAATTTGGTTGGTATTATAGATAAAATTCTTAATGGGTAATGTTTAAAAAACTCTGAGCTTTTTTTTTAATTGCTTGAAGAAGATAAATCAAATTTGTTTTTATTTTCTACTTTAAAAATTGTTGAAGTATAGTAACATTTTGATATAATTTTTTTTTATTCATTATGTTTGCTTTTTTTGTAGCAAGAAGAATGAAAGTGTGACCCAATTTACAGTTAAAAATTAAACCAAACTAAATAAAGGGAACTTTTTTTTCTGTTAACATTTTTTAAAGCATTTTTAAGCAAGAATTTAGGAATAAATGCGGCATAACAAATTTTAAAAAGGGTTATAAACTTTTTGTTTAAAATATTTTGCTTACCACTAATATATTGATTAGGAATTGATCTGAAATTTTTTCCCATCCATCCTTGATTTTTTGATTTATTATTAAAAAAAAATTAATTTCTTCAAAAACAGTATAAATTAATATAGAATAAATTGTCAGCTGTTGTTTTATGAAGAAAGGATTATCAGGAATTCAAGTCAAATACTACCATGACCGAATTCCTGACAATCCTCTCTTCAGGTTAAATTATAACTCAATTGATAAATATAATGATTGAGTGAATTGTTGAGTTATAGGTTGCTCTATTGGAGGAAACCAAAAATTAATGGTTAATTAATTAATGGTACATTCAAATTTTTATGTATTATATATTCTTTGGACATTATTTTTTCTGATAAGTCTAGTTAACAAAAAGGTACCCAATTAACTAAACTAATGTGCTACAAAGCGAGCATAGAAACGTTTAAGGTCAGTATTCTGAATTTCAGGCAGCAAAATATTATTTTTGTAGCATATTCACAGAAAAGTCCTAGTATGAATAAGATTGTGATATTTATTTTATTTAAAAGAAATAACTAGATCATGAGCAAAAAATTTCTATTGTAAAAAGTGTTATTCATCACTTCCATGGTTTAAAGTGAAAAATTATGGGTTATTGTAAAAGAAGTTTAACAATAGCATTGCTCATTTTTTTCACTTTTTTTTCTCAGAATTCTTAAATAAGAAAATAGTGTTACATGAAGGGTAGACTTAATTTAAATATTTATCAACTATATGTTTTATATTGGAAATCTAGAAATGATAAACATAATCTTGACATTTAACTGAGCATATTAAACTCAATAAAATTGAATTCAGTTGAAATATCTGTGTGTCTGTTAAAAATCAGAAATGAGAAAATGTTTTACTATTCATTGTTTTGTTTTTTTCTTAAAGAGCCCAATTTAGATTTTCATACTAAAGTTTTGGACAATTCAAATAATACTACAAATATTATATAAATACTACTAAAAGAAATATAAAATTGGAGGGCTATTACAAAAGTTAAAAAGGGGGGGGGGAGGGTAGGTCCTCCCTAAACTAAAATCACTATATAGGGTTTTGTTCATAGATATTAAGACTGTAGCAAAATATTGAAAATCAGGCAGGTAAGTTCATCTTTTGATCATTATTAATAGATCATGTGCTATTCAAACCTTAAATTGAAAGAATATTTTATAATCATTAATAAATAATAGAATTGTAGCTTATCAGAATGTCTTCCCACTCATGATGCGAAATATTGCCCATATACTCGTTCATGAATTTTTTTGTATCTATTTACCTAATTAAATAGTTACATAAAACATTAATTAATGTTTTTCTTTTTGAATCTTTTTAGCTGATTTAAACTCAGCCATGTTATTTTTTAAGTATCTCACCCACAGGTCCTTCAAAAACAAAATTGGTAACAGCCTGTCTATAGAATTTATTCAAGAGAACAGAGTCCCCCAAGGATCAGTGGTCAGTCCCGATAACTTCACAATGGCTCTAAATAGCGTTTTAGACAAAATTGCTTATCCTGTTAGTGGTATGTTGCTTGCAGATGACCTGATCATTTATTCTTCTGGGCGAAATCTAGAGGACATGACTACAGATTTACAATTTCTATTATGAAAACAGCTGCCGTAACCTTTTCACAAAGAAAAACAATGAACCCTCCATACCTCTTCATTAGCAACAGGGAGATAATATACAGGGATTCAACCAACTTCGTAGGTCGTACCTTAGATTCTCACCTTAACTGTGCTGCACATCTTAAGAAACTTAAAGCGAAATGCCTTAAGTCCTCTAATATATTGAAGATGATTTAAAATACATCATGGAGTACTGCTCATGCGTGCTTTTCCTTTATAGGTGCTTGATACAGTCTAAATTGGATTATGGTTGGATTGGCCAATGTATTCGAAAATATATGCATTAAATTTATATTTTAATTATTTGAAAATAATGGGGACTATATAATGTCAGTGTCAGCTCCTTATTTTTTTTTTCTTATAATACATAAATAAATTGTATTTTTATTATAAAAAAACAGCTCTTGGTTGAATTTATATAAATAAAATTTTGTACATTTTAATTCAGAAGCATTTTGCTTTAATAAGTACTGTAGTTAATAATAATTGAAAATCTTTGTAATAATAATTTACAATTTAATTTTTTTTAAAATGTATGTTGTTTGTTTTACATGATACAAATACTTGTAATTATGTAAGATGGAAAAATCTTATTATATACTAAATACTTTCGCTCTAAATTTCCTTTTGATTGGCTGACTGAAAGAACATCGCTGTTGCATGCTTTTCTGATGTATTTTTATTTAATAGTGTTATTTTGTATTTTGACACAATTTTTTTTTTTTTTTTTAAGCTAAACTTTAATGTCATAGAGTTCAGTTTGCAAACCTTGGAATTTTAAGTTTAATGCATTAAACTTTTTTTTTAAGCTATTGCCTATTAAAAAATTGAATATTTGTCTTTCTCATTTAGGAGGCCTGCAGATGAAACAGATGCCAGTGGCCGTGGCTTAGAAGGTCTTTTATCTCGCCTTCAAAGTGATATTGGGCATGTTTCTGTACTTGGTGGCTGTGAGCTTGAGCTGCTGTCTGATATGGATCCAGATTCCTTGACAGATATTGTGCCTGACAAGTAATATTGCTGGTTTTATTAATTATGAATTTATGCAATTAATTCACACTCATTAATCTTCCATTGGTGGTAATTTTGTAGCTATAAACTTTCTTATTCATTCTAATGACTCCCAGTTTGAGTGTGGGGAATTTAATGAGTTATCTGACTAGTCTCGGTGGTGTAATCGGATAACGGGCTTGCCCAGATAGCAGGAGACAGGGGATTGCCCTGGGTGAGACAGATAGATTTTTTATTCTATTCCCTTGCATTTATTATTTAAAATTTATGTGGGATTAAATACCACAACAAAAACAATATTTATAAAAGGAAATAAAAAGTAAATAACGAGAGTCTAATAAATAGCTTGACAATTTCAGCTCCTTCTAGCATAAGATGATATATTTGTCTTATTCAGAGGTTTAGACTCCCCGTATGAGTGTGGGGAATTTAATGAGTTATCTGGCTAGTCTCGGTGGTGTAATCGGCTAACATGCTTGCCCGGATGGCAGGAGATCCAGGATCGAGCCCTGAGTGAGACAGATAGATTTTTTATTTTATTCCCTTGCATTTATTGTTTATAGATCATATTATTTCATGCTCTATTCCAATTTGTAAATTTTGCTAAAAAGAATATGGATGTCTGTGAATATTCTTGGTATTAAAACACAGTTAAAAAATATATCAATTGATTTATTTGATAATTATATACTTTATAAGATCAAGGGTGTAAGGTTACTAAAATGGTCATGGCAAATTTATTTTGAAATATGTGATATTTTAAAGGTATAAGTAAAATTGTGCTTATTTTTTTTATAAAAGTAATAATCTGCATGCCTATCTAGCATGGTGGAATAAAGTTGGTCTTTAAGAAAGAGAATGTTATTCTCAATTTTTAATATTAATTTAGTAATAAATAGCTTCATATATTAAGTGTTAGTTATAAATAATACTATTTATTTGAAAAATAAAAAATAAATAAAACAAAACAAATAATGTCTTCTACATAGGTATATAACATCTGGGAAAGTATGTTCTTTAAAGTTGGCCTTAACTTATTGAGGTAGTTAATGTGTAAACTTGTCCTTTACACAGTAAACATAGTGTGGATAACTGGTTTTATTTTCAACTTTTATATTTTGAAACTTTATTTGTTATGATCAATAAACCATCAATTTAAAATGCATGAAAAATTGCAGTGCCCATCCTCCCCCCATTCATATATAGAAGTAATTAATCAATTTATTTGCTGTTAGATAATCCTTGTAATGACAACATATATCTTGCATGTCAAAATTTTTAAAGTTTTCGTTTAGAGAAACATATGCCACTAATGACATCTATTGTGGCTCACATTTTTCCACGAAATGAAAAATTGGACAGTTAGTCACTAATTTTGTGCTTGGATGAAGCGCAAACTGTAAAATTAAGTAAAATGAAATTATAAAAGTAGTAATGAAAGACCTATTTTAGCTTGAAGTAAATTCCTCCTTTATCTCAAGAATTGTTAAGTGTCTTTTGTCTTTAGCATCTCAAAGTTGTCTTTCTTGGTTGTTAGACTCGATTTCTCATTTATATGTTAAAAACCTTACATAATATTAATTATTTACAGACATTTATTAAGACAAGAAACCTTTATTTTATTTTATTTATTATTTTACCATAAAATGTTGATATTACCAAATGGGTGTCAATTTACATTCTTAGAAAATTCAAATGTTGTCAGGTTTTTTTTTTCAAAATAACTTCAATATTATTTTGACTATTATAATATCTCCTTAACCTTTTTAGAGTATTTCTTGACCAAATAAAAGAGGCATCAGGACGTTTCTTATGTGAAAAGCGACAAGCTCAAGAGGCCATGGATCTTTTGAAATTGTACCATAATAATCAAACTATTAAAGAATCAAAGAAGAGTACATTGGCCCAGTGATTTTCTGTAAGTAGTTTTTAGTTTTTCTTGTGATTAAACTATAAGATGTGTAAAATAATTACATCTCTTTAGTAAATTTAACCTCAGAAAAATAACACACAAATAATTTTTTTTATAAAAGTATTGAAGTTGAGAAAAAAAGCACCAGTTTGTTTTGTTTTTTTCTTAAGTTCAATGTTTATTCAGTATTTTCTGATTTAAAATTGTACTAAGGTCCCAAGTACAAATAATCCAATATTTTAAGAAGATACTATATTTTTATATTATAGACTATAATGTTTATTACACACACATAATTGGGGTTCTTCTATTTTGACTAGGGTCTTTGGTCAGAATTTAAGGATTTAATAAAGTAATTATTGCATAATCAAATTATGAATTAGTAGAAAGTCATAAGCCATTTTGTAAGAATTTAACTCTCAAGTAGGTCTTTGTTAATTTGAAATATGTATTTAAAAATAAAAAATACTGCTTGTTTAAGCTTCAAGTTTGCATAAAAACTTAACCCAATGCAAATTTATCGAGTAGGGGTATCTGCGGAGTATCAGCTGTTAAACCACAGCTGTAACTGTTATTTGTTTATGTAAATCCTTAGCTGTTGTCAGTTTGGTTTATTAAGAAAATGCAACCCATATATTAATGTTAATAAGTAGCATTCTTTGTGAATGCTAAAACTTATTTTGTGATTTATTATTTTACTTGTAATCATAAACCATTGAAATTAATACAAATTTTAAAAAGACTTTGGGACATCTTACATTAAGCCTTAACAGTTATTTTAATGTTCTATTTCCCCCCTTTTGTTCTTTTGATTTTACTTTTAAACAAAATAACAAAAGAAGATATTTTATAAAGTATTATTAGTTTCAACAATAATTATAAGTAAATGTATTACCCTAATTTCAAAATTAAATATTCATGTTCCTCGTGACAGATGTATTACATGTATCGCAAATTTTATGTCCTATTTCATTGCACATTAAATTTAATCCCTTTAATTTAGTTAGTATAATTTGCATTACATATAATATTTTNGTGCGCGTGCTTTCGTGCATGCGTGGGCGCGTGTGAGTGTGTGATTTCTACTTCAGCTTTTAAATAAAATTACATCTAAAGATTTAGTATTATTGAACTCTTCAAGTTTTATACTAATGTTTAAATGTGTGAATTCGTTGTCTTTTATTTTAAAAACATTCTTAAATATTTTTCAGGCTGATGATAAGGGATGTTTTTCTTACCAAAATAATACCATCAAGAAGTGGCTTTTTTTTTTCTGTTTCTTTTAGAACTTATACATCGTTCAATTATTGTATATTTTTCATATAGTTGAATGTAAATAATCATTTAAAATGTGATCTCAATATATTTATTTTATTTTTTCACTATTCTAAATGTTTTCACTTTTGTATATTTTTATTTTAATACCTATGTATACTCTCAAATAATAAATAATATTAGTAGACAATTGAAGGTTTTCATTGCAATTTTACTTTTTTAGTTTCTTATATTTAATTGTTCATTGCAAAGAAAGATAAAAATAATTTATGTTTTGTTTAGAAAAAAACTAGTCCTTATCATAACTATAGATTTCGTAGAAAGATTTTTTTTTTTTTTTTAAGTATAATTTCTCTTATGTATTTCAATTGTTCTATGGTACTCTTCATTATTTTTACCTACCATGGATTTAAATTAAGCCGATAAACATTTATTTTAAAAAATCTATTGTAACATTTTTGAAGTTAAGGTTTCCCTATTCCTTGTCTATATTCTTGGTTTGTAAAATACAAATATTTTCCTAGAAGTTTACTACATAATTAATAAGTATCAATTTTATGAGTGACAGCTCACAATATGAACTTTTTTCCCTACAACTTTAAGCTAGGCATGGAGTAGGTATATAAATAATATAACTTTTTTGTTGTTGTTTTTTTTCATCCTCCTGTAGATTTTTCTTTAGTTTCATTGGTTTTCAGTACCTGGTTTTGCTGAAATTTACTTCAGCTATTACTGAAATTGTCTATGAACAGTTCTATCAACTTTCTAAAAGTTGCATGTGTATAAGGTTAGAGTCAATAAGTGCATATCTTATTGAAAGCTTATTTGTCAAGATTACATACAAATTTCAATGATTAAACTTTGTTTTTGTTTTTTTCAATCTGATATCCGAATCTTAATTAATTAGTAATTTTTTTTAAATTTAAAATTGTCATTACTGAACTTGTTCAAATTAATCTAACAAGAATATATTTAGGAATTCTTCACCTAATTAATATCAGCAGGAAGCTAAAAATTGCCTAATATTGCTTTTTATGTTTCAATATCATTACTCAGTTTGTTTATATATAGATTCACAAAATAACTTAAAATTGGTCTACTAAATAAAAATGAAAAACCAATGAAACTAGTCTATATTAATTTATGAAAACAGTTAATTAGATTTATTGTTGTTGGGACTATGGTGGGTATTTTTCAGAAAGAACTTACTTTTTTGAGTTATGCAATCTGTAAATGCTTTATAATTTTGCTCTATTTATGTTTATTGGAAATTTATATTATACTTACCACTAGTTTCTCTACACTTAAATAATACTACAGAATCAAGTATGATTATAATTTATAATGAGCATACACCAATTATCTTCCTGTGTGACACAGATTCTTTTCCTAATAAATTATCTAAAAGACCAAATTAAATAACACTTTTAAATGTGATCAAGATTTCTTGATCTCAAGATCTTTTGGCCCTGAGAAAGTTCTAAGATATTTTATTGTGAAAAGTAAATTAATACTTAGATTATTAATATTTTAGTCAATTAAGACTTTTAATATAAATATTGGAATGTACTATTTAGATAAAAAGCAATACTTTTATTATTTATTTTATTTAAGTGAGTTCACTGATTGATAATTTACAGATCATTATACAATTTTCCTGAATACTATCTTTAGTTAGTTAGTATATGCTCAATACTTAACTGAAACTTAATTTTGATCAATTACTGCTCAAATGAGTTTGTAACAAAAGCATGTTTAGATTTCTGTTATTAGTTTTACCACATTATTATGATTTTTTTTTTTTTTTTTTTTTTTTTTTTTAATCTAACCTAAGATAATGACTTGAGGATGAATTTGTTACTACATAAGTACAAGTTTTAATACTTGCTTTATTTATCTTTAAGGAGAAAACTGACTCTTAAAATTATATGATGATAATCATTTAAAATACTACTGATTGTTTGCTAAAATAGTGTATATGATATTGTAGCATTTTATAACATTTATATAATTAAATAATTAAGATACATAATTAGAGGCTTTTAACTATTTATGTACATTTGTATGAATTTTATATGAAAAATTTAGTTGTGTAAAATAAGTATTTTAATCATTCACATTGGCTTTCAGGCCTTTGAGAAATTTGTATTGATATAGTGATAAATGAGTGTTATAATAATTTAAAACAAATGATATTGAAGGGTCATTTAACCTTATCTTAGTAATTTTATGGTTCATACAGTGAAGAATCATAAATTTTTATATAACATAATAAATAATTTAGGATGTATATGTAAAACTAAAAATGAATAATGAAATATAAATATTTTTAATAATGTTTAATACTGAATATTGTTATTATTTTCTGTTTATGCTTGTACACTTTAATGCACAAGATCAGGTGAAATAATATTCCAATTACTGTAGAAGCTTTTAGGAGTAGGACAAAATATTTCTATTGCTTAGTTTGGATAGTTTTTATGGAGTCCTGAGGGGTCAATAAGAGTCATGTATTTTATTAATTGAGAAGTTGAGAATGGTCACACTAGAGAAATTTTACTACACAGTTATTCCATGACTGATCCCCTTTCCCTAAACCAGAAGGTTAGGCTAGTTTTGGCTACTAAGAATTAATGGCATTTAAACTACCAACCATCTTCTTGCACTATTTCTGAAGATTAGATGATCAGAAGTTAATAGAGACAGTCACAATTTTAAAAATTAACAAAGCGTAGCAAACATTCGCAAATTTCTGTAAATTAAGTTTATGTAACAAAATTTTTAATTTTTAAACATTTATTAAGAGGTTTTTTTTAATTTTCAACTAATTCTAATTTTTTTTTTTTTTTTTTTTAAATCATATGAGTATTTATAGCCTACAAAATATAATCTTTTATTTTTTCTAAAAACTATTTTATTTTATTTTATCTTTAGCTCTTTTATTATTATTATTAAATGATACTATTTAATAATAATATATAAATCATGAATAAGTATTCTTAAATACTTCTTCCATGCTTGACCATTAAGCCTTGGAGAAGCCATAACATGATTTACAAAATCTTGGTAAAAAATGTTTCGAAATTCTAGTCTAGCCCAGAAAAAGGACACCCCACCCCCTTTGTATAGATCTCATTAATTTGATATGATCAGAATATATTTCACACAAAACGAAGAATATATATTGCTCTTACTGCAGTAATGAAACTAGAAGTAGAAACTGTAAATTTACAAATTTTGTAGTATCCCTTAGTGAAATTTCCTAGAATGTGGGATAGTTTATTGGTATTTTAAATCTTGACATTTGATGTTTTTGATAAGGCCAAACTTATTTTTTCTATTGGGGTATTTTATAAATTTTACTCTATCTCTTAGTTGGAATAAGAAATAAAATTATGGTCTCTTAATGGACCATTGCCCTTAGAAAGTTGTGTATTTATCATTTATTTTCTTAATCTCTATATTCTAATTTCTTTTAGGGTATGTGATTCTGATTGACCCTTGATAAAGCTTCTGTTGTTAAAATTGTACTATCTTGAATAAACACCAGCTTTATAATGTATTCATAAATTTTAATATACATTTAGGTAGTATAAGTATTGAAAATATATTATTAAAAGCCATACTAGTCTTACTATTTAATTTACAAGACAGTAGTAAACTTGTAAACTGAATAATTATTTTCTAAACTGTTCATAAGGTTTTTTATTGCAATCTTTCTTTCAAAATTATAAATTTTTTCTCATGTGCTAGACTCAGAAAAGAATAAATACTGCCCTTTTGACATTAAAAGCTATTTTTTCTAGTTTTAAATGTATATTATATATAT
>KZ807358.1:304160-319100 GCA_000696205.2 Oncopeltus fasciatus | reverse complement strand
AAAATTTTATATTTATATTAAACAATAGTTAGACCAATGTCAGAAGCTTATACTACTTTCATTCCTAACTATTGGTACGACTATTAACTGTCATAAACAATTCCCAACCTCATAACTGCCAAGCAGAATTTCCCAATCTTATTACTGCCATGTATGCTCACTCTCTGTTTCATCCCAAGTATCATATCAATGAAATTAGTTGCTCAATATGACCATTAAAACACTGAAATGTGTCAGCATTTTACTCTTATAATCATGTTTACTATATAATTTTCACAATTATGTGCTTTATGAAAAAATCCTAAGAAAGAAAGAAAATATTAATTGATTTATAAAATTATTGTGTGCGTACTTTCACGAACTTACCTCGTTTTGATCTTCAGACTTTAAAAACATATAGTAAAAACTTAATATGATCACAAAAGATTCTAATAGGTACAATATAATATATTTGCAGCAAAGCTCTGTATTATATTATCTAAGGTGTAATAAAACTGCCTATCACAAAAATTGTCCAGATGAATTATTAAATTTTAATACTTATATAAATTCTAAAAAGGAGTATACACCAATTTTCATATTTCGTAAATATGAAATAGTCCTAGCAATAAATACTTGAAAAATAATACATTTTGTTATTATTAAATAAAAAAAAAATAAAAAAAATATTTGAATGGTCTTGAAATAATTTCTGGCTTTTATGTATTGATGTGTTAAGCATCCAGAAATAAACTTTTAGGAAATTTGAAATCATAATTAGTAAAGAACAAAAATCTAGAACTCCTTTTAATAGAAATTAGTTTTGATGTATCATTCAAGATATTAATTGCTCTTAAGCATACTCCCGAAGATATTGAAGAATATAATTTGACTAATTTTTTTTTCTGTGGCTCAGTTTGATTTTTAATCTTTAGGCTGTTTCTGTATCCAGTAACATTTTATAGCTAAGGAATAGAATGGCTTTGATTAAAACTCCACCTGTTAACAAGGTGAAAAGTAGGTAGACATTAAAGGAATGAAATTATGAATGCTGCATCTCTTTTCTTTGTTCAATGAACATTTTCATTGCTTAATCTTTGATTGAAAAGATTACTGCAATATATGGTTGCTTGTATTTTTTTTTTTTTTAATTTAGTCCCTGAGTATTATACTGCCTGTAGTTTTTGGGCCCTTCACATAGTGGAAGACAGCTTCCTCCATGTTTCCTACTAATTCAAGTACCCTGATGGTAAAATTTATAACTGTTTGCTTTATGTAGAGAAATTAAAGCAAAAATTGTTTGTGAAAATTTGTTACTTATTACTTTATTCTGGTAATTTTTTGTGGTCAGTGTATCAGTTAAATTGAACAATTTTGCTCCAAAATTAATTGCATATTGATATAAAATTAGATTTGATAGTAGTAGAATTACTATTGAAATAAATATGTGGAAGTGATGTAATTTATAAGTGTGATAGTAAGGAATAATCCCTCACTTATATATCGATAACATGTCAATTATATTATATTCCATTAAACCACTTGCCCTATAAACTATATTTTTCACGGGAACCATTTTTTTTTAATAGATCCCTAGTATTTTATCTGTCATTGGCAGAGTTTGGGTTAGTAATTTATTAAGGGGAATAACAAGTTAAAGTGGATTAATAAATTAGAGAACAATTGCTAAACTAAAATAATAAAAGATCAGTTTAATATATTTCACTGAAAATAAGAGATTTTTATTGTGAAGTCTATTTATGTATTGTCCTTGTTTTTTAAATTGGTCAAATTCATTTTTGTACCTATTAGTGTTTTATGACATTGATATTTTAATTAATGTAATCAGCTATTTAGTTAAAATTATGGCTTGATTAAATATTGTCAATTTTGAAACTCCTCAAGAATATTTAAATAACCAAGGGAATGTAATTTTTTAGCATTATTGATAAAAGAATCGAAATTTTGAAAACTTATCCGTCTAAATATATTATTCTTGAAGGGCAGCATTTTTTCTTCCTAATCATGCCATTATTAATTATTTAAATCCTAATAAGTATTATTATTATTATTAGTACTTATTTTTAACATTTATTTAAAACCATTATGTCCTAATAAATTTTAGTGAGATAATCTTTTTATTTTAATAAATAGTAATATTTTTATTGTAATGCTGTTGTGAAGTTTTAAACTGTGAGGAATTTAGAAGAGTGTGCTTTACTTGTAAATAAGTTGAAACACAAAAATCAAATATCTTCGTAATTAGCTTGACATGTAATTAATTTTTCTTCTCTTAATTCATGAAAACAGCATTTTAAGATCATCTCGAGCTTACTTGAAATACAGACTTTCATTGACTTGATAATGCATTACTTTATCATTGACCATACTGAAAGTTGCCTTGTACAATTTTATAAACTTATATTGTAATAGGCATTGTGAAAAATCAAAATCTCAAATAAGGCTAATATAGGGCTTATTCTTTTTTTTAAATTATTGGATTTCAGATTTTCAAGATTAGTTGTAGATTTCATTAGTGAACTTTTTTATGTGTTATATTTTTATTTAATTGGAGATTCAATAAAAAAAAATGCTCTAATATCTAGACGTAAATTTTATAGAATACCTTGAAGAAAAACAAATAATATATATTATTTCATTTTTATCGATTAAATAAGCCATTGATCTCACAAAAAATTAAATTCAAAATTGCTGACATTGTGTGTGTGTGTTTGTATGTATGTATATATATATATATATATATATCATCTAATATAAAATTTTTAATTTCATCAAAAATGTTGTTTTTTTTTTCTTCCCAAAATCTCACTTCAGAGTCCATGATCCAATCAACTGAGTCAAATGTTCCTGTCAAAGCATAGCTAATCTAATAGTAATCAAATTCATAATAATTTTTAGTGCAAGGAAACAGAATAAAAAATCTAACTGNTAACTTTTTTCATCAGATTTACGATTGATAATGTATGTTAAGTATATTTTCTTTTAAACAGCATTTATCCTAAGGTAAAACATGTTTACTTATGTCAGGATCATTTCTTTGAATAACATTTACTGCTAAAGCTAAAATAGTTTTATTTAATAATTTATTAAATGAAATAATTCTATGAAAAGAAATATATTTGACTGAATTTTAAAATACTTTCAAATGCATTAAAAATTATATTAATTACAAATTTTATAAATGAGTATATTATAATGCATAATTTTTGACATATGAATAGTTGTGTAATTTTTAAAATTAGATTACACATTTCATTTTTAAAATATGTAATTTTGCCTGGCTTAAAATTTATACCTGTTTATGAAATGATGTAATTTGTAAGAAATATTTGTACAATTTTTTTTTTTTTTTCCCTGGAACTGGATGATTCGTAATCCTGTTTGTATAAGGTTGTTAACTGTATGTATGCAACAACTGTTCAGTAATTACTATTTTGTGGGATCTCAATGAACCTTACTTATTCATGTTAACCAACAATATATATATTTTTTTTTGTATGTAAATCTGTTAATTATATTATATATCTTTGGAAAAGAAAGAAAACTAAATCCTTAAGCATTTATAGCCAATGTAAAAGTGATTATAGGTGGTTTATTTTTTTGTTTACTATAAGGTTACTAAAATAATAGGTGATTAGACTGTTATTAAAATAAGTAAATAAGTTTGAGTATTTATATGGTAGATAGTTTTGAATTATGATTACACTGAAATGAAATTACTTTATTATAAACTAAATATTTAATAAACAGAAGGTGGATTTATTCTTCACCTATTACAAATAAATATATAATAATAAAAAATATGTAAAAAAAAAAGTCATTTTGGTTTCCATGCTACAATCTAGTGTCATATCAATAAAAATCAGTTCTATTATAGTAAATAAGATAGCAAAAATTAATTAAAAATATTAAACCCAATTAATTTGTATGAACTACAAACAAAAAGCCCTTTTACTCAGTAGAATTAGGGTAATTATCAATGGTTTTTTAAATCATTAAATAAATAGTAAAATAGTTACAATGTACTATTTGCTACAAGAAGTATTACTAATTATAAGGAGAAATAATGATTTTATTAAAAGTGCTTGTTAATAGTTTTTACTAATAAAAATATTTAAAGAGTTAACTCTTTAAATTCAGTAGAGTAGGATAATTTGAGTATTAGTTTGGTATAACCCACACTAATAAAACAATAATGTTATAAAATCCTTTCACCAATTACCCCACGATATTAAATGTCTTGAATACATTTTTGATCATTTGTTCTGTCTATAAATATTCAATCACATTGGAATTTTTATTAAATAAATTTATTAATGTATTAAATTCACATGATCATTGATGGAATAAATTGATCATAAATGAAATAATGAAATAAAATAGAGTATCTTATTAAATGAGTATTAGTAGTTATAAAAATATGATAAAAAAAAAAAATCTATTAACTTAGTATGGATTCATACTCATTGAATCATAATAAATGTTTGAATTTTGTTATTTAATTAATTCATTTTCTTTAGTCAAGTCAAAATAGCACATGTCAATCCCTCTAGTTTTTTTTTTTTTTTTTTTTTTTTTTTTTTTTTTTAAGAGAATAGTACTGGCATTGTTATTGTAAGAAGTTTTAATTGTATATATATCTTTTATTTTTATCAAGACAAGTTAAACATTCAACTAAAATTGGATTTATTAATCCTATTGCATCACTTTTGTAATTCTATCCTTGTGATGTATAAAGTGTTTTATTTTATTATAACTTCTTTCATCAACTTCAAATATTAGGTGATCTAATCCTTGTAAAAGATTTTCTTACATTTGTAGACTATTTATCTTATTTTAATTTTTTAATGTTGATATTAATTCCGAGTTTTAGGTATCTTGGGAACAACATTAGTTTATGAATATAGCTAGAAAAATTACTGTTTAGTCATAGTTAATTTCTTCTTTATTGCAAAGATAAGCATTATTTCTATTGACTATAAGAAATAGTTTTTCTTTTAACATTGCTGACAAAAGAGGATCCTTTATTACTTATATTGTACTAAGATGCAATAAGCCCTCTTTAATGCCATAAAAAAATTAAAATGATCTATTATATTTATTTAATTGTTAGTTGGGTTTTCCTTCAGAGTAATCTGTTAACCTTATCCATCATATAGTAGAAGACAAGAACACTCCTTATAAAATTATTCCCTGGCATATTTTTTTTAAATTATTATTTCATATCAGCATACATATAGTTGAATAGCATAGCCACAAAAGAGTCAAACCATAGTTAACATTCCTAAATAAATAATTAATGAGAGGGAACAGAAAATAAAAAACTATCTGTCCTCGCCAGGAATTTATTATTTAATTATTATTTAATATAATAAATGACGAGAGCCGACAAAATGCATGACAATGTCAGCTACTTCGAGTTTAAGACGAATTTCTCGTCTTTCTCGTAAGTTAGGCTCTCGCTAATGAAGAGGGAATAGAGTGAGATAACTAGCCTGTCCTTGTGGTGTAATGGTCAGCACGCGAGGCCCGGATAGCAAGAGATCCAGGTTCGTTTCCTGGCGAGGACAGATAGTTTTTTATTTTCTGTTCCCTCTCATTAATTATTTATAATTTACGTGGGATAAATAAAACCACAAATAAAAATATTTAAAAATTCCTAAATAAAGTTCATTTAACTTATTAAAATAGAAACTTTAACTGTAACTTATTCAAAGATGTTATCCTTAACTCATCTTAATGTTA
The DNA here is from genome assembly GCA_000696205.2 of Oncopeltus fasciatus. NCBI lineage: Eukaryota > Metazoa > Arthropoda > Insecta > Hemiptera > Lygaeidae > Oncopeltus > Oncopeltus fasciatus. The sequence continues at coordinate 313,355 of KZ807358.1, read as the reverse complement.
ATTATACTTAACTCATGTTTATGTTATCAAGAATATATTTCTTAATGTGTACACTTTTTCCAAGTTTTAAAATTTTTTTATCAGATTCATTTTTTTAGTTACATAAAATTATTTTAAAAATGCATTTTAGTTACCAAATAATATAAGTGACTCATAACACAGGTTGGAAATTAACACAGATTAGTATTTTGTAACATTGTAGTTTAAGCTTAGTACATTTTATTATAAAAGTAATGCATGTTCTTTACTCTTCTTCCATGAGGTTGTTGAGAACTTTATAGAAATATAGATAATGTGAGAATAGATCATTATAAATTCAAGAAATAATTTTTATTTATATTAAGTAATTATTTTTACTTTTGAATTTGTAGTTATTTTTGCTATTATTAAAAAAAGATCTAATACTTTCATATTGCATCTAGTATTTTTAATTTTTTACAAGATAATCAACACAATATTATCGCACTATTATTTAAAAAGTTATTTGATTTCTTTGGAACACTTATAAGTAAATGATAAGGTTTTATTTTGTCAGCAATTTATATTTTTAAATGAAAGGACTTTATTTGTCTGATAGGCCTGTATGCTTGGTTTTTTGCTCAAAGGTATTGGTTTGTACTGAATCTTAGGTTGTTTCGTGCGATATATATACATATATACTGCTCAGATATATAAATGTTATAACTTTCTTCTATTATTTGACTAAGTGTATGGTCCTCTTTTCCTGAATACTATCTAAGCATATGAAAAAAAATTTATTTTCATTGATTCTAATCCATAATCTTGCATTAATTCCATATTTTTCCTCCTCTCTATACTGTCAGTAACAAGGAGTAGGGGTCATTGAGCAGTATCTTTAGTCAGATAGTAGTGAGTAACATCTGTTTGTTATACATTTTATTTTGCCTCCATTTCTGTACCTTGTACACTTTACATTAATAGAAACTCACTCAAAAGGTATATCTTAAATTTACAGAATAACTACATGTTTTAAAGCATGAATGATCCTTTAAAGGCACTAGGGAAAACAAATTTTTTATTTATGACCCAGGGCACATTAGAGAAAGCGTATGGCCAAAAACTTTCTGGTTGCTTGATTTTTTTTTTTTAATAATTTAATGAAGAAGTGTATTTGATTGGGAATGGCTGTTCTCAAGAGCATACCAGAATTCATCTAGTAGTTGAAACACCCACAGGAAAGAAAAAATAAATTGACCATTATACATATTAAACTTAGAACCTTTGGGTCAGGAGTCTAATTAATAACCACTAGATTCCCATATGGTACTGTTAAAAACTTATTTAAAGTTTTTACTCATTGAAAAAGTATTTTTTATACATTTTTAGAGTTTCTATTAATTTATTTTATTCCTGTAAAGCAATATCCCCTCAATCAAATGGTCATATCGATTTTTTTCTAATACAAAATATGGGCAAAGTGGAATATGATACAATACTAAGTAGTATAACAATTTTAAAGAATTAAAACTAGATCACTTTGAATTACTCAGTAGAGTAATTGAGAATTTTTCATTAAAATTGAATCAAAATTTTATTTTTAAAACTTCTTGAAAGATTAAAAAGATAGACTTGTTCACCGTTCAATGACCTTCCCTGTTCTATTCAATTTTGTCACTGAAAAGATATATATGATAATTTTCTTTTTGATTTTATTTTAAACATACATTTGATCTCCGCTATCTCCATGTATTAATTTATCTTAGGGGCACTAATTGGCTGTAATAGTCAGTGTGCATAAAAAGAATTGGACAATATTTTGTTTTTGATCCCAACCTGCAAATTCTTCAGCATTAATTACTTATATATATATCAAAAACCTGAACCTCTTTTGTCAATCCATATTGAAAAAAATAGTGAATTGTTTACATAAAACACGGAGAAAGAAGCATTTATCTCTCATTTACTGATATATTTTACTAAGCATATTATTATTAATTCAGATTTATATTTTTACTATTATTTTATTAACATTGTTATTACTTATTGATATTTCATTTTTCCTTAATCTATTTTTGTAATTTTGACAATAACAAATAACAGATTAAGTTAAATAACTCTGTTTTAACATTTTCCTTTATTTTACTTAATAAAATGGAAAGTTTTTTTTTTTTTTTTTTTTTTTGGCTGAACCCAGACTGAGAAGCAATTCTTTACCTTTTAATACTGCTCACTTAATTTTGAGATTTCATGTGACACTCCCTATCTCACTGCCATTTTTAGTGTTGAGACTGAGCTTGTAAAAAAGACACTGATTATGTTTGCAAGTGTTCTTCGAATTTTATTTGGAAGGTTTAGGATTGTATATTGCTCAAAACAAACTTGCAAAAGAATGTCTGTATAATTAGAAGAAGAGGTAATAAAAGTTTTTAACTCTATTTAATACATTGTTTGTAATTATTGATAGTTATTTTGTTAATGGTTTTTTATGTTTGTTATCTTGAATCATAATATTCTAATTATTGTTTTTATACCATTAAATGATAATAAATTGTTAGTGAGACTATTTTTTTATATATATACATATGGATGTTCCTTTTATACCATACAAGAATGATCTTCAATATTTAATACTTGAGGCCAAGATCTAACTTGAATGAGCACTTAGATAAAAAGTTATTTTAATTAATCTATAAATTAATTAGTAGTACTTTTTTTTTATTTAACCTTTATTTATATATTACATACTGTTAAAAATAAATAAAAACATTTTGTAATTTGATAACAATGAATAATAGAAAATAAATGACATTAATGAGAGTCACATGAGGAGAGGAGGTGACCATTGACACCACTCTCAAAATTAGTAGTACTAAAACAAATTTATGTGGGTAGGCATAATCCACACAAATACCAAAAATATTTTTAGTTTGATCATCCCGTTTAGCTTCTTAGATGTAAATAAGTATTTACAAGAGAACTTTTTATTCTGCTAATCTCAATTTTAGCTTGTTTTTTTTTCTGCTTTTCTTTTTTGTACTGACATTTTCTTAAAATGTCAGAAGACAAATATCAGAAAATAACCCATTACAGTAATTCCAGTATAAATAAAAGGCTGATGGTACGTTTTTATAATTGGTTATTTGCCCTCATCTATTTAATAAAATTACTTATGATCTTTAGTGGTATGGATTAAATGTGTTTTATATGTTTTTATCATAATATAGTGTGTAATTTACTGTCATCATAGTTAATTGAATTATCCAATTGATTAATTTAACTAATGCTTGTTAAATTAAGTTTATTAAAGCCAAGTACTTACCTTTAATACTTCAGTGAAAAAACTAATTAGGTTAGGAAAACTTCTAGGCTAAAAACTTTAGAAAATACTAATAAATGTCATATATTTCATAATTTATTTATTACTTATGTTAAAAATATAATAAATAAATTTATTAATTGAATTTGAAACATTTTTGTGTTCAGTTATTATATAAATATATCGTAAAGAGGACTATTATTCCACTGCTCTAAGCACATACAATTTTCCAATTTAGAAAAATTAATGCATTTAAATGGTATGATAATATTGTGATACAAATATTTGTGAAAGTACATGGTGGTATCTGTACAAAAAAAATCAACAACTATAAAACATAATGTAAATTTGCATTAAAAATTAAATTTGCTTTATTTATTAAAACTATCAATTCAGTCTACCAAGAGCTTCTAGGGGATTTCTCGCTTCCATTAAAGAAAGAGTTAGGTTGGTTATCTTGTCGTGCATTTGTAACACCTCTCGGATATTACTGTTACTTCCTGCAGAATCAGCCTGAAATATTTGGATAGAGAATATCAATACATAGGTTAATAAGAAAGTTTTTTTTTTTTTTTTTTTTTTTCAATAGGCAGTTATTAAATATTAAGATTTTAATTTATTATTAAATTATTACTCTTCTGTAACTTTTTAGAGATGTGGATGACAGTTGATCTACAAGTAACCACCCAATTCTAAGCATTTATTTTCCTTTATTATTTGTATTATTAAGCTTGAAGAATAAGCCCAAAGAACTTCTTCTAAATGCTTAAATTTTAATAATCAGAAAGAACTTATGCTTCGCTAAGGGGGTAAAAATAGTGCACAAATTGTTCGTGTGGCACTATCACTTCTTCAGTTATGTCAACTGTCATGTGTGATTTCTGATAAGCCTGTAGAGAAAAAACACAGGCTTTCAGGTAAATAAAGTTCATAAGTTCAGTGAAAGCTGTAGTCTTCCTGCTTTAAAAAACAACAAAAAAACTTGCATATGATACAAGTAAAGGCAATCAAGTTAAAAAAAAAATAATAAAAAAGCAGAAAGTCTTAACTATATATTTTACTGCACCTATCAAGTTCCTAACCTACAATATCACTTCTACAACTAATAAATAAAGTTTCCTGTTTGCCCCTAGACTACAAGTGCCAGGAGAGCATATGCCTGAACAGTCTACATACAACAGGCGGTGGAAGAAACAGTCAATCCTTATTCAATCTTATCTTATATAAGGATCCTTATCAATCCTTAATTCAACATCTGGGGCTTACAAAAAGTGACCTTAGTGTATGTTATTTGTCGTGGGAAATCAAGCCATAATAGATAATTGCAGATTTTTAAACTGAAAATGGTAAGACAGATGGAATCAAGATCCAGTGAAAGCAATTTTTTTTTACTAACATTTGATATTTCTGGTCACATTGGTCAAATTTTTCTCAATAACGAAGTCTTCCCTTTTGAGAAATCTAAGGTAATGTAGCTATTGAGGTTGTCCTCATGATAGATACTTTTTTTTTTTTTTTAATTTCTATTTCATTATTTCCTTTTATCCTATCTAATTGATACAAAAAATGATAGCCACTAAAATTCATACACTTAAAGTGTGTGTGTGTCAATGTTCTACTGGCCACAGTTTTAGTTATTCTTTAGGAGTCCAGCATATAGCTTATAAAACATAACTTCGATATTAAACAATAGGAGTGAATTCCTGTTATGAAAAAAAACAAAACTTTTTGATGTTTAGTCCAGTTAGTTCAATGCAATGAAGATACGCTGATTTGTTATTAATAGAAGAAATATTTTGGGAGAGACTGCAAAATTGAGCAATGAAGAATGGGGTAAACCTAGATTCTAATGCAGCAATAGGAATAATAAGAAAAAATTAAAAACCGGCATGTTCAATTTAAACAAGAAAAACAATTGTTATTGCTTTCTAGACCAATAAATTAAGACATAAACTTCAGGTAACCCCTCCCCCCTAATTGTTATGTAACTTCTAAAATATTTGTTTTCTCTATAAAAAAAATTTTTTAGTTCTATTGCATGCTTTATACTTATAATTAAGTCCGATTCTGCTAAAATTTCCTACCTAAAATAGGGAATCAGACTTTTTATTTAAAAGTGCCATGCCAAATGCCAATTTCAATAAGAAAAAGTGGAAACTGTGACCTTAAGAGCATTGACAAACACTGTGCAAATCTTTTTCTAGGCCACTAATTTCCCCTTTCTAGACTAGAGTATAGCCCTTCAGTCACCTGCAGTCACCAAAAAGACCTAGCTTAGAGCCCCATCTATACTCAAAGATCCTTCTGCCTGCCAATGCTTGACTGAGGTAATACACAAGCCGTTATGTACAGTAGTGCTAACAGCAGTAGTCTGCATTAGGGTAATAAATGACATCATGTTTCAGAACCCTAGTAAACATTGAGTTTTCCACAATAATTTGTAAGTTACGTCCAGAAAATGGGGTTTGTCTTTCTCATATTACTGCTTTAGAAGTATACACTAGATAGAATACTAAACTGCCTACTAGTTTACTCCATCTAATTCTAGATACTTTAAAGTTATATGCTGAACAACAGAAAGTATGAGTCTAACATTTTTTTTAGTATACACTCACACATACTCATATATATACTTTTGAAAATATAATCATTCTAAAAATCAAATTAAAAAAAATATTTAAATGCGAAAAGAAAATCTACAATTATAATCACATCAAATATATTTATTTTTATAAGACACACTCACAATATTGTTGTCTTTATCTATGGGTTAGTCAAAGAAGAAAACAAATAATATATGCATGTAAATATACACATATGTATTTTTATTAGCATTTGTATATGTATTTATTAACTTTAACATTTACATGTATTTATTAACTTTTAAAAATCCTAAATTAATTTACTTTCCATACCATAGAATTTCTTGCCCTTTCCAATATATTTTGCATTGTCTTCAGTTTTTCTGTTACATTCCTTATAGTTTCTCTCAATTGCTCTTCCAAATTATTTTTGTTGACATCTTTCTCAGTAGATAGTAGAGATTCTACCTCAGAATTGGGATTGTTGCTTGAAACCTTTAAATAATATATAATAGTTTTACATAGTTTTAACTTGTACTTAAATATACTACCCTACTAAGTTAAACATTAAAATTAGCTTCAATAGATTTTAAAGGATTCAAAATAAATACTGTTGAATTTAAATATGCTTACAAAATAATTATTAGAATAGATTGATGATAATTCAAGGCTTCGTTTCTTTCAGCAGATTTCCCACCAAGATATCAAACTATTCATTTTGGTACTATAAACCGAATCAAGTTTTTTTTGCTAAATAAAACTATAAAGCAGGAGCAGTGTAAACCAAGTATATTTCCCGTTACATTAAAGACGGATATAGATATGAGTAAATATATAATTTGATCTCAAAAGTTAAAGAAGCCAATGAGAAAAAAGGCTAGTTCCCTAAAGCTGACTCTAGACTGTTCGGAACAAAGGAGCTTAATATTCCCAAGTTTATTCAAAGATATTCTTTAATAAAAATTTTTTTGTAAATATGTTAAAGAATACAGTTTATGTTCCATCCATATCTTTATAGTGATAATTTTGTTCACTCTGTAAGTGTAAGAATTATATATATATATATATATATATATATGTCCTAGTANTATGAAATGAGGATATATATATATTAGACTATATTTTTAGCTTCTCCTAAATAGGATCGGTAAACATCTGCTGAAATTCTGAAAAAGTCAGTATACATAAACACTTTGATTTCAATATAGGAAATCTACATATATGGTCAACGTTACATATTTATGTAATTTTAACGAGGGTAATGCAAATATATTTCCTTGTTCATTCCCTTGCACCCACCTTTCTTAATAACAAAACCAAAATGGCTGAAATAGGTTGAGAGTAGAAGTTTAGGAGTTGAAGTAATTAAAGTAAAACTTCGGTATACAGGAGCTGCATAATCTAGGCAGATTTATTATGTTTCATTAAATATTGTCATAAATACTAGTAAATTACTAATAATGACAATGCTCTAATAATAATAAAAAGATATTGAGGATTTCTTAATTTGTTCTATTAATAGTATACATAATTGTATATAGAGAAAATATATTCCAGCGTATTAGGGTTACTATTGGGAAGATAACTCTATATCTCAGAACTGTTTTGGATGATCCTGGAGCTATCAACTGAAAAAGAATAGCTTTAATAGATAGATAATAATATTAAGAATAGAATTAATGGCTGGTTGAGAGATTATAAATAATGGTTTAAATTAGTAAATCATTCAAATTCGCCTGTGACAACTTCTCACCACAGTTTAGAACTAATCTTCAACTGTCCCTATGGGTTTACAGGGTGACCAAAATTTAATACCGTCAAAATCCTAACAACTTATTGTTAAACAAAGTATATTTTGACTGAAAAAAACTTAGCTTACGCACCTCCTGTGTATCGAACAAATCTCTTGAATATTGTGAAGAACGATATTTGGACTCAATCAAGTAAAGTTCGGAGGATTATGTCTTGATAAGTTTCCTCTATTACCACTATGCCTTGTTATGCTCTTCTGTTGAGTGAAAGCTCTTAAATTCAGTTGCACATAAAGTTAACGTGGTCTTTACACTTAACTATACATTTAATATGAGAACATAAATAGTTAAGGTTCCTTCAGAAAGTTGTTTTTAAAACTGTCTGGAATGAAAAAAAAAAAATTTTTTTTAGTCTTTAATGCTAAAGTTTTAGCTTGTGATTTGAGCTTTTCTCAAGACTGATGATCATGATAGATAATCTAATAAGCCAGGCCAATACTTGTATGAAACAAATGTATCATAATTTTACTGGTCTAGCTTGCCTGACACTCCCTACTAGGATCAAGATCCCTGAAGATGGCTTACATTGCAAGCCGAAACGTTGGTTTTAGGACACGCCGTTATAATTTAAAAAAAAAATTGGTTTTAAAACTTCTTTCTGAATGAACTTCAATTATTAATGAACTGGTTCAGCTATCTCCTTCCCATCTTACGTCTATATATTTATTAAGAGATTGAAGGGTCCTGTGAGTATTGCAACGAAAATATTGATGTCACAGGCAAAATTTACTTCGAAAATTTACTTACCAAGCAAGAACCAATGATGAGGACCAAGCAGATTTCTTTGTAAAACATTTCTTAGAGGGGGCGTGCGCGAGAAATAGTTGCAGAAACTAAAGTGTACTTTGTCATCTACAGATCACTCTCCTTTGGTGGGTCATTTAAAGGAAGGTTATCTCATCGCTTGTTACGTGAATTTTGTCTGATTAGCAAGAAATTATCATGAAATATTTTATTCCTTGATTATTTCTTAAAAATTGGATTATTTACAATGGTTTTATTGTTATTGTGGATCGTCCATTCCCAGAACAGTTTAATCTTTTGCGTGTTTTTTAGTTAAAAGATTGGTTTTCCCAGAGTTTCGATGTCTTCGATTCCTTAAAAAAAACCTATTCGTATTTTTCTAATATTAATAATTATATTCTGGGAAATCTTGTGGTGATTTATTTACACAAGAGCTGTCAGATAATCTAGTTTTGAAAAGGGTAGAATTTAGATTAATTCTGTATTTTTGTGTCTGTTCAGAGACTGTTCCAGGAATTCCATAGACTAGGGAGAAGAGAATTTTTTAATGTTCGTTATTGAACAATTTTTTTTTATTATTGGTTCAAAATTTTAAGAAGGTATTAGTGGAATTTTTAGTATTTTAGCAGGCATCGGTAAGGGATAATTCATTTCCGTTAAATAATAATAATAATAGCTATTACGCGACCATTGCGCGGTTTTTAAAAAATGTCTACCGATCTTCATTAATGTCATTCAGGAGAAGTTAAAATATGGTGGTTTAAATTGAAAATAAATAAAT
>KZ807358.1:265076-304081 GCA_000696205.2 Oncopeltus fasciatus | reverse complement strand
ATATATAAAGTTTTTAATTAAGAAAGTTTTTTATCAGTTGGAAAATTCATTAATGGCTTAATTTTTTCGTGGAGAGGAAGGGGTTTTGAGAGAGACGATTACTTAGAAAAATATATAGTATTATCGTTTTGTTAGAGTTAAAAAAACATTTCGAACATAATATGTGTAAAATTGAATTTTCCATTATTTATAAGCAATAATATTTTTACAAATATGTATGTTAGGGAAAAAATATTAAAAGTGGAAATTTGAAGGAAGAGCGAGCCCCCCCCCCCCCCTTATTTCAAATATATAAAAACCAAATTCTATATTACCTCTTTCTTCTTCAAACAATTGAATGAATCATTTTTTAGTTTTAGCTAGGGGAGGGGGGATTCGAAATAAAACCAAAATATCTAAAAACATATCTTCGTTATAATTAATTTAAAAAAAGAAAAAAAGAGAAAAGAAATTAATATGACGGAATGGTTTACAATTTATTTTTAACGCACATTTTCTATAGAAATTTTTTTGAAAACACTCATTACAGAATTGAAGAATGTAATTACGAAAGTTATCCTAACACCACCCTTCCTTCTCGAACACTGCCTCTTTGATCTTACCATTCAGAGTCGTTTCTTTCTCCAGCTTATAAGGTCAAATAAGTAATTTATCATCTTTAATGAAAGATGAGGACTCTGCCTAGTTATGCAACTCCTGTATGGAGGGCTTCTTCAACATTCTTTATTAGCTGTATTGGGTATTTACATTTCAGTAAGGAAGTCAAGATATTCATCGGTCCTGTTTAGTAAAATATGATTGATCCTTTCAAAATTGTATATATGTAGGTGTGCATATATATATTTTTTTTTGGGAGGGGGGGTATGCTCTAGCGTCAGCATTTTACAAAAAAAAGAAATCAAATTCTGTATTTTGTTCCTTTTTACTAACCATTGGATGAGTTCGTTAATAGCTCTAATCTGCCCAGGAGGATTCTGAGAGATAAATTTTGAAAAATTTCGTAGTCTTTATTTTATTATAGGTGGGGGAGAGTGTGGGTTTCGAAGAAAAGGGAAAAGCTGGCCACACTAAAGATAAAAATTAAATTGCGAACAAAGACCTACCCATTCATTTAATATAGCTTTCTGCCACATCAAGACAAAAAATAAATGTGCCTGGCTAAGGGAATATTGAATAAAAGCAATAATCAAAATATTTATTGAAAATAACAGATCACAAAAAGTTTTAAAAACATATATATTCTAAATCTGTATGGCTAGGTATTTTTTTATTATTATTAAACTTTTATTTATTTATTACATTCTGTTAAATTAAAACATTTTGTAATTTGATCATCACAATGAATTTAAAAAAAATGACATTCAATGTCAATCACATGATGAGAGAAGGTGACCAATGACACCACTCTCAAATGACTACGTATTACAACAATGATATCACTTACAATAGATGGCTTTTGAAATGTGGTATTCTCTTTCTAATACATAATAACTAATTGATGAATTTAAGAATCGAGTTTACAAAATTTTATATGATACATAATTTATTATTAATAATAATATATCTCCCAAATGTAAAGTACTTCTTAACTTGCTAAAATCAATCCCGTCTTTTACTGGTTATAACATTTTTTTTTTTTTTACATCATCTTATTTTATCATTCTCATTTGTTAATCTCAAGACAGGAGGTTAGAATCATGACTCTTGTGGTTCTTCTATGAATTACAAAAGCAGAGACTAACTTCTACTGTACTTGCAGGTCCTTCACATTCGGATTAGAAGTAAATAGAAGAACTCCTAAAACATATTTAATGTTCTAGCGCATATTGAGCAAAAATATAAGATTTAATCAAAATAAATGAAAAACAAATTGTTTTGAATTTAAATAGTAAATATCATTCCTTCAATATTTATAAATAATAATTATTATTACCCATAAATTGAACTAAAAGTAAATATTTTTTAAGATACTAAATTAAACAATAATAGTAACAACTTGGAAAATAATAAAGTGGAGAGGAAGGGGGGTTAAACTACTGATATTTAACTATTTTTACATAATATATTGAATAAGAGGGAAACTAAACTTCTATTATTATTAATCAGTTTCAAGCGATTTCCGAACATTTTGATAATATTTGCAAGTGTTGATCCTCACAAATAGATTCCGTGATACATGATTCAATATCTGGAATCCCACACTCCATGTGGGAACCATCCTTGGTGTACCCTGATAGAAAATAAGGCATTTTTTTTAGTCTTAATTAAAAGTGAATTATAAGAAGGCCTATTTGAACAGAACTCTGCTCCAAAACTCCAGCCCGCACTCCCAAGTGTCCCTCGCATATTCTCTCAAGACACGCACAGAAATCATTGGCACCGCCCCTGAAGTCGAAACCGATCTTCTGATCACTGCCGTAGACAAGTTCTTGTGGCATCCGAAATGTTTCTTGAGTGCACTGGAACAAGCAGTATCAACAACCTGAAGGGAATGGGAATTCCTTCATGAACGCATGGCTTTATTACAAATTATTAAAGAGAGTCTATTTTCATTGTAGAATAACTCACATAGAAGAGTTTAAATCCTTTAATTCTTCAATGACGAGAAGTTTTGTTATGCATATTAAGTTGGAAGGTTCCATAAGATGAGATAGGTATCTCAGCCAATTATTCAAGTACCTAACACTATTATGAAAACTGTACTTCGCATTTGTAAGAAAAGTTGAATTGTGCCATTTTAGTTACTGAATCATGAAACTAAAAGGAACTCTGCTATCTGAAAGGACTAGTTGTATCCAATCGGGAACTGATGTATTGCAATCGTCTTTTTAAGTGTACCGAGTGTTCAAGAACATTTCAATAAAGTAAAACCGACGCCTGGGAACGACTTAAAATAACACGGTGGAGCCAACTTCAAAGCTAGCACCGTAAACCGCTGCACAATACCGATTTATCTCATGCTAAGAGTACTGAAAATGAAGGATGGGAATATTGAGTATTACCATGTATTTTTACAACATGAAAGATGGCTTTCTCAAGTCCAAGTCTGTACAAAAACGGCATTAATGCCCTAAACTCTCTAAGACCATGCTAATTGTCATTCACTTATTATTACTGACTGAAACAATAAATCATCCAGACATCTCACGAAATTGATCGAGTTCAAAACCACCAATTTTTCACATCACCACTTCAAGGGTTGTATTTCAACTCCAAATCCCAAATAAAAAATGAATGAAGCAAGCTAGTAGTGCTTCATGATTTTTATTTCTTTATTTCCAAAATGTACACTACTTCTTACGCAGTCTCTTAAGCTGTCTCCTGGCATCCCGGGGAACAGAGCCAAAGACAGTGCATTAGACGATCAAGGGCTTTGTTTTCTTGAGCAACACCAGCTGGAAAATAAATATAAATCAGTGGGAATATTATACAATAAATAAGACTAATTTTATGATTAAAACTACAGTTAGTATGATCGGTTTTTTTCAATGTTGTTAACTCTCTAAATATAACTAGATAAAATAGAAATCAAATTGTATTCTAAATTTTTTAGCATGTCAGAAAATGTTTCATGGTAAAGTGAGTTATTTATAAAATCCTTGTTTATTTTAAAGCTTTGCTTCTACGTAAGTGGACCTTAAAATAGATCTTATACACAAAATCACAAGTTTTACCATTGATTCTATATAAATTATACATAATATAAACCAATTAAATTAAATTTAAAAAAAATATATAATTATACGAAAGACATAGCGTCATATACCGGTTTTTAATTATGAAATTTGCATAACTTCACTTAAAGACACTTCACATCGTAGAACTATTAAGAATGAAGAAAAATAAGTGTTATTAAACTAATAAATTATTATAAACCTAGATTATGATTCAGTACTAATCCCACATTTATTTAAAATAACTGTTTTTACCATATTTGATTTACTATTAGTATTTTTTGTCCTACTAATTACTTCTCTATCAATAAATTTATAGTTTTTTAATTTCCTTAAGCGAAAGCCATCCTTTCAACCCCAGAGGGTTTATCAACAGGTTGCCACCCCATTCTATACATCCATGGCTCAGGACAAGGCCTGGGCGGGATTTGAACCTGCAACGTCAGGATTGCGAGTTCCGAACGGATCCAAGTCCTTCTCAATGGAAACCTGGCAAGAAATATAATTAAATATAAGATCTTTCTACTATTAATCAAACTATAATTCCTTCACGGGAAGCTATCTAAGGATGATATTTTTTTTTACAAAATTAAAAAAGTGAATTTTTTCCCTACATCCAATAAATGAAAAGATGTATAAACAAAAAATGCAAGGGAATAGAATAAAAAACCTAACTGTCCCAGCCAAGGCTCGAACCTGGATCTCCTGCTATCCGGGCAAGGAGATCCAGTAGGAGAGCCAGGTTCGAGCCCTGGCTGGGACAGTTGGATTTTTTTATTATATTGTTTAAATTGTTTAAATTTACGTGGGATAAAATATCACAAGAAAAATGATATTTAGAAAAGATGTATATATANCGTCAGATGTATTTACCATTTCATCTTCCGGGTTGGACCGAATCAAATTGTTGTTATTTGCCGAGCTTTCGCACATCATGTGATGGCTTCTTCAGGGCTGAAAAGAGAATGGTCAAAAAAAAAAAACACGGTCCAACCCGGAAGAAAAAACGGTAAATACATCTGACGACTGTCGAAGCCTTCGTGAACATATATATATTCTTCTTTTTTTTTTCTTTTTTTTTTAATGGCGTGTCAACCTTTGGTCATTAACGCCTGAAATATATAGAAATGTATATTTCTATTTCATCCTGAAAATTCTATCAAATTGATCCGTTTTAAAACATGTTCAATCTACTTTTCTTATTTCTCAAACGTTCCTCTAATACTAAAATGTTTTGATGACTTGCAGATGAATTGTTAATTCTCATTGCTAAATGGGTGTCCCCTCCTACAACGCTGATTTAATAAATTAAGCTTTAAGTGGCAGAGGTTTTTTGTTGGGGTTCGGTTAAGGTTGATCCAAAAAATACCATTTTTTTGAAAAATGTGTATTTTTATTTACAAAAAGAGAGTTTGTTGACCGTAGATATTATTCTAAGATTCGGTAGATCTACCTCGACCGAACCCCAACTAAAATCATCTTAGAGTGTATTTTTATTATTTGCCCTTATGCAATTTTTTTTTAAACAGTATTTTTTGGATCAAACTCGACCGAACCCCAACAAGAACCTCTACTAATAATTTCCACGATCAAAAACTCAGTGGTTATTCTAAAGGTATAGTTTTTATATTTGTACTTACTTTTTAGTGAGTATCTACTGTTTGCTCGATAAACAGATGCTTCAGACACTGCAACAATACATCAAAAGAGTTAAGAAATAGATTCTAGTGAGTTATAATACATAACTTATATTTATATAAATGTGTTGTCAGTGACTGATTTTGACTATCACAATACAGATTGCAAAACACATTTATTTTTTCTCGAAAATGATTTTAAATTCGGATTTTTTACCGTGTCACGTTTCCATTACTTCTTTTTTTGCCACTTTCATGAGGGGTTTTAGTTTTATGGGTTGAAATGGACCTACTTAGTTAAAATGGGCTGCTATTTACATAGAATAGTTTAAAAAAATCATTCAATAATTGAAATTGAACGCAAACTGAACAAGAAAAAAGCAAATACAAGAAGAGAAGCAGAGTGATATGATATATATTTTTTTCTACGTTTCTTGTGATACTCTCTATTAACGACGAAAATTTACATGGAACAAATACTTTTTTATTTACATACAGAGAGAATATAAATCAAACACTCACATAAACATTTTTTACAAAGTAATTTACTAATAAGGCTTATACTTTCTTAGCCATTTTTGACAAATACATCTTTCTTAAAAGATTTTTTATTTGGCATTTATTACTTTTACTATGACTTACCTACTTCATAATAACATTATCTTTACCACCTAGTAATTCATTAGAACTGCTTCAACTTTCTTTTTTTTTCTATTCAAATATTACACTAAAATTATTTTAATCAAAAACTTTTTAATCATGTTTTTAAAAAAAAGCTTTTAATATATTGGGTTCAAGGTTATACGTAATACACTCTTTCAATGTTATTTTAGTATCGAAACTTACTGTTCTGGATGTCAGAAAATATGAGGAAAATATGAATATCAGTATAATTATTTTATATTTGTTAATTAAGTACATTAATTTTTATTGAATAATATCAAATTGCAAATAAATTTTAAAATTGAATATTACATATTTGTTAAAAAGTATTTTACTAAATGAAAAATGTTATGTAGTTCATAAGTTGGCCTTATCTATTAATACTCCATAATGATTGTCTGTAGGAGTACTTTACTTACCTAGTATAATTTTAATTAAGATAAATTTATGTGCAACTTTCTTCCTTAATATTCCTTTGTGTGTATTTAATGATTATCTTTTCTTCTACATTTCTTCCTGTAAGTAAATTGAATTTCGACAAAAGTAAAGAACATTTTAAATAATTTTATATTTCTGAATTTTCATAAGTAGTTTTTTCTATTAAAAAAAAAAAGTAGGATGCAAATAGATAATTATACATTTTAATTCTGTCTTCTGAAGGGAGAAATAATAGTAACCCCTTTTAATATATTGTTACCTGCCTCTATACCACAGGAAGTGTTGCCCTACCTACGTGGTATTTAATCAAGTGTGTGCATGAAAAAATGAACCCAATAGAATTAAAATTTAGGGTTGAAATATTAAAACAATTGTAACTTTAAGACCCTATTGGTCGGGGGCCTCTCCTCTTTTGACAAATGTGTTAAAAGCTACAATTTTTTTGTATTTTTTGTTCATGAGTTTTCGTCGTTTCCCCATTATTTGTACCTCAAATATAATTTTAACATAAAATCACGTTGTGTTCCTACTAAAAAGCCAGTGAACTCACAGCTTCTTCTCGGCCTGAATCGTGGCCTGCAGGAAAAGAGTCCATTTGGCGTCCCTAGTTCCTCACTCCTCAAGCTGAAGCTGCTGTCTGTCTTCATGGGCGGTTTCTCAGGCATGACCTCCACCTCGAACTCGTCAGGAATCACCTCCAGGCCATCCTAGGATAAAAGAGAATCTTAATTTCCTTCGAATAATAAGCAGACGGATAGACATTTATACTATTTAAATTCATTTACTGCTGATAAATCACTCTCGGCAGCTCATTTTTCTGGAAGATTTCCTCGTCAACTGCCCTAATCAAACTTCTTCGTTTAGTCCTTAGATTGCCAGATTTCTGGCTCATGTAAAATTGTTTTCGAATGCTAAAGTCATATGTTTCAAATGTCTCCACTTAGTGTATGGAGCTTCTTATCTACACTGATTAAAGAATCTAAGATACTACTTAGCTACTTTAGAGCAGATTAGTAAGCTCATCAAATCCCACTCCATCAAGTTTATGTAAATACATATATAGTAAATAAGAATAGGTGGGATAAAGAGTGCAGTGGACACACAAAAAGAAAAAATACAGAGTAAAAACTTTCGCCCTTCATCAATAAGGTGTAGAAGAGAGATTCCTCACTGACGAAGGGAGAGAAATCCCCTAAAATTTTTACTCATTGTCATTTTTCATTTTTGCGTGTTCACTGCACTCTTTATCCCACCTGTTCTTGATTACTATGTATAAATCTTCCGCGAGTGTTTCATTTTCTATGTATATTTTAGAAATGTGTATACCGTATTTGGTAGCAAATTGATGCAGTCAGAAAATATAGCAGAAAAAAAAAAATTTAAAAATCTTCCATGGCAAGAAAACAATCCCATGAACAGCCATTCGAAATTTCTAATAATTTTTCTTATTTAACCACATTTTGTTAAATTAAATTAATTTCAGTAATTTCATTCTGTTAAAAAGAAAAAACTACCATTAGCAGAGCCTAGGAACAAGGAGCAATTCGTTTTCCTAAGATGATTTTAGTTGGGGTTCGGTCAAGGTAGATCTAAAAAACACAAATTTAAAAAATGAATTTTTTAATAAAGGATTATCTGCCAACGTTTACATTGTAAGCCATCTTCAGGGCTATCATGAAGATGAGAGAGGACGTCCTGTCCCTAAGTTCACATTTCTATGACTGGGTTTTTGGATCTACCTTGACCGAACACCAACTAAAATCACCTTAGAGAGTCATGGAAATGTGAACTTAGGGACAGGACGTCCTCTCTCATCTTCATGATAGCCCTGAAGATGGCTTACAATGTAAGCCGANACACTTCAACAATTTCGAAAACGTACGAAAATGGCTCGATGAATGGATTTCAAATAAAGATGAAGCATTCTTTTGGAATGGTATCCATATATTGCCCGAGAGATGGACAAAATGTGTAGAAAGCGAGGGCCAGTACTTTGAATAAAATATATTATACTTTTATTAAATTACTGTGTATATATTTTAAGAAATAAACGACATTTTAAACTTGCATACCTGGTATATATATATATATAAAGAAAAACTATGAGAACAGGGCAAAAAGAGAGGGAGTGAATGTGAGATAGAAAGGGAGAGATAGTGTGAGTATGTGAGAATACCCAGTCTTAAGTTGTGAAATGCATAGCTCTAATGATTGTATTCATTAAGAATTTTTTTTCACACTTAATGATAGTGTTCATTAAGAATTTTAATTTAATTTGAGAATTTCTAGTAGAAAACATATGAAAGTGCTCATTTAGTTAAAGGTTATTTATAACACCCCCGTGTTATGAGTTACATGAGTCTCTATTTATAATAACCCCCGTCCACCAAATAGATAGAGACTCATTGCAGACAAGTCACTCTTCGCCACAGCTTTGCTGGCTAAGTGCGCCAGAACCGATTTTCTTACCGTACTAAAATTCACTAAAGAAATGAAATTTTAGATTTCAAAAAAGTACTTATTTTTTTATATGCTTAGATTCAACGCTGTCCGGCCTTTTAGTAAAATTATTTAAAATTAAAAAAAAAAATCACTAACTAAAATCGTAGTGATTTAAAACGTCATTAATATTTTTTTAAATTTATGTGCTTTTTGGATAATATTAAATTTTCAATAAAAACAATACCTAGTTACGGATAATGAGCTTCTGTTAGGCAATAAATAAATTTTGCCTGCTAAATAATGCTATAAGTAAAAATCGCTATAACTAGAGTTCAAACTTAATTAAATATTGCTAAAAATATTTAAGTTGTTATCATGTAATGGCACAAAATCGACGGGCGAAAGTGTCAATTTGATAGTAATTATAGTATTCTAACCCTTACTTCAATTCCATTAGAGGTGTTTGATTTGAAATCCTCATTTGATATCATAAAAAACAAAAACCAAATTGCAAATTGCTTCAAAATCAAATCAGAAGTTTTAATTTTCAATTTACATTATTTATCTTTTTACAGTAGGTTAGTTAAAAATTTGTTATTTATTAATTTATTATTTAAAAAATGTGATTTATAAATTTTTGATTTAACTGAAATATTATTAAAGTTTTAAAAAATAATTTTGAATTAATTCGATTCTGTTATTTACTTTAACATGTAATATGGTAATAATATTTATGTGGCACTGTTAATAATTCAAAAATTCTTTATAATTATATTATCCCCGGATTAGTCTGCTTAAAGTGAATGCTTACTATTATTTACACTCCAATGAATATAGATAACCTGATATTCAGTGGCCGTTTTAACTTAAATGCAATATATCATAGTGATAATTAATATTATAAGCATTACTAAAAATAAATATATTTGAATTAGTAAATTGGGAGGGCAGGGAAGCTCTTGAGATACGTTCCTTTCTCGTAATCCTAGCGCTGCGGATTGAAATCCCGCCCTGGTCAAGCTTTTATCGATAAATAAAAGCTTGCCCTGAGCCATGGATGTTTAGGACGAGATGGCAACCTGTAGATTCCACCCAAGAACCTAAGTGGTTGAAAGGGGGGCTAAAATAATTTGAAAAATATGATTAATTAATAATAATTAATGGGTAGTTGTATGAAACTATCTTTTTAATAATTAAATTTTTGGTGTTTCACTTTGACATTTAGAAGTTTGATAACCGAGCACTCAAATTTTTGTTTTGTGAGAGGTAGAACGAATTTATACCAGGTATGCAAGTTTAAAATGTCGTTTTAATTCCAATAGAATGCGTTCTTAGCCTATTGAAGGATTTGCTTATCTCTAAACGCTATTTTGTTTGTTAGTCATTTGTTTACAAAAGTCAGTTGTTTTTAAGTCGTTTACGTGGACGTATCATACCTTTCTTTGGTGTTAAAAATGTCTAATTTTAAGCCAAATAAAGAGCATTTGCGGCATGTCATGATTTTCTTATTTAATCAAAAGAAAAAGGCATCTGAATGTCATCGAATTTTTGTTGAGACTTATGGCGATCTTGCTCCAACCGTCAAGACATNAATCATTAACTGAATACACTAATAAGCTGTTCTTAAATTATTAGAAAAATATTTCTATTCATCTTGGTTCTGATTGTGGCTGTTAGCATCAGGATAAAATAAAATGAAAAATCATTCTCACAATTATTACAATCCAGCTCAAAGGTTTTCATATCCAGCAAAAATTTAAAAACGAATAATTTGAGGGGAAGATAAACTATTTTGTTAGTTTATCCTGATATAACATTTTCATTACTTGAAATTTCAAGAATATCTCAATTCCAAAGATTGACATATTCAATATTTCCAATAGAGGGGAAAGGGTGACCCCCTTTCTATAGACATTGGTAGATAACAATTTACAATTATAATAGATTATTATGAGTACTTTAAAAATAAAGTTTATAGATAATCTATTTTCCGTCTTCATTGGTTTCTGCAAACCATCTTAATGAAACCAATGAAGACGGAAAATAGAACGTATGATAGTTCTATATTCATTGGTGGTGGAAATAACCTTTTAGATTATTTTTAGATAATAGCTGATGTAAAATATATAAAATATATATAATTGTCTTACATTAATGTTCTATAAAAAAAATAAATAAAAATAAAGAAAAAAATGAATTAAAAAACATTTTTTTCGAATTTTACTTATGCAGGTTAGCTGCTTTTCCTACTCTTCTCTCCGAGACAGTCATGGACCAGTCTTAGTGAAATTTTACTCTTACCATGTACCTAACAATTTATACCAAATAGTATACCTAACTATCAATATACATTTTCCTAAAAATACCTTAAAAATGATCCAACGATCTCTTACTCTTAACTGAAACTGTAATAGGTAAAATTTTACCATTACTGTATAGTTTAATTTCTTCATTATTGCTGACGCTAATTATTATTCACATGATATTCTGTAAATCGAAAAAAAAATTAAATCCAAAGTAACAAATCTCGTTAAAACTATTTGGCATTACCTTGCAAATGTCAGTAGGCCGCAGACATTTCACCACTCTACTTGAGGGAAATAAAAAGGTAACGGGGCAGCTTGTTGATATTTGAGATCTGCTAACAGTTCCAAGAGATTAAATTTTCCTAAGCTACAGCTGAAGGTAGATAGAATTTAATATAATTTACTTATATTAAATGGATTCAATATCTATGATAGATGAAAGTTAGCTTTTTAGCAAATCCGGAGGAATGAAGCTATTGAACTAGCTCCCATTTAAGATTTCTCTTAAATATTTTAGGAGTTTCCCACAATTCATGATAACAAAGTTATATAGAGAGTGAGAGAGATAGAGTGAGAACGCGGGAGAGAGAGTAAGAGAGACATGTGTGTCTTTTAACGCTTGGAAGTCACAGTATTAAGTTGTTTTTTAAAAATCAAATTCAGCATGCAGGTTCTAACTGCATAAATAAATTAAATTTATAAATATCTTCACTCTTAAAGAATGTCTGCAAAGGTAAAAATAAATAAATTAAAAATGATAACATTTGTTTTAGCCACCTTTTAGCGTGTAATCATTACTGCAATCTCAACACAAAGGAAAATTTTCAGTCCTGATTTTCAAAAGTCCTGTCATTATTCAAAATTATCCGCATGCATATACATGATGTATGTAAATTATCTATATTTAATGAAAATGTCAGTGATTTTTTTACTAAACGTATGGTACAAATTTTGTTCAGTGTAAGTTGACTCTTGACGAACTCAGACTGCCTAGATTTCAGTAGTTATTGAAAAGTAATTTAAGTAGCTCATACCTTGTCTTTAAGGGACGATATCCTCTTTACAGCTCTGACCACTGACGACATAACTCTGCCAAGACCGAGTCAACAATGAGCTACAAAGCCAACGGCCATCCCGGGCGTAATAGACTTAGCTTGGAATTATGCCACTGGTAGTAAGCACTTGTACCTCTTCACAACTTCACTGGTTTCTGGATTACCTCTCCAAGAGAGCACTCTTCCATAGAGCAAATGTCCCTCAATGCTTAGTTATAAATCTGAGAGTTAGTCTCGCCAAATCGCAGATATCCCACTAAGGCATATTTACTGCTTTGCCGTTTCTCTACACTCTGCACAAATCCCATTCGGTTGAAGATAAGTCCTTTGGAAATTTTACACGATTCCATGTCAAACATCATTCGCCTGTAATTAAAGTACAGTAATACAAAAAAAGCAGAGGGAGGGACTTCGGAGTTGAGATCACAGAACTTATGAGAAACTATTAACCATAAGTCATATTTCAACTTAACCTTTACTTTTAATAAATATAAACTGGCTTTGTTTGTAAATTGTATTTTGTACATTTTATAATGTGCTGAAAGACGATAATAATAATAAAATAAAAAAAAGGGGGGGGATATGAAGAAAAAACATACACATAAAATACATAAAAAAATTTAAAAAAATTATATTGTAATTACAATAATAGTAATAATAATGCTAAGAAATAAATACAAAAGAAATATTTAGTTAACTAAATTCATGGAAAGAAATTAAATTCGTACAAATGTGATGTACTAAATGTAAAAGCAGGCCATTGACTTCTACTTCACTATTTCAAATATTAAAATTACAATATTTTTTAAAGAATTTACATTTTTTTTTTCATATATTAACAGCTGATATAAAGGAGGTCACGCGGCCATTACCACTTCAGATTTGGTTGTGGGTTGTCTGTTTTGGTAATTAATAGGTTAGAATAAGTTAGTGTGAATTAACTAAAGAGGGATCTTTAACACTCCTGAATTACGCGATTTTTCTGTTAAACATAATAATGTTGGAATAATTATTTTAATGTCATACGTCGAATTTCACTCAAATAAAATTATAAATGAGTCTGACAGAGCTATTATAACCAATTATATTTTTAAGTAAACCCTCGATTTAAACGACTATTCAACTATTTTTTTAATGGCATCCCAACCATTAGGGTCATTAATGCCTTTTTTGTACAGCAACAAAAATTTTATTTTTATATTTTTGTTTTTTTGCGATAAGCCAAACAATTCTACAATTAAAGCTTTAAAAAAAAAGTCCATGACGCAAGGAATGCATAAGCTGAGCTCATTTCTCTTGTTGGGATTGACAAAAAAAAAAAAAAAGAGCAAGTAAGTAAGGCAATGAGATTAAAAATAAAATCTCTAGAGCGGAGGAAGCGCTCAACCTTCTTATTTATATTCATAACTACTGATAAAAATTCTCTTATATCTTCTTCTTCTTCTGGAACTCCCCTTCACTTCCTATCAGCTATAAACAAATCATTAACTGAATACACTAATAAGCTGTTCTTAAATTATTAGAAAAATATTTCTATTCATCTTGGTTCTGATTGTGGCTGTTAGCATCAGGATAAAATAAAATGAAAAATCATTCTCACAATTATTACAATCCAGCTCAAAGGTTTTCATATCCAGCAAAAATTTAAAAACGAATAATTTGAGGGGAAGATAAACTATTTTGTTAGTTTATCCTGATATAACATTTTCATTACTTGAAATTTCAAGAATATCTCAATTCCAAAGATTGACATATTCAATATTTCCAATAGAGGGGAAAGGGTGACCCCCTTTCTATAGACATTGGTAGATAACAATTTACAATTATAATAGATTATTATGAGTACTTTAAAAATAAAGTTTATAGATAATCTATTTTCCGTCTTCATTGGTTTCTGCAAACCATCTTAATGAAACCAATGAAGACGGAAAATAGAACGTATGATAGTTCTATATTCATTGGTGGTGGAAATAACCTTTTAGATTATTTTTAGATAATAGCTGATGTAAAATATATAAAATATATATAATTGTCTTACATTAATGTTCTATAAAAAAAATAAATAAAAATAAAGAAAAAAATGAATTAAAAAACATTTTTTTCGAATTTTACTTATGCAGGTTAGCTGCTTTTCCTACTCTTCTCTCCGAGACAGTCATGGACCAGTCTTAGTGAAATTTTACTCTTACCATGTACCTAACAATTTATACCAAATAGTATACCTAACTATCAATATACATTTTCCTAAAAATACCTTAAAAATGATCCAACGATCTCTTACTCTTAACTGAAACTGTAATAGGTAAAATTTTACCATTACTGTATAGTTTAATTTCTTCATTATTGCTGACGCTAATTATTATTCACATGATATTCTGTAAATCGAAAAAAAAATTAAATCCAAAGTAACAAATCTCGTTAAAACTATTTGGCATTACCTTGCAAATGTCAGTAGGCCGCAGACATTTCACCACTCTACTTGAGGGAAATAAAAAGGTAACGGGGCAGCTTGTTGATATTTGAGATCTGCTAACAGTTCCAAGAGATTAAATTTTCCTAAGCTACAGCTGAAGGTAGATAGAATTTAATATAATTTACTTATATTAAATGGATTCAATATCTATGATAGATGAAAGTTAGCTTTTTAGCAAATCCGGAGGAATGAAGCTATTGAACTAGCTCCCATTTAAGATTTCTCTTAAATATTTTAGGAGTTTCCCACAATTCATGATAACAAAGTTATATAGAGAGTGAGAGAGATAGAGTGAGAACGCGGGAGAGAGAGTAAGAGAGACATGTGTGTCTTTTAACGCTTGGAAGTCACAGTATTAAGTTGTTTTTTAAAAATCAAATTCAGCATGCAGGTTCTAACTGCATAAATAAAAAATAAATAAAACCAAATCAGTAACTGTAATACCAAATGGGAGTAAAAATCTTCTCCCCTCCCCCCCCCCCCCTGTAATGTACATAATATTAAGTTTAGGAAAATGTTTCTTGGTAAATGATTTGTTCCTTAAATATTCCTTGTGGGGATTTACATTACATGTAAAGTTCAATTGAAAATATTCATCAACTATGATATTGAAGTATTCGCTTAGTTTACGAAACTAAGTCAACAAAAGTACTTATGAGGTTTTTAGCCACATGACTATAACTTACTTACTATTCAACCAAAAATTTATAATATTAAGGGCTTGCAGTGAAAAAGTCTAAATACCAAATTTGGTTTGTAATTTTAAAAATTATAGGTCCCTTACAACAGTCGTATTGTATTCTTAAATATCTTTCTTAATATGCGTTTTTTTTTTTGTTTTGTTTTTTTCAAATTTTATTCAACATAAATGATATAACGCTATATTTTACATTTATTTTGTTCCATACATTTTTTTTTCAATAACGGGGATACTAAGATTTTAAATTTTGTCTCCTTCTAAACCCTTCTCCCTCCAGCAATCAAATTCAGCTATTAACAATAAAATAAAAGCCTGAATACTAAATTTGGTTAATTTTTTTTTTTAACGACGCTAGAGCTCCTAGAGATAAATATATATAATTTTGAACGGACTATAGGATCGGTGAAGATCTGTCAAAATTTGTCATTACATCATGGAACCGACGTGCATAGCAGCTAAATTTATCTGAGCACTACTGACACATGATTAGTAAATAAGATTGATTGGCCTTACATTCATATGTACCTTACAAATTTTTTTTGCAGGATAAATTTGGGCCTTAAATTCATATATTCATATATATGACTGCTATATATGAATATATTTCATATATATTTCAATTAGCTATTTACCATTGGTACAGTCCTAGATTACTGTTGATGGTGTTATGAAAACCCCTCTACTTTATCTGCTAAACTCTAGGGGCAGAAATCTAGACCTGGAATACCAAGTGAATTTCAGACTGGCGTAGGCCCCCGACAGCGTTGGGAGGGGGCAGTGCGTAGGCCTGGCATTCCAAACCGCGCCACGGCTTCCTCTGGCATGAGTTACGTAAATTATTGGAGTTCTTGCTTCAGACTGTTAGGGACTGGAGAGAGACGTGAGTTCAGTGTGGAAGGGGGACCAATTCTACCCCGTCAACTATCAACGCAGGCTCCGCTCTAAAATGTATTGTCGTCCTTTTGTAAAGGGTCTTACTGGACATTACCTTTTGTACATGAATGAAGCTTATGACTTCAGCATGAGAGTTTGACTTCTACTGTATGTCTAAAAAAATATCTCTGAAGAAGTCACAATTATTCTCCACCTCTTAATTAATTTAAACATTTGTGTTTTAACCTTATGTTTCAAACAATGAACAATGTTACAAAATTCAAGAGTACACCGTTTGTGCTCCATATTACAGTTGATCTTAAGGCATAGCTATGACAATCGATAAATCTTTAACTAATATTTAAAAAGTCCGTCATACAGGAGTAGCGTAATAGAAAAACATGTCCCTTGTTTATTTAAAATAAATAAGAGTAAGAAAGGAAATTAATGTACAAGACAAGAATGAACAATGAATTTAAAAAGAATGACCTCTAAAATTGGTCAAGAAGGGCCGGTCAGGTAGACGGGGAAGGTAGTTGGGATAGATAGATATGCTTTTTTGTTTAGGCGATAAGCATCTAGGTTATTACGAATAAATGATATGAGTTGGGGCACACCCATCGCAGTTACATTCCTAAATTTTCTCCTTGACAAACTTCTTTCTTTTATAAATATTATATGAGGTAATTGTCAGAAATTTACATTTTAAATCTATTAAGTTCGCATAAATAATGAAGATATTACGATTATAAATTTTGGTCACCCGCTTAAGCTCCCTTTTTCTCATTCGACTTCAACGAAAAACTAATTCCTTTAAGAATTTGCAATTAAGATAATTTATATTTTCAAATTACATTATACACATTTTTCTTCAATGCTAATAATAACGAAGATATTAATTCTTTACAAATATTTATTATTTGGTTGTGGTTTTTTATCCCACGTAAATTTTAAACAATTAATGAGAGGGAATTGAATAAAAAATCTAACTGTCCCAGCCAGGAATCGAACCTGGATCTCCTGCTATCCGGGCCGGTGCACTTGCCAATTGTGCTACCAGGACGCGCCAGGTATCTCATTCAATTCCCTCTACATTGGCGAGAGCCTAACCTACGAGAAAGACAAGAACTTCGTCTTACACTCGAAGGAGCTGACATTGTCAAGCTATTTGTCGACTCTCGTCATTTACTTTATTTAATTTTTTCTTTATAAATATTTTATTTGGTTGTGGTTTTTTATCCCACGTAAATTTTAAACAATTAATGACAATTAATTAAACAATTAAATTTTAAAATAGCTTGACAATGTCAGGTTAGGCTCTCGCCAATGTAGAGGGAATTGAATGAAATACCTGGCGCGTCCTGGTAGCACAATTGGCAAGTGCACCGGCCCGGATAGCAGGAGATCCAGGTTCGATTCCTGGCTGGTACAGTTGGATTTTTTATTCTATTCCCTCTCATTAATTGTTCGAAGATATTAATATTTATTGGACCATATTTTTAGCTCCTCCAATGGGGTAAGATCCGTTGAAATGTTTCCTAAGTGTCAATAGTACCATCGTGAATATCTTCATTACCCACAGTAAAATTTGGTAATATAAACTCTGCAGTGGCCGCTACATTGTGTTTATTAGGACGAAACTCACCAATCTGAAGTGATGAAGTAACATTTCTGAAAGCATGAAAGTCCTTCAAGAAACTTTGGGAAGTTGCAGACATCATCAGAGTCTTTGTCCACGAACTTAGTTCACCGAAGAGGCTTTTTAAAGAAGTTACGGAGGGATGTAGAGAATAGCGTGTATTGATTGGTTTTTTGGATTTTTGAGGTTTTAACTTTTAAAGTATGTCTTTAATTTTACTACACCCCTTAATATAGCGCTAGCGATCATATCCACTGCGTCAAGTCATCAATAACAACTCCAACACATATAAAATCAAGATCTCGGTAGAGATATATTCATATGACGACGGGTATACGAGAACGGTATGTGAACCATTACATTTGGCTGATTTTAGCAGATTTCCCACAGGAAACGAAGCTTATCCACATTGGAAACATGACGCGATATTAAAAAATTTCAACAGATCTTCATGAACTCAACATCGGAGAAGATAAATATATTGTTCTTGTGAACTTTTAAGTTGTTTATTGTTTATTTACGTCTAGTGTTCACATTTAGTCACAAAATAAAAGAAAATTCAGTGTTTGTCTCATTTACAAAGGACGGGGAGTAATAGGAGGTTAGAGATTGATGGGATTGGAAATTTTCTTTGTATTATTAGATACTAAACGATAATAAACTTTAATATATGTAAAATGATATGTATTAACATTTATTCTTTATAACATTTTAAAGAAAAATTCATATTAAGGAAAAACATTTTAAAATATGGAAACTAAACTCAGTATTTGTAAACCGTTAGAATTAGCTTCCAGCTAAATTATAATGAAGGGAAAGATATTCAAAAGAAATTCAAGAAGTGGATTAAAAATTAATATCTTTGTTGTTCCCAATGCCCCACAAAAAAAAGTATACAACTTAATATTTAAAATTTAATTTTCTAACACTTATAGTCTATAAAAATAATTTTAACAAACGCAGAATAATAAGGAAGATACATGAGGTAAAATGGCTGAGTCTTCCCATTGCCGTCACTACCAAGTGGCATAGTGCAGTTAAAGATTTCATCATTGACCTTTCCAACTCGTAAGATTAGAAACTTAATTTTTAATTGTATTTATTTGAAAATCTTTTTTAATGTGTGCCTGAGAGAGTTTAGTAGCTGAATGTCTGACTCCAAAATTTGATTTAAAACTCTAAACATTGGGTGGTCACAGACGTACAAATACACGTATTCAAAACTGTATTCGTAATGAGTCATACAGTGCACCTTAGATTCAGTAGATTCTACTGTTATAATTATATCGATACTGACCGATAATGTCAATAGTATTTCCACCTTGACTCACGACTTAATTGGAGCCAACATATAACAATCAAACGACAAGAACTCAACAGGCGCTACGGACTCTAATACAGACTAATAAACAGCTCACAACAAAGAATAAACTGACTCTATATAAAACACTAATACGACCTATCTGGACATACGGTGCAGAACTCTGGGGTGCCGCTAAGCCTTCCAACATCCAACGTATTCAATCCTTCCAATCCAAAATCCTAAGAGTTATTGCAAATGCTCCATACTACGTCTCGAACTCTACCCTGCATCAAGATTATAATATCCCATTCGTTCAAGACTTCATCTCCACTCGCTTCACTGTAAACTCCAATTTCACCCTAATCCATATGCCCAGTCCCTGTCATCGGACTCCAACCCCTATGATCCACCCCGACGAATAAAAAGAAGACGGCCCCATGACCTCCTGGGGATATAATCTGTAAATAAATTGAGAGTGGTGTCATTGGTCACCTTCTCTCCTCGTGTGATTGATATTGTATGTAATTTTTTTTTCTCTAATTCATTGTGGTGATCAAATTACAAAATGTTTTAATTTAACAGAATGTAATAAATAAATAAAAATTACGAAAAAAAAAAGTATTTCCCATTTGGAGTACTTTGAGTATTGGATCCTTTCGTTTCTTTTTGAATAGTCTTATTACAATTCCAATACACCTTATGAAATCATCTCTTTTATAAAACGGTTTAGTGAATGGCGTTTCTTGAGGAAAGTATGTCGTCCTTCCAGCCTTAGTAAAAATAGATCTGTTCTATCGACACCCCTAATGGATTAGACAGGTCGTACAAACAGAAGGCAGATGTGCTGCGCTTTGGAGGGAGAGAGAGAGAGAGAGAAAGTCATAAGAAAATATACCGTTACTGTAAACATACCGCAGTAGAGCTGCCGTCCGCCCCTTGACATCTCCCTGGCAGATCTGTTTATGTTTATGGAGACTTCCAGGCACGCCTCCAGAGACCTAATGCTTCTCCAGGCTTGAAAAGAGTCACGCGGGAATGAGACTTGCCTGTCGGGAAGGTGCCTCGCAGGTCCGCTGCTGGAGCTACACTGCTCGGACATCCCCTTGCCGTGGAACAATGGGAAAACTTGGGAACTGGAGCAAGTGAAAACCATAGAGGCTTTCTAAACGCCGCTTAATTACCCTCCTCGTTAGACGTATGCAAAACTCCCGGTGTCTTCGTGGTAACAGCTTAAATGGCTTGTGAAATCTTTAATTAAAGGAAGCAGTCAGCCATTTTACATAAATACTCTTCTCAATGGACAGAATTGTTTCAATGATGAGGCTTGCATAATTCAAAATTACTATAATTTATTAACATACTCCAGCATTGTGGACTTTCTCTTTCTTTTAATAAATCTCTTTGGTACAGGAAATATATTTCACTAATATGAATAAAATAATCGATAAAGATTTTGAACTTATCTATCAGAAACATTTTTTTAAATTTATTTATTTAATTTAATTAAATTTTAAACCCTAGGAGTGCACTTAGTGCTACTAAGGCAGGAGCACTAATTATAAGGTGACTGAATCCCGTAGATGGAATAATTGATTCTGAAAGCGCTCAGCAATTAAAGGGAGATGTATATTGAGTGCGAAGTATTGGCTTTTGTTTGATAACACTAATTGACATCAACTTTGCTACCAACTTGCAAATAAAATAATTTAAAATTATTTGTTATTCAGTAATGTATATAAAATAATACATAGTCTGAAACTATTACTATCATTACAAAATTAATTTGTTTACCTTCATTAAAATTTGAGTAGTGTTTTGTATTTAGCAATGATTCAAAATTGGCTCATGATTTATAGAAATCCCTAACATAAATAAAAGTAACTGTTTTTCTATTACAAACCGAAATCGATTATCAGGATAAAAGATAATCTTGCTAAGGTCTACCATTTTTCCGAAAGGAGTCATGTAAATCCTATTGTGGACACACACACACAAACACACACACACACATATATGTATATATATATTTATAAATATATATAACATTTATTTATTTATAACATTTGTAGAAAAATGCCAAATAAAGATTTTTGGATATCTAAATTTAAGAATTGGAGTGTCCTCGATCTTTAAGGTTAAATGAATGAGGTATTTTAACGCGCATGCACGTACGCACAAGCACACAAACACACACATTTAGTGACTTTAATTTTTGTGGTTACCTGTAGTTCCATCTTGACTCAGGACTCACATAGGGGGAACATACTAAAATTAACAAACAAAAACTACTCGACGACNTTCTTATATATATATATATATAGGTGTGTGTGTTTGTTTTAAAGCTCTATAAGCCACAGATTTCATTCTTGCTTCCTCAAAAATAAGTTCATAACCAACTTTTCTGTCTAAACTCCTTTCTGATCGAACCTCAACTATCGATGTACCCATACAACACGTAATATCATCATCGTACGCAATAAATTGCAACTCCAAAGAAAAATATTTAAATAACTTATCTTTCAAAACGACGGAGGTATTTGCGTTGACTGAAACGTCGAAGAGCAAGAGTGTAATCTTGTGGAAAACACTTGAAATAGCAGTAAGGCTATGTTTGTCAAAATGGCTGATAAGAAGTATATAGCTTTTTGTGTGTCTTCTGGTAATATAATCAAAATTTTTGCTATCTGGATGGAAATTTATTCTTAAGATTCCTAAATTTAAATATATAAAAAAATCCCAATAAGAAATACACTCGCTGGGACGCTGGAAAGAATCATCAATATATCAATATTGAGTTTCATTTCTCTAGACTAAATACGCCCGCGTTATCGAAAAAAAAAAAAAATTGTTTTACTCGTATATGATATTGCAGGTAATCCCCCTATCCTATTGGCCTGATTTTACACAATAAAAAACTTATCTTTAAGTTTTGCATTTTACAGGAACATTAAGCAAGAATGAAATCTGTAACTTGTAAAGCTTTAAAACACACACACACACCTGGATCTAATAACGCGCTTGCCCGGTTAACAGGAGATCCATGTTCGAGCTCTGGCTGGGACAGTTAGATGTTTTATTCTGTTCCCTGGCACTAAAAATTGTTGAAATTAATATATTGTAAGCAGCGTTTGTATTTCGACGAAACTATATAACCCGAAATAATTTCATTGTTTTGCCACTCAAAATTACTTAAATATGATACGGTAGCTCAACAATATTCCATATTTGATCAGAGCTCCTTAATAATCATAAATTTCACACACACTTATGCGTATATGTGTGTTTCAGGAACAAAAGATCCTCTCGGAGGCCACGGATTAGGTCCTACAGTTCTAGCATTAAAAATATTTATTTAAACATTTTTGAAGCTAGAAAGAATACAGATAAATTAATGTGTCGAGGAGAATATTTTTCTCATATTTCAATCATAAAATAGGGAACAAAACCAAACTTTTATTGAAAAATTAGACATGCCCAGTACCACGAGTGTTTAAAATAGAGAGTAGCTATATATATATATATATATATATATATATATATATATATATATATATATATATATATATATGTATACAGCCTGTCATCCACTACACAATTGGTTGAATTTAAAGAAAAATAATAATATGATATTATTCGGAAGTCATGAAATGATTTTGAAGTATGAATAGCTTGATTGTCTTCAGAGTAGTAATTGTTTGTTGTAAACTTGATCTCAATGCTTAATTATTATTATTTTTCCTTATATATGTTTATGAAATGAATAACAAAACGATTGCTTGTTTTATTTTGGAGCTAAAAGAAGATCTTAATCCAAAACGAAATAAATATATATATATTTTCACTCAAAACATACGAAAAAAATATTTGAAAACTAGGAAATGAGTTCTCTTCAATAAAACTCTCTTTTGAGCTTCATATATTGAGATCAAACTCAAAACCATACACAGGATATTGTAATTCATTCGAAAACAAGATAAACCCCTAAATTGGAAAACAATACATTATTTTTATTTATTTATTGTGTTAGCCTCCCTTTCAGCCACTTAGGTTCATGGAGGGAAGACTTAACTATAGGTTGCCACCCCATTCTAAACACCCATGGCTCAGAACAAGTTTTTATTTATAGATAAAAGCTTGCCCTGGGCGGAATTTGAACCCGAAGCGCTAGCATTTCGAGACCCGCACAGATCCCCTGAGCTACCCTGGGGCTCAGACATTACTAATACAGTCCTTTTTATACAAATAGAACCCATTTTATTTCTAAATTAAATAGCTTGATAATCCCCCTTCAATTAAAAAAAAAATATAATATTGAATGTATGTGATGCAAAATTAATAATATAAACAAAAAAATTATGGAAATATTTTTTTAATAACTTTGAACAATGTTCACGTAGGCTTCCACAGTCATCAGATGTATGTAAAGTTTTTTCTGGGTTGGACCGTGTAAAGTTTTTGATGGTTGCCGAGCTTTCGCACATCCTGTGATGGCTTCTTCAGGGCTATCCTGAAGAAGCCATCACAGGATGTGCGAAAGCTCGGCAATCATCAAAAACTTTACACGATCCAACCCGGAAAAAACTTTACATAAAACTTTGAACAATGTCTGATAATTACCATAAGTCTATTCTTTATATAGGAATACAGAAGTTATAATAACTCACGGTTTAAAATCATTGATTGCCACTATTCTTTTTTTGTAAGCATTGATAGATAACTTATGCCTAATGGTGCTGTATTGTATAAATACTGTTTATATTTATAGAATGCAGTGTTCTGTAAAGGCCGAGTATTCTATAAATACCGCCCATACATTGGCATATAGTCATTGTTTAGCTTACTAAATTTGCAACAATGACTATATATGCCAATTAAAATAAAGAGGGATGCACATATCCCAAACGAGCCGACGTCCTCTTGGGATTCCGCGGGGAGCAGGAACCCCCCTTAACCCTAATTCACGAGGGGGGGATTATAACATCCTGATAAAGCTAATGGCTCTGCGTGACGTGACCAAGGTCACACAGACGTTTTCGCCATTAGGTACTCTGCAAAAATAGAACTTCCCCTCTTAATTGCTAATTACAAATTCTTGTCTCTTATTAACATTCATTGCTTCCAGACTAGAAAGAAATGTGACTGTTTCCCACATATAAACAATTATTTGATGGCATATGTTCGGATCACAATTTTCATGCATTGTTTTTAATATGTGGCTCTTTTTTCTACAAAAAACCAAGTAATTGCAAAACATTTATATTTTTATTAAATAAAAATTCTGTCACGCAAGCGCTTTATAAACTGAGGATCGTAATTGATGAATTTTTGTATTTTAACGTTAATTTGTGTAAATATAAGCTACATTCTTATTTTGCTCAATAATAAAATCATCCTTTCTTTTGCGCTTAATACCAAATGTCAATTTTTATTTTCAAATCACTAATTCTGACTTTTGGGTTATTAAATAAAAATATAGGGTTCAAGTAAGCACACACATATATTTTAGCACATTTCCCGTAAGGTTCACATTGATACTACAGCACAACTTTTAAAAAATTTTAAATGATTCTTCACCGATCCTACATTGGAAAAGCTAAAAATGTGGTCCGTTCAATTATATATATTCGTAACTACTCGCTATACATATTTGTGTGTGTGTGTGAGTGTGTGTATGCGCTCTATAGCGACTGCAATTTTTAAAATAATGAGAAAATTTCTATATTTACGCTTACATTTAAAAACCATTGAATTTCTTTAATATCTGAAATTAAAATACTAACTAACATATTCGTTATATAATTTAGCATTGTAACATTTATGTTCTATAAAATTTATCAAAAAAATGAATAGAAAGAAATAGATATACTTAAGAATTTTACATTGATGGGATCTCTTATATTTAATTGTAGAAACCAAATTCAATACTAAAGAAATCTCTTGAAATAATTTATTTTTGGTTGAGGGAGAGGTGGGTTTTAGAGGGTACTAAAATTTATAATGGGAATACCTTCATTGTTGTTTGAGATACGCAAAAATTACTTGTTTTATGTTTATGTCCTACATGACTTTTAAATAAAACGTGTATTAAGGAAGAAATTTACAAAAGCATAAATGATGTGTGAGCTCTTCTTATACCCATAACCCCCACTAACTCATTAGATAAAATTTACTCATTTACTTTTATGTATATCCATCTTTAAGAAAAGATGGGAAATTTGCTTGGACTACACAATTCCAATGAGACTGCTCAGGTTATCTTTAATGAAGGGATCTACATCGCAAAACCGATTCCAGACTTCTCACTGAAAACCAATCAATGTATCCAATGTCCACTTGGAGAAGTGAAAGGGGAATTTCAAAAATAATTTATATATTTAAGAATGTCATTCAGAAATTAGCCCAAGCCCCATTTAGAGTAAACGCATCCATCGCCTGCGTAAAGAACATGTTTTTCTTCTTAATTCTATTCACAAAGTGGATATTTCTGTATCAGTTAATTTCTCATATTTAATGATGGCGAAAACGGTTTGTGAAAGGTTGGACGTTCACGCAGCATTCTAAAGAGTTTGTTCTCATTATTAGCTCCCCACTAATGAAAGCTAAATTTAGATATCATGCAACACCTTTATCTATACAGGTGAGAATATTTTTTCAATTGATGTCATTTTATAAACGCCAGACATGTCATAGGTATTTATTTTATCGATCCTTTTAATCCTGCATTTATTGTTCTGCATTTATATGAAAAAATTAAGGGCTTCAGGTAAAACCCTACTCTTTATCAATCAATTTACTTATATATATATACGTATACCAGGTATGCAAGTTTAAAATGTCGTTTTAATTCCAATAGAATGCGCTCTTAGCCTATTGAAGGATTTGCTTATCTCTAAATTTTGTTTGTTAGTCATTTGTTTACAAAAGTCAGTTGTTTTTAAGTCGTTTACGTGGACGTATCATACCTTTCTTTGGTGTTAAAAATGTCTAATTTTAAGCCAAATAAAGAGCATTTGCGGCATGTCATGATTTTCTTATTTAATCAAAAGAAAAAGGCATCTGAATGTCATCGAATTTTTGTTGAGACTTATGGCGATCTTGCTCCAACCGTCAAGACATGTGAACATTGGTTTCAACGTTTCAAACGTGGTGATTTTGATGTTACTGATCAAAAACGAGAAAATCGACCAAATCGACTACGAGCTTCTCAAGCCCGGCAATACCGAGCGCTACCGACAACAAATGATCAATTTGAGTCACGCATTGATCGAAAACGCCCAGAATGGGCTCACAGGCACGCCAAAGTCATTCTTCAGCATGATAACGCTCCTGCACATTCAGCCAGATTGACTAAGGAAACGATTTCTTGGTTGGGAACTCCTACCCCACCCGCCGTATTCACCTGACCTGGCGCCTTCTGATTATCACCTCTTCTCATCGATGGGACACTCAATGGCGGAGCAACACTTCAACAATTTCGAAAACGTACGAAAATGGCTTGATGAATGGATTTCAAATAAAGATGAAGCATTCTTTTGGAATGGTATCCATATATTGCCCGAGAGATGGACAAAATGTGTAGAAAGCGAGGGCCAGTACTTTGAATAAAATATATTATACTTTTTTTTAAATTACTGTGTATATATTTTAAGAAATAAACGACATTTTAAACTTGCATACCTGGTATATGTATGTATGTACGTATGTATTGAAATCCTAGAGTGATTTCTTATATTTGTTACGAATTAAGGTAAACCAACACACACACACAGGTTGGTCTGATATCGATAATTAACTGTACAAACCATTTATTTTGTTGAAGTATTTCATTATGTTGGTTTAAATATTTCGGAGCTAAAAAAAAAAAAAAAAAAAGTTGTTAATGGAAATTGATGTTCTAAGCAAGCCCCACTTCAACTGTCCGATTTCATGTATAGTTAACAAATATTTGTTTGTAGAATTTAAATACTGAAGTATATATATTCATAGCGAAAAATATATTCTTAAAACCAATTAAAATTTAGACGTTTAGGTAAATAACTGCTCCTGGTAGGAGAAAAAAGAACTATTTTCAATCGCCCCTGACATTGAGTATAAACTTCCATTTTTATCATTCTATTTTCTTCCTATTTCCTATCTTATTGTATTTGAATGCGGCGTTCCAAATTTATTGCGTAAAATTAAGAATGTTACTGCATTAGCATTGACACACCCTTGCGCACTTACACTCATGTGTACAATATGTATATATATTTACGTATTGGCATAATAGTCCTAAGAAATGGGGGTTAAAAAGAAGTACTTTCTTACATTATACATCTGTATTAGGGATCTCTGGAAGGAAACAGAAATTGACAGTGAAGTCAAAAAGTGACAGTTATGACAGTAGTGACAGTGATAATCTAGATCCCTATAAGACTGTTTAGGGATAAGTTTTTAGTTACTTTGCATATGTGACGAGTAGTTTTTCATACAGAAAGTTGGGATGTGAATTATGTAATAAAACACATAAATACTATAATTCGACGTTTCGAATTAATTATTACATTATATTTACCAATACTTCTTCAGGGTTCAATCGTGTCTTGGAGTTTTTAGGTAACAAGCTTTCGCACATCGTGTGATGGCTTCTTCAGGGCTGAATTCTCCATTAATTACCTAAAAACTCCAAGACACGGTTGAACCCGGAAGAAGTATTGCTAAATAAGTCTGAGGACCGTGGAAGCCTACGTGAACATCTTATTATATTATAATTATTAATAATTGATATTATTATTAAATTGTTAATCCATATTAGTATTATTTTTGTATAATTAAAATGGGCAATATACCATGGTATATATGGTAACTTCTATTTAAATTTTTTTCATCCCATTGGTTCATAAAAGACCATCATTGAAAATTTCTTTGAGATTTTTCTTTTATAAGGATGTTTACATTTTTTTTTTAATGACTTACTAGTGCGTTAACGAAAACAAGAACAAAAATGGAAGAGATAATGGTTGTGTGTCAGCTCATTCATTCAGGATTTCTTATCTAGCTTTATGTATTCTCTGATAAATAAATAGCATTACAAAAGAAAAATAAAGACTTTTCACCTGAGTTAGATTGTTTTATCAATACTGAAATTGAATAAATGCGCCTACCCCCTAAAAAAAAAAAAAAATAAAATAAAATAAAATAAAAAATAAATCCAGGTATAATAAAATCCAGAAATAATTAAAAATATTTTTCTCTTACCTATACAGGGTTTTATTGATATTTTTGTTCCATTTTCGATAGAGACACTATTAAAACAAAAAATTTAACAATTTCGCTTTACTCTTACACTATAATTCATTCGTTTTTAAATTTAATCATTAATAAAATAAATTGTTTTTCTTTGCAATAAGGAAAAAAATATTTTTAAATGTCAACTTTGTAAAAAATATTTGATAAATGGTCATTTTATATTCTTATCATAATAAAAATAATAATAATAATAAATATGAATTACTAAAATGAATTAATTAAGAAACTAATTAAATTTTACACCTTTTCTTTTAAATAATACAAAGAGTACTGAAATTAGAGCCAAACAGTCCGCCCTTCACTAAAACATTGAGAAGTAAGTATTGACATCCCTTTGAAATACAAATTAATAACTAATATTATAAATTATGAGGGGCTAATGTAGAATATACTTGAATAATAAATTATTACGTATGCAATAAATGTCGAATACACACACACACAGAAAATGAAACACTCGCGGCGAGTTTGTGGGCACTTATACATGTGTATGTGTATGTATGCATGAGCATGCTTGTGTATGTTCTTAACATGAAAGTTAATAGAATCAAATTCGGTAAAATTCTGAAAAAAAATCGTACAACCTTTGACAAACAAAGATCAGCTTAAATTTATTGTGGTAAATGAGTTTGGTGAAATTTATTTTAGTGCATTTCAAAGAAATATAGCTATCTAAATTTATATATGATAAAAATTTATATATAAATATAGCTATGTTGTTTGTTGTTTTTTTTTTTAATTTTACGTTTTCGTGAATACTTTAAGAAATAAAAAATTAAAGCAATTAAATGTGTGTGTGTTTCATCTTTTTTTGCGGCGTCAGTTTCCTAAATGAAATTTGACAGAAGAATGATTAATTTTAATTATTTAGCATTAATGGGGGAAAACGATCCAAAAGAAGTTCGGCTTAGTTACAACTTTTAGTACGATTAAAACAATTGAATTAATATTTATAAAATTATATTTTTATTGTTGAATAATAATTCCCAATTGTCCTATTTTAAATTATGACATTTTCCATACTTAAAGATGCTAATATAAGAGTTAGCTAAACGTCAGGAAGAAAAGCANTCAGAGGTAAATGGAATCTTATCAAATACATATAGCGAATTCATCAAATAAATATAATAATTTCATTATTAGGTTTTTTCGTACCTTCAGCAATTAATTTATTTTTTAATTTGTCTTAGTTTTCCTCATTGCAGAAAATATTTTAAATTATTTAATTGAATTTAACTAAGGCACTCAGAAGGAAATAGTTCTTATTTATTCACCAATAATACACCAGACAAGCAAGTTCATGAAACATAATGTAAATCTTTAAAATTTTTCGCAAGATAAGTGGATATATTTTAATCATTAGACTAGTGTACTTATATACATTTTTTTTTATAAAGAATTAAGTAAAGTTTTTCAAAAACTGGGCACAATAAACTACTAATACCTAATACTGATGGTGATGGTGGTTGCCGTTAGATGTCAGGAGGACTGTTCTGAGGCCTGAGGTGGACTGGCTGGTAGCTCCCCCTACCAAGCAGACAGTGTTAATGGAGAGTACGCCCACGCTTCCCTGTTTACATACGTCCTCAGTCCCCACAACTCTTCCATGATCTGTCAGAAACTGGCACGGATAGAGCAGCCACCAAGATAATCTAATGAGGAAATAATGTCTATAAGAAGATACCTCACGAGGAAATTAAACAAAAAAAAAAAAACTTTTGAAAACATTAATTAACGCAATGTTTGAACTAAATAAAAAACACAGTTTTCATTATTTATATTGTTAATTTTTTAATGAATCATAAAGTTCATAGAATAGGATTATTTATAGAATAACACATCAGTCAAATGTGCTCGCCATACAGCCCATGTAACAATTCAATTACTGCAAGATTTCCAGGTCGTGTACTCTTTAGTTTCGACAATCAGAATTGGCCTCGAGATCCTGTGATTTTACACCATTAGATTTTTTTTTATGGGGTTGTTTGAAATCACAGGGCTATGTCAACAAGCTCACAACCACTCGTGCATTGAAGGAGGAGATTCAACGCTGCTTCAACAAAATTCAGCCACATTATTGCGAAATGGCCATGGAAAACTTCGACAAACGATTGCGAATGTGCATGCAAAGCCGTGGAGGCCATTTGCCC
Source organism: Oncopeltus fasciatus (assembly GCA_000696205.2). Lineage (NCBI taxonomy): Eukaryota > Metazoa > Arthropoda > Insecta > Hemiptera > Lygaeidae > Oncopeltus > Oncopeltus fasciatus. The sequence goes on along the minus strand of KZ807358.1, from coordinate 273,440 downwards.
GATGTGGTATTCCATAAATAACCCTATTCTACTTTATGATTCAATAAAAATACTAAATACTGCATTGAATTCAAATCTTGCGTTAATTCTGCCGAAAAAAATCACATCTCGACTTCAAACCAAATAGAACTAAGCAGATCCTAGACACTTATACGGTCGTTTCAACCCAATATTATTAAGTTTATAATAAATGAACTGCAGTTATCTTTGATAATTAAAGGCGTGTCCAAGCTCATTTTATGGTTAATACGTTAATAAGAGACAAATCTTTAAGAATTCAAAAGATCATACAAAATGAATGAAATTATTTTATTTTAAAATTCTTTAAAGGTAATCAGAATGTTCCTCATTAAAAGTTACTGTGATCCATACGTGGATAACGAAATATTAAAAATTTAATTGAGTGACTTGCTGACAAATATATTTTGTCATATAGAACGGTATTTTATCTTATTCCAGGGCGGGAGCTGCAAAGTTACCTGTGCTCTTGTAGCTAGCATTGTGACTTGGGGAAAGGCATTAAACATATTCAGAAGGAGAGTTTTTTTTTTTTACCGTAGATATTATTCTAAGATGATTTTGGTTGCGGTTCGGTCAAGGTAGATCCAAAAAAATACAAATTTAAAAAATGTATTTTTTAAAAGATTATCTGCCGACGTTTCGGCTTACAATGTAATTATAATTTACAATAACTACCCATAGACTAAGGTAGTCATGGAAATATGAACTTAGGGACAGGACGTCCTCTCTCGTCTTCATGATAGCCCTGAAGATGGCTTACAATGTAAGCCGAAACGTCGGCAGATAATCTTTTAAAAAAATACATTTTTTTTTAATTTGTATTTTTTTGGATCTACCTTGACCGAACCCCAACTAAAATCATCTAATAATGGCATTAAACATGATATCGTACATTCTATAATCTTTATCACATGTCAATAAATCAAGGAACCAAGTCCTGACCCTTATCACAAACTGGACAGCAAAACGGAATAGTACTTTTTAATAATGTTATTTGGTTACTGATATATAATATTGCTTGTTAGCTTTTCATTTATTAGCGTAGCAAGTTGATTCCAATTGGCTTTTTTAGGATTATCTTCCCTTTCCGAATATCCAATGACGCCAACTACTAGAATGTAATGCCCCAACTGATATGATTGATTAAGTTCAAGAGAAGCCTTTTTAAAATCATAGCTGTAAATTTCAAGCTTTTTTTTAGGTTTCTTTTGGCTGTAAGTACAAAATATTCAGTTAGCACTATACAGGGACTTTTTTGGCATTTTGTATACAATGTTTTAAGTAAGGTCTGAATATTTTATTTATTTATTTGATCGTCAAAGTAAGCAGGTTTAATGTAAACTATTATCTTTTATTACCAGAATCTCTGAGAAATAACAGTGTTTAATGATACATAAATGTCAAATGTAATAAAATTAAAGTCAACATAATGATGACAGCCTATCTATGGTTGTTACGTCACTAAAACGTGGTTAAACCACCTGAGTTCTGTTTTTTCATTCGTTCATGAACTTCCTTTTCAAGGGGAAACCTCTCTCTGACCGCTCTATATAAAACAATTTTGTTGCAGGGAAGAAACAGATCATTGAGGATTAAAAAAAAAATTAAAGGAATAAATTGTTCAATAGGCCAGGATTCGTCATATTGATGTCGCAAATTTGATGCCTGTTTTAACAGAGTTTTTACCTTGGTTTATTTTAATGTAGTTCATTGAAGAGCTTCTGTTGCTTTAAAAATCTGTCTACATCAATTTTTAAAAATTGCGACTAGGAACTATACTCTCAAATATAACTACTAACACTATTTTTTTTATATTGATTTGTATTTACGTAATTATAAATTGAAATGTAAGCCAGGTATTAAAGTTTATATAATACTAATTGTTATTCAATATATCATTAAGTAACAGACATTTTAATGAAGAAATCATAAGTCTGTAAATAAATAAAAAAAACTTGCTATGACACAATTTGACTAAATAATGCCCTATAATTTATTTGAATATTTTTATCTATATTCATATTCATTTTAAATTTTACCTAGAGTTTAACTAATTTTTTTCTTGTTTCTATTCTTTACTGAGGGAGCAACTGCCCTCCCTAATAAAACATATGTCCATTTAGTCAGTTTTTTCCACTAAATCAATTTTAATTTTTGTAACACAAATTCACATGTGAAATTCCATCCTAGAAAACAAAAGAATTACCTCTATTTAGGTCTCTCTGCCCAGAAGTAATTGTGTGTTTGTGTTGGGACCCCACCAAAGATACATACACATCTATACAAATATTTTTGGGCATAATGTTTGGAGGCCATTAGTTAGGAACATTTAAATTTATTTTTAAAAACTCAATATATATTAAATTTCTATATACTATATTATATATATACTATATATATACTCCATAAGGTAATGTGAAAATCTATGAAATTTAAGGAATAAAAGTTTGGAGTAACCTCAAACAAATTTTGCTATTCTTGAGTTTTTATTATATATGAAATCTTTGTATAATGATCTATTTTAAATAATTTTAACAGGCTAATATTGCAACTCGAGAATTTGTTAGACATTTGAAATTCATGTATTTTCATTATAGCATGAAATAAATTTATAAATATTCTATTGAATTTGTTATTGCCTTATTTCTTATTTAGTTACTAATCCTCAAATCTGTATTTTATAGAAAAAAAAAATTAAAAAAAAGAAAGAAAAAAAGCCAAATAAAACTTTGGAAAGATTAATAGAAAATTATCTTTATGGCTTTGAAAATGACCAATAAGTGGGATAAAAGACAATGCTGTTAAATTTATGTTTACTACAATATATGTCTGGAGTATTAAATAATTATATACTGAAGAACTTGATTCAATTATTTCACAAATATTTATTTGGCCCCTATTGAACATAATAACAGCTGATTAAAGTAAGTGCCTGTCATTTTCAAAAGAAATTTTTAGTCTAGCAAAACAGGTAGCTATTGCGCCAACAGCTTGTCCTACATCCAGCCCATCTTATGACCAGTAATGTCCCTACTCTCACTTCTCTTGCTTATAACACTGAGGTAGCTAGTAGTATTAGCATTGGAAGTGATTCAGCCGAATTTTTGGTTACCAGTTTTATTGAAAACAATTGCCAATTATTTTCTTATTCGCACATTTCTTAATTGATTAAAAATATTTTGTATTCATGTCCTTCAAATATGTTTATCTTTAAAGTGATATTATTTTTCCCACTTTTATTTGTTTGCAATGGACAAAGATTCGGAATCTCTAGTGCAGTTACATTTACTAACAAGATTGTACCAAATATTTTACATGTAAGTACAAAATTTTTTTCTTTATTTTGCTAGTACTCAAATATGATATTAATACAATTGTATTTATTTTATAATTTTTTAAATACTCGTTAGGCACTGTCTTTTGATCACGAAAATGTAGTATATTCTCCTTTTGGACTGTCTTCAAATTTAGCTATGATACTTGAAGGGCTTGATAAAAAATCAGCACAAGAGATGATTGAAACTCTAAATATTGAAAATCCAAGTACTTTAAAACAAACTCTACGATTGGGTTTCAAGTCACTTTTAGAAGAGTTTGAGGTAAGATATGCACACCTAAACATACAAGCAAAAGAACTTAAAATAAAAATGATTTGAAATATTTTTATACTTGCTACTTTAAGCATAAATACTAATTGTATGTCACAAATTTTTTCAAAGTTAACCAATTAGTAAAATTTTTCCTTCATGATATAACCACAGTTTACTTTTAAGTAGTTGAAATTAATGAATTATAAATTAATTTATTTATTATTTTAAATTCACTTAATCAGAATTTATATTAAAATTTGAATGATTTGTGGCTTCTGCCACCTGTGGACAGATATATTATTACTTATACTTTTTAAATGTTAATAGAATAAGAATAACTTACATTATTTTCTACAATATAAAATAAAATTATAGAAGTCACTTTAATATTTGGAGAACAAATTTTTATTTAACCCCACTGTTTTTTAATATAATTTTTAACAAACTTTTATATTTAAGNTAAATTTTATACTACAGCACTTTCTTTATTATTTTCATTTATAATTTTACTTAAAAATAAAACTCATGAATATTGAATTTTGCTGGCTATAAATCCAGACTGCTCATTTTAGCATTAACTAATTAATTGTTTAGCATAAATATAAATAAGATTGTAAAAAATTTGGTTTGAGTTTTTTAAACATTATATGCATTATTGCATTGAAAAATGCCCAATTAATTTTTTGGTATCAGATTAAATATTATTTCTTTTAGGCTCTTTTCATAGTAACAAAGATTATATTATAATAATTATTTCGATGGCTTGTTGCATCAAAGTAAAGACCTTTCCCACTATCTGTTGAAAGCTATGCTTTAGTAATACAATACTAATTTTGGGATTCTGATTAATCCTCACAAAAAGGGGTTATATTTTTCTGGTAATCAGATTAAAGTTTTTCACTATCACTTCTGTTGTATTTGTATTAACAAATACACACACACACACACACATATATATATATATATGTTATTAAAACAATTATAAACATTTAGTTGCAATAAAATTAAATGTAATAATGAATACTATCATTTAAAATGTCTTCAATTACTTGTAAGTTTGAGTAAATTAAATTACTGTTAAGTAAATTAATTAGCAAAATAAATATCTTAAACAAAGCCTACTTAGTTGGTCCTTTTATATGAGATTGTCAATAAAAAAAAAAAAGTATATCAATAAAATTAAAGTATTATAAAGCGCAATAACATTGTTTGAAGGGTATTTATGTATCTTTGCTACAATGCTAAGTTTAGTATTGTTGCTATTCAGTTTTTGTTTTCAAAATTGAAAATAGTTTTTTTTTTTCTTTCTTTCGCACTCCTTATAATAAGTTAATAATTCAAATTAATTTAATATAGTTTATTAATTTATTTTCTATAAGTTTTCTATGTGTATAATATTATTGGGATTAGTTCTATATGGATTAAGTCCCTGATTGGAAATAATTTATTTCCTTAAGGAATACTATTATTTTTGCCTTATATGGCTAATTTATGTTGTGTTCTTATTTCTGGCAAACAACTTTTATTAGTGAGTCTTTAAAATTTGGCTCCTCGGCAAGTGTTTTTTTTTTTGCTTTATGATGTATTACATCAATGTAAGACAGTAAAATAAAATATGAATGATAAATATAATTACTCTCTTCATTAATTATTTTATTACTGTTTTCAATCGATAATATATTGTTCATTATTTTTCATTAACTAATGATAATGCATAATTAACTAACTTAACTCTTTCATTATTTAGAAAGAGAAGAATTCACAAGACCCAGCAGGTTCTTACAACAGTGCTTTTGTCCATAGTTCAATTCCTCTTCTTCCAGAATACAAAGCTGTATTGGAAAATTTTTACAAATGTGTTATATCATACAACAAAACAACAAATTCAACAGGTATATAAATCATTATTAGTAAATATAATATTTATTAGTTCCATCTGCATTTGAATTTTAGTAATATGTTCATTTCCTTGTTCTGTTTAAAAGTTTATGTTTTTTGAACCATGGTTGAAAACTAGGGAAGCAAACCAACATTCAATTCTAAAATAACTATAAATAAGAAAACAAAATAGCAAAATTCTTTATCATCGCTTGAGATAAAAAAAACAAATGATATAGCGTAAAAGGCTTATAATGTATTTTCTAACTCTTATATATTACAAAACTATTATGAAAAATGTATATATAGAAAGGTATTTAAGAATGTGACTCGAAGGGCTTGGTAGACCTCCTGTCTTTTAAATATTGATGCTAAGTTCAGTATTTCTTTTTTTTCTTTCTTTTTTCAAGCTATTGAAAAAAATCATTTTAAAATTAAATTGGATATTTGGGTAGAGAGATTTAAAGAAAAGCCAAATTGAATTATTAGAAATAAATTTTTTTATTAAAATTGTTATAGAAAAATTTATAAATAATATGTGTAAAATGTCTAAAAAAAAATATAAGTGTATATTTTTTTCATGATAGTCAATTAATAAAAAAAGAAATAAAAAAATGAACTGAGAGAATTGAGCTCTCCCCCCACTTCTCATTTCCCAGTCGACCAAGGGCAACTCAGCTACAATAACTTTTCAATCCATTCATTCATTTTTTACAACTTTTAAAAGGAAACCAGTTATTTACTCTTATTTATACTCACCTTTGATGAAGCATGGGAAACCTGCTTAGTTTAAGTTGCTCCTGCATTATGTATATTTCTCTTTAATTATGAAATTATTAAAAATGGAAGAGTACAAATACTTTTAATACTTATTGTACATGCAAGACCCCCTTCCCATAGCTCTATATGGTTAACTCTGCATCATTCTGACAGTTAGTCATTAGTGCAATAACTCATCTCGACCAGATATAATCATGTAAATTAGGTATTCTATACCGTATTTATTAATGCACTAATTATTTCATTGTACAATTGTCATGAATCTATATATATCACTCAAACAATGAAAGACTTATTAATAATTATTCATAAAACATGCTGTCGTCATACTCTTAGCAATATCACACTTGGAAGGGAAGACAATTAGAATAAAATACAAAAAAATATATAATCAAAGAAAAACTACTCTCTCATTATCCCACAGACTCTCAAAGCCTTCAGAAGAAATCCTTGGCATTAATCAATTTTAATTAGAGTTAAACAAATAATTTTCAATGAATAATTTTTATATCCTAAACAGCAGAAATCTACAGAATCTCAGTTGTCTATTTTATCTATTTATTTATCTATTTTATTTAGATCTTCAATTAGATTTACATTCTGATACTGGAGTAATGAGCCATTGGAAAGATTTTGATAAACTTGCTGTTTATACTTACCTTAGCCATCAATCTTCAGCACCATTTATAACGCACAAAGGAACTTCAGTAGATGTGCCTATGATTCCACAAGTTGGAACTTTTAGAGTTGGTTATATTCATAAGTTGAATAGCCAAGCAGTGGAGATAAATCTTGAGGTAAAACAATAACTGCTAAATTTTACATTTATTTTTTATTTTTAAGAATAAACAAAACTGATAAATTAATTTTCTTTGCATTCAAATAATTTATTATATTTACTATATACTTATACATTTCAGTTAAAAAAATTATTCTTAAGCTTATACATAAAACCCTATTCATGCGAACCAATTTTACCAATTTATTCTTCTTTTTTTTTTATAATACATAGATCAAACTTCTTTGTTCATCTAATTTGTTTAATCAATCAATATCTTAGAGAAGTGGCCTTCTACAGGCAATATTGTATGTAGTTTTGATTCACTAGAAAAAAGTTTCACCAGAATGAGAGTCACCCAGATCCACTTTTTTTTTCTTAATATCACGAATTTTCTTTTCTTTATACCTTCTGTGCTAATACAGAACATTTTACCTGAGACTTTTATTTTTTGTTAAAAACCTATCCAGTCCTGAAGTGTCAGGCCAATATATTTAATACTCAACAGATATTTTCATAGTCAAAAATAAAAGTTTTGTACTGGTTCAGTTTGCAAAGCATACAAATAATTGATACCACTAAATCCCCTTCCCTACTTAGCTCTAGAAATTGCTCTACCTCTTCTCTTTAGCTCAGCCAGTAATCTTCTCCATCTTTAATGAACTCTAAAGTGTTCTGTTTTATTGATTTGAAATGGTCTTAAATTATGACTAAACTACACATAAATAAATTTGGAAAAACAAAGTATTTTAGCATCATATTATTAACTTTAATTTAGTATTTACTTTAATTAGCATTGTGTATTAATACTTTAATTTAGTAGTAATAGTTAACTTTAATGTAATTTACACTTGAAATTAACAAGATTTCAAAATAAACTTTTTTTTTTATAATTTATTTGATGCTAAAAATGGCCAATTTGATTCTATGTTCAACAAACATTTTCCTGTTGTTCACGTAGGCTTCGTCGGTCGTCAGATATATTTACCATTTCATCTTCCGGGTTGGACCGAGTCAAATTGTTCTTTTTTGCCGAGCTTTCGCACATCATGTGATGGCTTCTTCAGGGCTGAAAAGAGAATGAGAGTTGTAAAGAGAGATTTTTAAAAATCCAGATGGTGTATATTTACCATGTTTTATACACCAGGTGGTGTATAATCCCGGCGCGGTCTTGTCCTTGGGCGAAGTCTGCCTTCCCATTGGTTGATACTGTGTTCTGGTGGCTGGTCTCTGGAGTAGTCAGGTAGCTGGTCACTGATTGGTTGGATCCTCTTGTCAATTAGCGCTGGTTTCCAGTTTTTGCTCAATCTGTATCCG